>JAVIWB010002138.1:0-28520 GCA_031893035.1 Dermolepida albohirtum | reverse complement strand
TAAAAGCAGAACGTAAAGGAAGCGACTATTTATTTATGTATTAACTGCTAAGCAAAGTAATTCAGTAACAGGACAAAGAAGTGCGAGGGTTATTTTTTAAATAAGGTCTGTCTGTGAATGAGAGCGGGAATGATTCATCAACCGACTATGAGATACGATCTGTAATTCGATTCTTGACAGCAAGAAATTTCTCAGCAGCGAAAATTCACCATTAGATTTGTGAAATGTACGGTATTAATGCTAAAGTAAAGTTTGAAAGTAGATGAGAATGTTCGAAGACGAGTGGGTTAATGCAGAATGAGCACACCCGGGCCGGCCTTCTCTGATTTCTGAAAATTTGGTTCGTGATCTAGACAACAAAATTCGATAGAACTGACGATTCACGATTTCAAAGTAATCAATTGATTTTTTTAAACAGGTTTAAAGGTCAGTTTTGTATACCATTGTTTCGGAGAAACTGAGGTATCGAAAATTGTATTATTATTTTAATTGTATAGAGTATGATTACAAGTTAAATAGGAAGTCAAATTTGGAAATACATATGAAAACTAAATACCTTGAAGAATACGATTATAATTGCATTGTATGCAAATACAGGACAAACAAAAAGTCAAATTTTTGAAACACATAGAAAAACTAAACATCTCAAAGATACTATTATAATTGCATGAAGTGTAAGCACACGACAACAATTGCAAATTTAATTTAGAGAGTCACATGGCAAACAAACACGTTGAACTACTGTTTGTTTTTCCTAGTGTAGTAGGTAATAATTTTAATTATAACAAATTTGCAAGCCATTCCAAGTGAATTTGAGAATCGTCTAAGTAGAATGTGAAATCAGTATTTGATAAAAGTTCGATATATCCCAATATTACAACAATTTGCTTCCGACTAGTTTCAAACGTAATAACACAAAGTACATAAAATTGAGGCATTACCAGATCAATGTCACTTGAGAGGATCTGGAAAGAAATTAATGGTATTAAAGACCATATCTGATAACGGTCCCTTACCTGACACTACTACTAGTACAAGGGACTAATAGATTATATATATATATATATATATATATATATATATATCTGATAACGGTGTCTTCTTAAGGTTTTTTCCTGGCTTTAGGCAAAAAGAATGTGTTCGCATAGTACGAGTTGGTAGTAACAACGCTTGAGTATCTTTCATTATTAATTAGTTCAAAAGAAACTTCCTTCTGTTGGCCAATGACTGGATGGAAATTCTCTCAAGCAGAGCGTTGTAATCGGTTCCAATGGGAGGATAGGAGCCGTTATTCTTGTAATTCAAGTATTTCAGAAACTTCTTTTCCATCTGCAAATGTTGATATATGTAGATAATAAGGATACCATATAATAGTACCGTATTGCAGTTCACACACATAGAAAAGTAGTCTATATTATGCCGGTCCTGGACTGTCAAATTGTGAACACCTATTTAGCTTGTTTTTTTCGATTGTAGAGCATAAAAATGCCTATAGAGCTTAACAATTTAACATTTTATAAACGGTACGGAAATTTGGATTAAAACTACAATAATTCCCGTACAAATACCTAAAAATGATCATATTTTACACACTTTAAGCTAAATTTTATATAATGTTTAAAAACTTTATGCATTGAAAAAAAATGTTTTGAAGATTTTCACCTGTAAGCCTCCGCTGTACTCAATTGAGTATACACATCCCACTCAGCCTCTTTGTTATTGTTTAAACTTTTTTCCTTATTTTATATTAACTTTGTATACTATACAATGAGTAAAAAATAAACTTTTTATGCTCTAAAATAGAAAAAAAAAAAACAAGCTAAATAGGCATTCACAATTAAAAAAATTAAAGTAAAATCTATAAATATAGCTATTTTTAGTGGTTCACATTTTGGTGGATGATAGTTTTAAGGTATCTTCATTTTGGTACGTCTTAAAATTATTATAATTTTTAATATCATCTTTGTCCATACAAGTGTATGATCAGTAGTCATTTTTTACTTGTTCACAATTTGGAGGCGATTCAGAAAATTCAATTTTGATGTAGTTTTGGAGTGTGAATGAGTAAAAAATGGTGAAAAAGTGTTTTTTGAGATAAATGTGTTAACATAATGATAAAATAAGTAGAAATTGTAGTAAAATTGTGATAGAATCTGTAATTACTAGCTATTTTTGAGGTTTACAATTTCGCGGCCCAACACCGGCATTATATAGACTACTCACCTCGTATGTATCAAGTTGCTGGAAAAGTTCATAGTGACTTTTAACACATTTCTTCATGACTTTTGTTCATTTATCGGAAAATTTGCTCTTCCAAGATTTGTTGGATTAGAATTATCTAATTACTAATGTATAAATTTTATTATGACATATTAAAATCAAAATATAATAAAAAAATAAAACTATTAGGAACAGATACTGACTCACTTATTATTGTAACTGATATTTGCAAAGCATACTAGGAAAGTTTTGCAATACAGCTTTGTTTATTTAATTTTTTCAAAGTAATTTCCTCTACACTCAATACACCTCTCCACACTCCGAAACCAATCTTTAAACCACTTCTGCCAAGTTTCACTAGGGAGTAAAGCACACTCGTTGTCCCAAGCCCATAGAAGGTCCATCACTGGAAAACTGCCTCCCTTTTAGCTTCATATTCACATGCGGGAACAGTGCAAAGTCGCAGGGAGCAAGATCTGGACTGTAAGGAGGGTGCTCGAGCAGTTTCAATCCTATCGTGGTCAAATATTCGGCGCAGGCTTTGGCGCGGTGGGCTGGAGCATTATCGTGATGGAGGAACCAGGTGTCCATTCTTGACTTTAGCTGCAGGTTCTTCATAGATCCAATAACTTTAGGCAGGCACTGTTCAGTATACCACTTAGCTGTGACTGTCTTCTGTGTGTCCAAAACAACGCATTCCACAATCGGGATTTTCTGACAACTACGGGTGTGTCCTCATCATCAAAGACCCAAACTTTGTTTTGAGCTTAGATCGGCACATCGTAATAGTACAGCCAAGTCTCGTCACCTGTCACGATGTTGTTCACATACCGAGATTGTCCCTTATTAAATTTTTTTTAGCATCTCCCGGCACCAAGTCACACGTCATGTCATCTGCTTCTTCACGTGCAAATGATCATGCAGAATCGAACGAATTGCTGGGGTATTTAGGCCTGAAGTACCCTCTGTCTGTTGGTAGGTCACTCGCCTGTCCTCGCCAAGCATTTTCCTCACAGTAGTAACATTTTCCTCCGTAACTGAGGTTCGTGGCTTCCCCTCTCAGCATTCTCCACAGTTAAATTTTCCCTTCGGAATTCTCTATACCACCAGAATATCGTTGTGCGATGTGGACAAACATCACCTAGTGCAAGAGTCATTTCTTCGAAGCACTGATCTATGTTTAAACCACGCACGAAATTATAACGCAAAACTGCCCTTATCTCATTTCGTGACCACGATGCCATCGCAGGTACTTTACACTCTCACTGCTAATGAATAACTGAACCCATCGACATGGCGCGGCGGCTACTATGCACGTATGAACATTTCTCAACAAGCAGCTTCCTACGATTCATTATTGCGTCATATTGCAAAACTTTCCTAGTACCCTTCGTATAAAGATATAAGAGAAAATATACAGCATTTTGATACAGATAATTATACAATTGATTGGATGCCCAAAGAAAAAATAAAGTACCTGGTTTATTTAAATACTGATTAGAGAATTTGTTGATCTAAGATCTAAAATGCGCCTAGATATGATATTATGAAAGACGATAAAATAATATCGAAAGAGAAAAAGTATGTAAGGGAATAAAAAAAAATGTAAAATTGAAAAATTAAAATTTCAAATGTACAAAGATTATTTATTTAATAAGAATGTAACAACTGAAACAGTTTATAATATTGTATCTAAAGATTTAAAACTGTATACTCAAAAAACTAAGACTGCATTATCACCGTATGATGATATAAGATATTTAATTGATAATATTAACACTCTTCCGTACGGTCATAATTTCACCAGAATAAATGATTGATACAGACAATCAACACTTCACTAAGAAATCAAAGATCAATCAAGATGTGAATAATCATAAAGAATTATTTGAATTATTATTTAATAAAAAGAATAAGAGTGATAATTGGAGAAGGAATAGTATCTGATCACATATTTCCAATCTTAAAAAATATAAAATTTTATTTAACAAAACTACCAGACTTTATTAAAAAACTAAAAGATGTTTTGTTAATAAAAATTATACTCTTAAAAAATTAAATAATAATAATTAATATTTGTATCACATTACTTGCTGTTTTAATATATTTCTTGAAGTTTTCTTACATATCTAATTGCAATTTTTTTCCATTGTACTGCTCTATAATTTTTTTAGATTTTGGAGATAAGTGTTCCCCGTGTTACAGAGACACTTTTTGAGAGATAAGCAGAAGCTTTACTTGTTATCAATGCTGTTTTTCTTTTATATTTTACAAGTCTGTATTCTTTAATGAATGTTATTTCCTTGCTTGGCAAATTTTATAAAGAAATTGTTGAAGAAAATATATTCATTGAATTTTGCTTATTTTACCTGTACTTTATGCAATAATATTCCATATTTATGTAATATTTACCTGATATTTGTTAGGGTGTACTTTCTCTACATGGAGACCTAGGAACAGTGGTGTTTGTAGATGTATCTAAGTAGTTATCTTCTGTGAAATAGAAAATTGAATTATTTACATTACATTTTTAAAAATTAGCACTTATATTAAAATCGGTAGTTAACACATAATTAACCGTTTAACTTATAAACATTTGTAAATAAACATAACTCATATTTTAAGTTTTTAAAATTTAGTAAACAAAAACGTATTTCACATTTAAATATAAAATTATATTTACCTATTCTCCATTTATTTGAGATTCTTACAAAGCTTTTTCTATTAGACTGATTAACTCTTATTGAAGGAATAGATTCTAGAGGCAAAGTACATTTTTAAGTTCAAATATACTCTAAAACAAAAATAATTTTACCTGTTACATCAAGCATTGCGATGTAATCTTAGGTTCCCTAGAGACTTTATTTTGCATCAAAATGTTTGGAACGGACAGGTTTATTATTGTAGACAGTTTCAGGATCTAATAAATATAATGCATCGCTAGCCAGGTGAATACTCTAGATCTGTCTTTGAGTTAGGAAATCAGTGATTCTGAACACCTAATATTTTTTTAAGAGGTTTACAATATTATTAATTATAATTTAGATACCGTTTTCATATAAAGTCCGTGAACAGAAATCGTTTTAAATATATACTCACGATTGACATAACAAAATACAGATATATACACGAAACATCGGCTATACATAATCAAAAATTTAAAAGAGGAAAACTGGCAAGATAAGAAATCAAACATGTAAACAAAGCCACAATGACTTGGTAAGTAAGAAAAAACAATTTACAAAAATACCCATTGTGCCATCTATCGATGGAAACGAAGACTACACAGTTACAAGGTTTTGTGTTTAAGAATAGTTGTCGTGGTAATGATGTCTACCGTTATAATCCCCGATGTTCCATTTTTCCTCTGGCACTTCTAAAGAAATTCTAAAATATAGGCAAACAAAGACACCGCGATATAATAAACACGCTAATGATTTGCAAAATAACGATAATTCGTCATCTTGGGGAAAAATATTTTAGATAATTCTTGGAAGACTATTAATGGATAAGAGATGGTGAATATAAATTAGAAAATTAAAAATATGCTCCAACAACACAGTCCTAGAACAGTGGATGCTTTCATTATTAATGTTCAATATAATCCTGACTGATGAAAATGGTTCAAATTACCCAATAACAATTAGGACGACCTTTAAAAAGGAAAATATGACATTTAATTGATTGAATGAAAAGGTAAGCACAGATTAGTGATTACATTTAGTTGTGTTAAAAATACCAATAATTTCTCGAGCTGCTCTAAAATTAAAACAGTGTACTAGATCTTATTCCATTAAACCTGGTTCTGTGCCAGGGTAATATTTAAGGAGTTCACATCTTGACAAATGAAAAGTTTAAATAATGTCTGTTCTTTTTCAAAGAAATAATGAAAACAATATATCCAAATATTTTTCTGCAGATATAATTGGTATTATTTTTTTAGGAAAGGTGGCTTCTAAATAAGATTTATTTATCACACCAATAGAGACAGAATTATATAAATTTACAGTGACATAAAGCAATTGCTTATATTACAATCACATAGCTGACTATATAAATGAATCTCACACTTTAACTGATATAGAAAAACACGTGTAAAAGCACTGTCACTATATTTGTCCATTGAGAATACCACTATAAGTCTTTAGTAGATCACATCCTGATGGTTCTGAGTTTGAAAGTTAAAGAAAAATAAAAGAGATGCATCAAATATCTTCAAAGTAAAGGAAATATTCAGAGTGGTCTGTAGAAATTTGCATTACTTGCAGGTCAAAGACAAGTTCATTGTAAATATTCTTTTACTAGCCAGTCTTATTCTCTTACTATGTCATGTTATCAAGCAGCTCAATATGAGGATTTGGAATATTCTTGGATATTCTTAGTTTCATGGCATCATCTTCTCTAAAGACAATTGGAATACCAAGTAAAAATATAAAACTTATTAAACAAAACAGTTCTATTTTGAGCTGTATAAAATTGTCTGTGCTATTAAATTTATGTAAGTTTCAAGCCATAAAGGAATCTTGGACAATGACATAGACTGCAAAGGATGACGGTGAGATTTAGGGACATCATTTTGCGATTTCAGATGTTTTAACAGATATGTAGAAAAAGAAATAGAAAAAATTTATCAAAACAATTGTTAAAATGTACTCAAATATTTGCAAAAAAGTAATTACTAAACCATAACTTAAAAAACTTTTTCCATTCAGAAATATCTTAACTATCACCTGCGTATTTGTATAAAATGAAAATCCACAGTTCTTCATATTATGAAGGCTAACAATTTCATTAATATTACCATATTTTTATTGAATGTGGCAATCATTGGAAAGAATTTAAGCCCCTAACCTAATATCGCTTTCTTAGTATCTGCTCTTTCTGTTTTTCTCTTTTAATTCCATTGTGTTGTATGTTTTACATTTCCCTATTCGCAGTGGCTACTAATGGGTATTGTAGTAATAACAATTTACCTTGTGGTGTAATTTGCTTAACCTTTGTATTTCTCTCTTTTACAGATCAAGATAAGCAAGCATAATTCTGCAGCAAATTTCAAAACAAGTGCAAAGTTAACAATATTAAAATTATCTACAACGTGAGTGACTGGCTGTAATAGTTTTGACTAAAAATTAAGAAAAATAATAAGTAGAAGAATTTCTGGTATGGATGACACAATGTTTTCAGAAACTTCCCCTGAAATAAAAGAGGAATTCGAAGGTGATGATTATCTAGATGATAAATTGCTGGTCAGCGAAACCGTCGTTAATATAGATTCTACAGTATTAAATGACTGTACAGGAGGTGATCCAGCAAAACTGGCTCTAATATCCGCTAACATCAAGTTGGAATTACCACTATCTAATGTAATGGATAACAACACTATAATGGATACCAATATCAAACAGGAATTACCACCTGATCTCAATCTATGCGCTATAGTAAATAACAACATTAAAATAGAAAATATTGCCGATGATATAGAAATCAAATTCAATAATAAACAGTTACGTAAGTATTTCCGTGTCATTTCTTTTTAGTATCATTTTAGGGCACATGTTATATTTGATTACAGAATGCATATATAAGCATCATAAACGATTTCTAACGACTCCAATGTGTTCGAAAATATTTATTCCAACTTGATTCTTAATTAATTCATTATATTCATATTTTGGAAAATTAGTTGTTAAAATGTATTCATTACATAACATAATATATCGTGCACAAGAATGACCATAAATAGGGGAGCACGAGTTATTGATAAATGTGTATTGTGAATAGTATTTTAGTTGTAGATGGTGGTAATTAGAAAACAAAACACAAAATATCTAAAATGTATATATAGCTAAGATACTTAAAAACTAATTTTTTACAATTACATGACCACAGGTAGGAAACGAATAATCAAACAATATTTTCAGAAGTATACTTTGCAGCATAAACTTTGTTTTTAATAACTTCCTCTCATCCTTTTCGAATTAATAGCACCGAATGGTCCTGGAGATGTATGGTTTCTCTGTAGACTATTGATCAAGTAGCCCTATCGATAGCTGTCATCTCCTTGCTGACCTTAAAAGTACATGCAATTCACGAAACGTTTGTTTTACAACGACCGCCAGAAAATTAGAATGCTAGTTTTCCAGAGTCTGTCAGTTGTCAAACTGCATTACTTACATCTAATAGAAATAGCAATTGCATACTGAAGACATTAGAAAAGTATTTAAACGATCATAATCCCATACTAAATGTAACAAAAACTAAATATATATTGTTCAAAAGATATAATTCTCTACGAGATATAACACCACATAATAAAATTTATATTTTTAATATAATAACTCGTTAACTATTACTCATCACTAAAATTGTAATCAGCCACAAGAAACGATGAGGAGCAAACGCATGCAGACATTGTCAATAACTTGAATTATATCAGTGACACGATGTCTCTCAAAGGTGGATCGTTAATAGAGACTAGTATAAATACATTTCTAAATCATTTTCTTACGTTTTAATTTACAGAAAACATAATTAAATGTACTATTTACATCACAGCATTTTGCCATATGATATTTTGGATTGCAAACGACACGTGTTTAATATAAAATGTAAATTGCCATATAAATTTGTATTTGATTTTATTATGTTCTCTGCATGCAACTTTCATCAACATATGAATTATGACTTTTGGTGCAAATATATTCCACATTGAAAGTTATCAACCAGAAGACAGTTACAGTATAATTTACCACGAGTGAAAGACACGATTACGGGCGTTATAAAGACAGAGTTGGGAAATACAAAAATGTGTTTATTGGTTGTTGAAATTAAAAATGCTTGAAAAATTGTATTGTGAATGCGTTAGTACTCATTTTAGAAAGCGATAAGACTTCGTTGCTTCTTCTTTTATACAGTAAACTATAAAAAAATGCTGTTGGGAAATTTGGTATATCGCCAACCCAAGTTGGTATTGATTACAAATGGCGGTTCAAATATGGTCAAAGCTGGCAAAGTAGTAAAACAATCTTTTCCTAAAGTGCTTCACGTAACATGTTTCCATGTTTTACCATCCGCTAACAAAGTATATTAGCAACAGTTATCCAAAAGTAAATAACTTAGTAGCTTTTACCAAAGAAGTTTTTATTAAGTCTCTCAAACACGTTCGCGAATTTAAAAATTCTTCTCCGGGCATTTCCCTGTCACCACAGCCAGTATTAACGACAGAGAGAGCATGGTTTCAAGCAGTAATATGCTATAAGAAACAGTTTCTCGTTGTTAAACCTTGTATTTTGAAATTAGATTCACAAAGAGCTCGAGCAATTCCATTAAGCTAGCAACTGTGTACAGATACTGAAATCTAAACACAAATAAAGAAAGTCGCTCGATTGTTTTAGAAGCCATCAAGCGATAAATATTGTGTACAACTTTAAATAACAATGCTGACGCGACTGTACGCTGCTACGAATTCAAAGGTTTGTTCAACATTAGTTCTAAACGTTTTAATATCAGTAGACAAGCATTTACATCCCGGCATGACTGCTTTCACTACAACTCATTGCACTTCTTCACAAAAACAAATGGGGAATGACACTAAATATTTAATGTGTTTCTCTGCCTTTTTCGCCCTGTATAGTACTAAAAGATATTTTTATATATGCTTGTCTAGAACAACGTTTTTATTATACCATTTACGATTTACAATCTCTTACGGAGCCGATAACATTATAGCGCATAATTTATTTACAAAGAAAATAAACTGAATAGGAATATGTAGGTGAAAGTGTTTCTCTATTTATGGCCTTGTTATTTTGCAGTAAAATGTATATGGTATTAAGCGTCACATCTTTGGTGGATATTAGCTACAACGCTTTTAATAAGTGCATACATTGATTAGTTATTTTGTCATTCAATACAATAATCACTCGACAGTACTTATTCACATTTCATAGTAGTAAGTTTAAATATCTTTCATGTAATTTTTTTTTGACAGTTTGTAACAATTGTAACGAATATTATGAAGAATATTGTACCAAATGTGGAATGCTTATATGTATTTTAAATGGAAATGGTCTCAATAACAGTGCGAGAAAAGAGATACCGACAGATATTCTAGAAATTAAAGAAGGTTTACCCGAAGACACTGGCATATTTGCTTTAAAGACTGTACCCAAAGGTGTAAGATTTGGGCCTTTCACCGGGTTTAGCACCGCGGAACCCTCATGGAAACTTAAAGGGGGAAAATTTGTAATCCACGATGATAAATCGGACTTTTTAAATTGGATGCAGTACGTAAATTGTGCCAAGAGTGTTTTTGATCAAAACCTACATGCATTTCAATATGAAGGTAATCTATATTATAGCAGCGTTTGTGAAATCCAAGAAGGCGAAGAATTATTGGTGTATTTTGGTGAAAAATACGAAGAGAGCTTGAAGAACATTATAGAAATGGATTTTATACCCCACATAGAAAAGCATGCCCAAAATGTATTTGCCTGTACCTATTGTTGCCTTGGGTTTAGTTTGAAAATATATTTGGTTGAACACAAAACTATTTGCCCTAATGCAACCAATGAAAGCTTTGGAGGTATGAAACCAAGATATTTTCTCTTTTCTCTTTATCTAGATAGTTCTAGTTTGGTATAAGAAATTGCATTTATTGTTTTCAATTTATTTTTGGAGGTACATGCATGTGGGATTATTCCTGAATGGTGGCTTGTTATGTTCATTTATTCCATTCCTTCTTATTCTTTCTTTGTTTTTTCTTTATTTTTCTAGCTCCTCTATTGTTCTGAAATTCCCATTTCTCTTACTTTTTCCTTCGCTTACATCTAAAGGGTTTTCCAATAGCGACTTGACAACTTTTAATTCAATTTGTGAACGCACCTTTTCACTAATCATCGAACTGTCACTGTCAATTTATTCAGTAAACTTAACATTTTCATCATGGTAAAGTACACGAACGAACAACGTCTGCAAATTATAAAAATTTACTACAGAAATTCGGAGTCTGTGACTGCTACTTTAAGAGCGTTAACTCCGATTTTCAGTCGTAATTTTCGCCCTAGTAGACAGGCAGTAACAAGTTTAGTGCAAAAATTTGAGTCTACATATTCGTTGTGTGATGTTGCCGTGCCGGTGAGACAACAGGTTGATCGCAGTGTCGAAAATATCGCTGCCGTTGAAACGTCCGTAGCAAATGATCCAAATCAGTCAATTCCACGGCGTTCTCAAGAGTTGGACATCGCCCAGACCACTTTATGGCGAATTTTGCGTAAGGATCTTGGTTTACACCCATACAAGATCAAGCTGACTCAAGAATTGAAGCCGATGGACCATTTGAAGCGACGTACGTTCTCCGATTGGGCTTGGGATTTTGGCTCAATGGGTTCGTCAATAAGCAAAATATGCGTTATTGGTCGGGTGAAAATCCACATGTGCTTCATGAAACACCACTTCATCCACAAAAAATAACTATTTGGTGCGGTTTGCATGCCGGCGGCGTCATAGGGCCATATTTTTCGTCGACGATAATGATCGTCACGTTACTGTGAATGGTAATCGTTATCGCGCCATGATTACCGATTATTTTTGGCCCGAATTGGAAGATATGGACTTGGATAACATGTGGTTTCAGCAGGACGGTGCCACAAGCCACACAGCACACGTTACAATCGATTTATTGAAGAGTAAATTTGATGAGCGTGTTATCTCATGAAATGGACCAGTCGATTGGCCGCCTTGTTCGTGCGATTTAACGCCTCTAGACTTTTTCTTTGGGGCTACGTCAAGTCATTGGTCTGTGCCAACAAGCCGACAACGTTGGAAGAGCTCAGAGCCAACATTGAACGCGAAATAGTTGCAGCCGTTTCGGCCGAATTGTGTGGCCGAGTCATCGAAAATTGGGTCCATTTCAATCGACCGCTGCAAACGTGCCCGCGGTGGCCATATGAACGAAGTCGAGTTCCATTCTAAATGTTTTGATTGTACTTCAGCCCGATAATAAAGTTTTTGAAATATCTCAAATGGTCTGCATTTTATTTTGAAAAAAAGTTGTCAAGTCCTTATTGGAAAACCCTTTATGTACATATTTTTTGAAATAATTTTAAACTACATACTCAAACCATTTCAAAAACTTATATGTCTGTTGTCCCCTTATTTGCACTCTCGATTTTCATATAACATCATTTTTGGTTAAAGTAATTGAGTTTAATAAGAATGTTTTTATTCAATTTTAGAGCTCATGCAATGCCCGTATTGCAAAATTTACATGGAGAAGAATGAATATCTAGACTACCACAACATTAATTGCTGTAAAGGAAATGCACAGTAAGATCCGTTTTTCTATTATTAAAAAGACTCAACGGTTTAAGATTCATGTCTAGAGTTAAATTTAATTACATTGGAAATATCTTGGGGTGACAGCATTTAAATAAATTGGAAGACATCAGTTTGAGCGTTAATTGTAATTTGTATTTTGTCATTTATCGAAATCCCTACTATAAATTTAATTTTGATTATGCGTTGGTGTCCACATGAGTATTCTTTGGCATACCATTCAGCTTCTTTAATATCTTTGAATGCAGTGTTGTGAAACATTTCTTTTTCTTAAATTATTCAGTATCGTTTGTATTGGGAAATAAAATCGTTGGGTGCGTACATGCACTGTTAGTCATTTCAGAACTTGAATCTTACAAGTAATGTAAAAAATCAGTACTGCCAGAATAATACCATTTAATTATTTGGACTCTTTCCTCATTAGTAAAGCGGTCACAATTGTCAGAACTGCGGGTTCGTAATAAGTAAAGGTGTCCCAAAATTAACGCAAGATTTGAGTTAAATAGAAAACACAATTTTTAGTCTTTTGATTGTTATTTTTTTATTGAATCATAAAGTACATAGGATAGGGTTATTTATGGAATAACACATCGGGCAAATGGCCTCCACGGCTTTGCTTGCAAAGTGTGACTGAATTTCGTTGATGCAGCGTTGGATCTGCTCGGGTGGTTGTGGGCTTGTTGGCATAGACCTGTGATTTCAAATAACCCCATAAAAAGAAATCTAATGGTGTTAAATCACACGATCTAGAGGCCAATCACCGAAACGAGAGAGTACATGACCTGAAAATGTCTCATGCAGTAATTGAATTGTTTCACGGGCTGTATGGCATGTGGCACCGTCTTGTTGAAATCACATATTGGCCACATCAATATCATCCAATTTCGGCAGAAATAACTGTGTTATCATGTCGCGATATCGAGCACCAGTAACAGTCACTGCTTGACCAGCCTCATTTTAAAAAAGTATGGTCCAATTATGCCTCCAGCCCAAAATCCAAACCAAAGAGTGACACGTTGTGGATGCATTTGTTTTTCGACAATCACATGTGGGTTCTCAGAACCCCAAAAGCGACAATTTTGGCGATTAACAAAGCCATCAAGGTGAAAATGTGCTTCGTCACTTAAGATGATTTTGTTCGAAAAATATGCATCCATTTGTTGATGTTCAATAATCCATTCAACGAACTCGCTTCGCTGTGCATTGTCATTAGGCTTCAGTTGTTGTGTTAATTGAATTTTGTAAGCATGGAGACACAGACCTTTAGTGAGTATACGCTGTAGAGAGCTTCTTGAAATTTGCAATTCCTGTCCACGAGATTCTCGTGCACTGCTTCGATATTGACATATGAACGGCTTGTTTTTGGACGACCAGTGTGTTTGGCGTCTCCAACGGATCCAGTTTCCCTGAATTTTTCAATTAATCTCTTCACGCTTGACGAAGTTAAAACACTATTCCGACCATATTTTGTATAAAATTTTCGAACTGCGGCCGCCAAGCTTTCATTATTTTTGAAATATTGTTCAATAATAAAGACACGTTCTATCGTGTAACGCTCCATTTTTATTAACCCTAAACTGTCAGCTGTCGAATTGTTTTTTTTAGGGTTGCCAACACTTTACTGCACAAATGGCGACAAATTCAAATCTTGCGTTAATTTTGAGACACCATTACATACCGAATATTTACAGTGACCCATGCAAGGTCGATCACTCTGCTGAGTTATATGTTTGTTGGTGCTTTCACACTTATTCATTTAATACATGGATCGTAACCTGTTATGAATATCATGTTATAAAAAATTAAAATAGAGAAACCAAAATAATAAATATAATATAATAAATTTGAAATGATAATGTTCATAAAGAAATAGAAAATAATGCTGTAAATCAAATTTATAAATTCAAACAAATAAATCTCTCAAGATAAAACACTTTTGCAACGTCAACTTAAAATATTTTTCTAATAATATTAAGCTTGTAAATAATATCGATATCTAATAATCATATAAACATATCAAAGCTCTTACGACCATACTAAAAGACTGCTACAACTCCTATTTATGCAATTCTTTATTCCCCGCACCCATTCATGCCTTAAATGTGGAGATGTGGTATCGCTGCTTGATAAAATATTTATAGATAACTGAAAACTATTATAGATAAATAGCTTTATTGGTTTTTATATCGTACTAAGTTTACATTAAATACATCAGTAAAAAATACTAATAAAACAAAAATACATACATTACAAACTTTTGCTTATGGCGTACGAAATACCATAATCTTCGCCTTATATAAATTCATATGCACCTCATTTCTTGCGAATTGACTCATCTTCCTCACAAGAAATTCCGCCTCCATCTGCAACTGAACAGGGCTTGCAGATGGAGGCGGAAACAAGCCCCTATATATCGTCCGCCTATAAAACTAATGAATTTACGAAAAATATAATTTAATTTATATACAATAAAAATAATAATACCGTTCCAAGTATAGAGCGCTGCGGAACACCCAGGCTAACAGGAAATTTGAACGAAAATGTTCAGCCCCATCTGAAATATACGAGGGAGCGTTTTTATATTCGCGGAATGGGGGACAAGGGGTGGAAATAAAAAAACCAAATTATTTTTCTTTTTCAATATATTCACCTGCAAGACGGATACATTTTTCACATCTTTCAATTAATTTATTTATACCCTCATAAAAAAATGATTTCTCTTTATCTGCAAAATACGCCGAAACTGCCTCTTCGACTTCATCATCGGCAGTAAATTTTTTACCCCGCAGCTCTTTTTAGGTCTGCAAAACAGGTAATAATCACTCGGGGCCACATCTGGGCTGTAGGGGATGGGTGATTCACAATTTCGAAACCCACCTTATGCAGGGCAGCTAACGCATTGATTTGTGGACACGGCGCGTTGTCGTGCAAACAGCAGAACACCTTTTTCATATTCCCCGTCTTTTCTAATTTTAAACGTCTAATATTGAAGCTGTAAATTATCCGGTTAAAAACACCTTTTTTTATAATCTCTCAACAATATTTAGTTACAGTGGCCAATTTTAATAAAAATGTGTTTATGCAATTTTAGAGCTCGTCCAATGTCCCTTTTGCAAAATTTACCTGGAAAAGACGGAATATCTAGAGTGCCACGAGATTTACTGCCGTAAAGAAAACGCAAAGTAAGATTAGTTTTTCTATTATGAAATGTCTAGAATGAAGTTCAATTACATAGAAATCTCTTGAGAGTGAAAGTGTTTGCGTTTAAATGGATTTTATGGCATCGGTTTGAGCGTTAATAACGTATATTGTGTTTAGTCATATATCGAAACCATTTCCACAAATTAAATTCGGATTGCGCGTTGGTATCCACAAGGGCATTTTTCTGGGTCTCTTTTATATTTTTAATTCGGTGTTGCCAAGCACTTCTTAAATAAATAGTATTGTTCGTATTGGAAAACACAAGCGCGTGAGATCTTTCACGATGAGAAGAACACGTACACTACCTGTCATAAGAGTTTGCCCACGCGGATATTTTTATGTGCAAATAAATAATTATTTTATTAATATGTTATTAAATTTTAATTAAAAAATAAACACAATACATGCATATTCTTCAGTATTTATGTATTTAAGTACTTTAAAACTAAATTATCTACAATGATCATTTTACAACTCAGGTAAGACGATTATTTAAACACTTTTGTTCTTGGAAATTTTATATACGATTATATTTGGCCATAAATCAAGTAATGCAAGGTATTGTATATATATATAGTATATATATAGTTTTCATTCAACTTTCAAAGTGTAAAGAGTTCCTGTCGATGTCTGTGAACCATATGACACAATCCAAATCGATATGATTTGAATCAACGCGGCTTAACACATACCGTGTATGTTCTATATATTTGCATGCACTTTAAGAATTGAAATCGTTAACGCCATATACCCTTTATTCCCAGATACTTCTAAATAATTATCTTATTTGAGTAAGTGATTGAGATTTATTTGACAATTATTTTTAACGCCAACCATATATTCTTTAAACGTCCTATATCAATTGACAGATAATTAACAAAATTATTGTACGTGAAAGTCTGAAATAAGTCATAATTGATCTTGTTACATTATTTGAAAACTTATTCATAAAAAAATGTATTTATTTTCAGACATTGTGTACTTTCTGCTCTGGATGATCATACCTCGGAAGAAAAGAGCTTTAACAAACACAAAAAGTTGAATCTCACGCAGTGCACATACATAGGCGACCCGAAAAAACATGCCAACAGGTATTACAACATGAAATTGTTCAGGTGTGGAATTTGCTATAAAAAATTCATAAAGAAAGAATCTCTCAAGCTACATGTAGCAAATATTCACATTTCCATTAAACGTAAGCAGTCCGCACGCGGTTTTCTAAGAATTAATATTAAAAATACAAAGGAGAAAACATTGAACTCACATAAACAGTTTAAATGTTTGAAGTGTGGGTTTCAAACAAACAATAAATACTATATAAAATCACACGTGAAAACTAAACATCTTAAAGAATACGATTATAATTGCATAGAGTGTGCGTACAAGACAAACAGCAAGAAGAATTTACAAATACACGTGAAAATTAAACATCTTAAAGAAAATGATTTTAATTGTGAGGAATGTGGATACATGACGAACTATAAATCGGTATTACAGGCACACATAAAAACTATGCATCTTAAAGAATATGATTATAATTGCATGGTGTGTGAATACAAGACAAACACTAAGTTACATCTACAAAGACACATGAGAACGAGACATCTTGATGAAAATGATTTTAATTGCGAGGAGTGTGGATACAAAACACACTGTAAATCACTGCTAGAAGCACACATAAAAACTAAACATCTTAAAGAAAGTGATTTTAATTGCAAGGAATGTGAATACAAGACAAACAAGAAGTTAAATTTAAAGAGACACATGAAAACTAAACATCTTAAAGAAAATTATTATAATTGCTTGGAATGTGAGTACAAGACAAACAGGAAGTCAAATTTGCAAGTACACATAAAAACTAGACATCTCGATGAAAGTGATTTTAATTGCGAGGGGTGTGAATACAAAACATACAGTAAATCAGTATTAGAGGCACACATAAAAACTAAACACCTTAAAAAATATGATTATAATTGCATGGAGTGTGAGTACAAGACAAACACTAAGTTATATTTTCAAAGACACGTAAAAACTAGACATCTTAATGAAAATGATTTTAATTGCAAGGAATGTGAATACAAGACAAACTATAAATCAGTGTTAGAGGCACACATAAAAACTAAACATCTTAAGAAATACGATTATAATTGCATGGAGTGTGAGTACAAGACAAACCATAAAAGTAGTTTAGATGTACACATGAAAGCTAAACATGTTAAAGAAAAAGATTTTAATTGCGAGAAGTGTGGATATAAGACAAACTATAAATCAGTGTTAAAGGCACACATAAAAACTAAGCATCTTAAAGAATACGATTATAATTGCATCGAGTGTAAGTACAAAACAAATAGGAAGTCAAATTTACAAAGACACATGAGAATTAAACATCTTAAAGAAAATGATTTTAATTGCGAGGAGTGTGGATACAAGACAAACTATAAATCAGTGTTACAGGCACACATAAAAACTAAACATCTTAAAGAATACGATTATAATTGCATGGAGTGTGAGTACAAAACAAACAACAAGACAAATTTAAAAGCTCATTTACAAACTAAACATCATAAGAAAAGGATTGCAATTGCGAGGAGAACGATTTCAAAACAAACTATAAAACACTATTAGAGGCATTGCGTAGAGTGTGAGTACAAGGCAGACAACAACATTTACAAAGAGACATGAAAACGTAAGGTTTTATAGAATACTTTATAATTATTGCATGGAGTGTAAGTACAAGACATGAAGTCACATTCAAATGTCACTTGAAAACAAAACATCTTAAACATCTTGTAATTGAATGGAGTGCGAGTGAAAACAGAAACTTTGAATATTATCACCATTATATAAAATAATAAAACTATGAAATATGGAAACTATAAACAGGAATTTTTACAAAAGTTAACGCCTCTAGAAACTACTAGCATGTATAAGGTAGAAAAAACTTGGATGTGAAATGAAGTCGAAGAATTGAAACATATTTAAAACTTTCAATATGTGTCAAATTTTTGAATAATTAAAAAAATGAATATACCATTCATTATCTTTATTATCATTTAATATAATTTAATCCTGCAAATATTCATATTACATTATATATTGTCGTTGAATATATTTATACTAGACATTTATGTCGGCTTGTGGGCAATACTACCTAAATTCTCCTTGCTATAGAAAATCCAATATTATAGAGCCGACCTTTAAAAATTTTTCTTCATTCAAGGAAGTAACATCTATTGCCTTGTTCGGAAAGGACAATTAAGAGCCATTTTCAAATGCACTTCTACGTAAAGCTATTTTCTTCTTTTTATTTAAATGTTTGTAAAAGTTTCCAATTTTTTTGAAGTAGTGAATAATAAGCCTGAATTTGAAATGATTTCAGAACAGTTAACAAATTAATTGGAAATTCTTAAATTTAATATCAGATTAAAATAGATATGTAGCTATTACTTTATTCCATTAAATTGTCTCAAAATATTAATATTTTGTAATAATATTAATATTATTGTAAAATATAAACTCATGAAGAATTATATCAATTTCAATAAGGACATAACAATTTTGTATTTAAATAAAACACAAAATAATTGAGATATTGAGCTGAAATTTATTCCTGGTGCAGTACACATCTTATATTTAACTATGGAATTCAATTTCGTTCATATGACCATCGCGAGCATGTTTTGAGCGATCGAATCTTTGGAGCCAATTTTCCACCACTCTTACACACATATCGGTCGAAACGTTGGCAATATCACGTTCAATATTGTCCCTGAGCTCCTCTAACGTTGTCGACATAACGTAACCCTATTTAGAAAAATAATTGCGTTAAGTTGCATGAGCAAGTTGGCCACTCGACCGCACCATTTCTCGAAATTACACGGTTACCGAACTTCCGCTTCAATTGTTTGTCAAACTGTGTGGCATGTGGCACCATCTTGTTGGAACCACATATCACTGACGTCAAGTCCATCCAATTCTAGTCAAAAATAGTCATGCAACATGGCACGATA
Organism: Dermolepida albohirtum; assembly: GCA_031893035.1. Taxonomy (NCBI): domain Eukaryota; kingdom Metazoa; phylum Arthropoda; class Insecta; order Coleoptera; family Scarabaeidae; genus Dermolepida; species Dermolepida albohirtum. The sequence continues at coordinate 8,754 of JAVIWB010002138.1, read as the reverse complement.
GCGAACCCCATTGACCGTAATATAACGATTTTCATCGACGAAAAAATATGGTACGATGACACCTCCGGCATGAAATCCATATACGGTTTTTGTGGTTGTTGTGGAGTCTCTTAAAGCACATGTGGCTTTGTTGTCCAATAACGCATATTGTCAAAGCCATTAAGTCAAAACTTCAAACTTTAGCAAAATCCAATAGAAGAAGTTTCGGCGCTTCAGATATTTAAGAGGATTTAGTTCTTGAGTTAATTTGATCTTGTAAGTGTCTAAGGCAAGATCTTTACGCAAAATTCGCCACAATGTGGTTTGAGAGATTCCCAATTCCTGTGAACGGCGTGGAATCGACTGATTTGGCTCGTTTGGAACTGAAGCGCTTACGGCAGCGATATTTTCGGTACTTCGGCCGGTGCGTTGTCTCACTGGCACATACAACAGTGAATATTTTGACTCGAATTTACCCACTATACCATGCACAGCTTGTGTGGTGGGACGATTATTACGACCAAAAATTGGAGTAAGCGCTCTTAAAGTTGCGACCACCGACTCAGAATTGTGGTAGTAATTTTTAATAATTTCCAAATGTTGCTCTTCGTGAACTTCACCATGATAAAAATGTTAATAAAATAATGTTCGTATTTGAAAAGACAAAATGCAATTTTTTATAATCCTCAAAAATACTGGAGCATATAGTTGATAAGTTTTAATTATTGTTACAAATATTTTAGTATACATTAAATAGAATATAAGCACTATACCAAGCTTGTGTAATGATTTTTCATTAGACAATATTGCCTATAAACTATTTTTATAAAAAGAATTGCAAAGAATAAGTACAACTTATAGAAATTTCCCTGTTGTACTTCTCTTGACACAACAAAGAAACTTTTAGAATAATTGGTCTTTATTTTCAGTGGATTATCAACCACTTATAAAGCCAAACAATTGCTTGTTGCAATAAACATTGTTTGTAACTTGTCATTCAATATAACGGGTCTTCCAATAGGGACTTCCGAACTTTGACAGTTGATAGCAGCCATATTATTGAAGCTACATCTGTCGAATTGGCTACCATTTATTCTGTCTGTTTTGCCAAATCACCATGGACAGACATAGCGTTCAACAACACGTGCAAATGATAAAATTGTTTGATCAAAATGGATGTTCTCTTCGGGCAACCTTCCGCGCGCTTCGTCTATTTTACGGTCGCCATAATCGTCCTACCGAGAGGACTATTCGCAGTGCGGTGGATAAATTTGAGTCCACTGGTTCAGTAAACAATGAACCAATACCCGTACGATGACGAAACTCAAGATCTGACCAAAACATCGCCGCTGTCCGTGAGAGTGTGCACAAGAACTCGGCCTTTCGCAGACCACAACTTAGCGAATTTTGCGTCGTGACTTGGACCTACACCCGTACAAAATTCAAATGAGCCAGGAGAAGGTAAACGACCATAGACAACGACGTGTGTTCGCTCAATGGGTCCTGGAGCAGTTGGAAACTGACCCTAATTTTCATCAAAAAATCATCTTCAGCGATGAGGCCCATTTCGGGATAAATGGGTATGTCAACAAACAAAATCGTTGAATTTCAAACGATACCAATCCACAAGAGATACAAGAACGTCCAACGCATCCCGAAAAAGTCATTGTTTGGTATGGATTTTGGGCTGGCGGCGTTATCGGTCCATATTTCTTTGAGAACGACGTTGGCCAGGCCATCACCGTCAACGGCGAGCGCTATAGGTCGATGATTACCAACTTCTTTTGGCCTGAATTGGATGATATGGACACCAACGACATGTGGTTTCAACAGGACGGCGCTACGTGCCTCATTGGATATTCTGCACAAGCGATTTGAGGGCATGGTTATCTCACGTGGAGGTGATGTAAACTGGCCACCGAGATCGTGCGATTTGACCCCGTTAGACTTTTTCTAGTGGGATTTTCTTAAGTTGCAAGTCTATGCGAGTAAGCCACAAACCATAGCGGTCCTCAAAGCCAACATAACCCATGCTATCGGTCAAATTCAGCCTGATTTATGCGCCAGAGTCATGGAAAATTGGACATTTCAGATGCGACCACCCAGCGAAACCGCGGCGAATATTTGCACAATGTTATATTCCGTACATAATGGCATCTATAAGCCTTTCAAACGAATAAAAAATTTCGATATCTCACACACACTTTATTTTATTTAAATTTAAGGATAGGAAGCTCTTAATGAAAGACCCTGTATATTAAATGGACATTTGAATTCATTTCAGTTTTAACAGCATCGAAACAACAGATCGCTCTTACCAGGTATCAAATTATTAACATTAAAATTCCATAATGTCTATTTTTATTCAGAATCCGTTAATTATTTCAAATGGTAGATTATTGAAGTCTTTACTTTTTCAAATTCAATTACACTAATTGCGTAATATGCATAATAAATTATTACAAAATCTTGAAGGAATATCATATATAAAAGAAATTATGTTTAACATTTAAATTCGTATTTTGAAAAAATAGAGTTAAAGTAGCATCATTAAAATAAAATATTTAATTTAGTAAATGGAATGTATGGTATTAAGTAAAAATAGGGGAATCTAAAAATTGTTATTATATTATAATCCTTAATTAAATTATTTTTGAATACTAACCAGAGAATATTAAATTATACATCTATGTGCTTCCGGGCTGGAACCGCGTCACTTGTATATCTGCCGACGTTTCGTACCCATTTGTATGGGACATCTTCAGGGCTCAACTACTGTACTGAACTGGGTACGAAACGTCGGGAGATCCCAAGGAACAATTTTTAAATTTCGCGGGTGTTTTAAGTTGCCCAAGGAAAAAATAAGTACATCTAAAATTATATTTTATTTTATTACAGCATGAATATTAATAATTAAGGTGTATATTTCAAAATCAAAATTAAAACGAAAACCGTACGCATTAAAAACATGTTATTTCCTAATTTCTTGAATGAATTGAAATCATAGCTAACCTTTATTTTTACTACTACCAACTCAAAACTTCCGCGTAATGGACCACGACCGCGGAAGTCAGATTATTATACATCTATTTATATATTTTAATTTCGTTGGAGAATTGGAAAATTCCTCAATTCTTATAAAAGGAGTTCAATGTAAAAAATTCACGGACTCTTTTCAAATCAGTTGTTAACATGTATAAAAGCCTAAGAGAAAGTAAACAAATATTGAAATAGTGATGTTTGATACAGTAATAATTTATATCTATAAAGAAAACGTTTAAAGTGCTTACAAGCTTGAAGTTATCATTTTTGATAACTAAATAATTATATAAGTGCCATCAAGAATAAAAAAAGACTATAATCCCAATGCGCATGTATTATTGAAAGGGAAACCATACAAAAGCAATCTATTTTGAATAGTAATTTTTGAAGGCGATGAAGAAGACGTCTATACAGAAATAGGAGGAGGGTAAAATCAGTTTTGTGGACATCAATTAAGACTATGCAAGGTAGATACAATTTTATTAGTTTTAAGTGAAAGGGGTTATATTTTTTATTGCTTTATGCTTGAAATAAATTTAGTTTAAATAATTTGGAGATTAGTTAAATTGAATTGTAGTTATAATTTATAATGATTGATAGTAAAGCTAGCTAATTAAAATGATTCATTGTAAATTCATATATGTTACAAGGTTTTATTGTATATTTCAATATATACTTTGTTAAACATTTACTTCTTTTATTTTTCAAATATAAAGAGCATTAAAGCTTACATAAAATATTAAAAGATAGTTTGTTCGGTATAATGCAGTGATTACCATAAACTATTGAATTTGAGTTAACAAAAGAATTAATGACTTTTAAAAGAGATACAATAAATATCATATACAGTAAAACCTGTGTTAACGGCCACCTGACTAAAGCGGCCACCTGAGTTTTCCCGAATCGACTATAAGGAAATTCCCATACACAAATACCCGTTAATTACGGCCACCTTTGTAAAACGGCCGCGGCCAAATAACCCAAACTTTTACGGCCTATTTTCATAGAAATTTACCTGCCAATGTCGGCCGGACTATTTATGACATGTATATCTTTATTGACGGAAATACCTAATACAAATTGTCGGGGTTTCCTATTACCTGGTAGTAATTCACCCTTTTCGATTTAAACTTTATTATTCTAAAGGAAACAATTCAGTTTAAAGTTGTCTCCGTATTCGAAAGGTTCTTAATTAAGTATGTCGCAAAAAAGAAAACGTTTGTCGCTAAAAGACAAAATAAATATAATCGCGGAAAGTGAAAAGTATGCATTAAGTTCGCGAAAGTTGGCCGAAAAATATGGGGTTGGAAAAACACAAATTAACGATATTATGAAAAATAAAGGTGAATTAAAAAAGATGGTCGAGGAAGGTGTTAACATGGAGCTAAAACGAAAATTTCCGAAGTCGGAAGGATTGGCAGTGGATTAAGTCGTCTACAATTGGTTTTGCAAAGCCAGAAATAAAGCAATTCCAATATCTGGGCCGCTACTTAAACAAAAAGCACTGGAGACAGCAAGCAGTTTAAAGATGGAAAATTTCGCAGCATCTAATGGATGGTTGGAAAGTTTCTGTCGGCGACACAGTATAACTTTTAAATCAATTTGTGGTGATTCCGCAGAGGTTAATTTGGACGATATAAAAGACTGGAAAACCAAGTTACCGTTGATTTTAATAAATTATTCTCCTCGAGATGTGTTTAATGCCGACGAAACAGGTCTTTATTACCGCGCTATGCCAAATAAGACATTTGCATTAAAAAGTGAGAATTGTGCAGGGAAGAAGGCAGCAAAACAACGTTTGACTGTTTTACTATGTGCAAATATGGAAGGTGAGAAGGAAGATCCATTAATAATTGGAAAAAGTAAAAATCCTCGCTGTTTTAAGGGTAGTCATGTGGACAAATTGCCCTTAGAATGGGTTTCTAACAAAAAGGCATGGATGACAACGGAAATTATGACAAGATGGCTGCATAAATTTGACAATAAAATGAAAAAACAAAATAGAAAAGTGCTTCTTTTCTTGGATAAGGCCACTTCACATTCTAAAGTTCCATTAGAAAATGTTAAACTAGTCTTCCTGCCGCCAAACACCACTTCGTATTGTCAGCCCTTGGATCAAGGAATAATTCAGAATTTCAAATTGATTTACCGAAATTTTTTGATTAAAAAGCTTCTAACGTTTATTGACAATGAATGTGATTTTGAAATTTTTGAAAAAAACATAAATTTAGCCAATGCACTTGTATGGATTACAGCTGCTTGGAAAAAGGTATCTTCTGCTACAGTTAAAAAATGTTTTTCCAAGGCCGGATTCTCTGATGTTATCCAGGAGGACACAATGTTTGATGGAGAAGACGAAATACCCCTTGCCCAGCTATATCCTGCAGTTCGTAACGAATTTTTGATGGATTTAGATGAATATGCTTCTATTGATCGTCATGTGCCTACAGAGAGCCCTAACTTCAGTATTCCAGAAATTGTTGAAGATTTGTGCAATAATGATGAAGAACATAACTCTGATAATAGTGACCTGGACGAATGTGAAACTCTAAAATCTAGTTTATCTAGTATGAGTGAAGTGTGTGCAAAATTAAGAGACATACAAAATTATTTATTGTGCAATAACAACACTTACATGTGAAGCTGCAGTTTTTAAATCGAAGCTAAAAAATGTGAAGCGAACAAATATTGAAACATACTTTAAAAAATCCTAATAAATTGTGTTTTTTCGTATGAATATATTGTAATAATATGTACATATAAATAATTTATTAGATGTCATATTATCTATAATATGTAAATACATTAAAATTTTAGTTTTTCTTACACATATTTGTATTTATATACTATTTACTTTAATAAAGTAAAGAAAGCAAATCCTAAAATTAATTATGTATTTTATTTGTGAGACGAAAAACCTGTCAATTACGGACACCTTTATATAACGGCCAATATATTTTGCTTTTTGTGTGGCCGTTATTGACAGGTTTTACTGTATTTATTTCTAATAAATATATTCGAGGAACTTTACAATTTATTAGATAGAAAGTATGATGAGTAAAAGAGATACGTGAAAAGTAAATATTATTTTTCATTATTTTAAATCTCTTTGAAAATAATATTTTATATATATATATATATATATAAAATATTTATAAACATTATAACACAATAAAATAGCATCTTACACTATCAAATACTTATAACTAGAGCACGGAATTACATGCATTTGCATGTTCTATAATATCGATTTGCCAAGAAATTTTTCTCGTGTCTACACGAATTAAACAAAAACAAATGTAAAAACCGATTTTCATTTTGCATATTTTCAGAAATTGATGCATAAATCAGAATAAAATGCATATACGTGCATATTTATGTAATTTAAATTTTTTGTTAAATTAAAGCAAATATTGCCCACACTGCATTTTGAGAACTGGGGTTCCTCTACATTTTACAAACTACCCGGTATCGCATCGGAAAAAACTGGGATTCCCCTATTTTCTCTACGCTTTACTACGAGTCCCACTGCCATCTGTTGTCTTTCAGTTTCTTTTTGGATTTGTCAGGAGTCAGTCGTTTTTAAAACGAACTAATAGTGCCACCAACACAGACTTTGATAGCTGCATGGATAAAGGATTATCCATAACTTTATTTAAATTTAAACAAGGTATTTTGTCGATGTTGCAGCAAAATAGTAAGTTTACTTTATATTATTTTTTATTTGTATTTGGTACCAAAACAGTTTTCGAATTAATAGATTCCATGTGACAAAAAATTTCAAATTACACAACATATTGCTATAGCATCGCATACAACATATAAGAAGAAAATGAAAAATACAAAACAACGCTTAATGAAACAATTTCTTCGGCATCAGTCTGTGAAAATAGAGAAGAATTCAATTTTGATTTATGTGAAGCCTTTGTTAGTGCCAATATTCCGCTTATGAAATTACAAAATCCAACTTTTAAAGCGTTTTTAGAGAAGTATTGTGGTAAACCAGTACCAGATGAAAGCACCTTTAAAAAAAATATATAAACAATGTTTTCGAAAAAGCCATGAGTGAAATTATGGAGTTAATTGGAAACAATTATATTTATTTTATAGTCGATGAAACAACTGACACTTGTGGCCGATTTATCGCCAATTTATTAATAGGTGTGCTGAGTGAAAACGTTCCTGATCAAGCGTATTTAATTGGTTCGAAACAATTAGAGAAATCCACAATGTAACTGTCAGTTTATAAACGAAGTATTAACAAGTTTCTATTTACCCAATGCTGTTCCTACTGAAAAGGTTTTATTAATGTTGTTAGATGTTGCTACATACATGACCAAATCTGCACAAACTCTAAAAGTATTTTATTCAAAAATGATACATGTCACATGCTTAGCTCATGGCGTGAATAGAATAGCAGAAGAAATTCGTAACCAATATCCAGATATAAATTTTTTAATCAATATGGTCAAGAAAATATTTGTAAAAGCACCCCTCTGAATACAAATGTACAAAGACAGTTTACCTAATATTCCTTTGCCACCTCAGCCAATAATTACGAGGTGGGGTACGTGGCTAGAGGCCGCAATTTTTTATGCAAATTATTTGAATGATATTGCAATGTTAGTGTCAAAATTTTCTGATGATTCCGCAGCTGTTAGTGTAAAAATATTTTAAATATTCCTACATTAAATCAACAACTAACAATTATCAAAGCGAATTTTAGCTTTATTACGGAAACGTTAACTACATTAGAGAGGCAGGGCTTGGAACTTACAGATTCTGTGAAATTAATTACAGATTTCAAAAATAAGATCAACCAAGTTAAAGGTAAAATTGGTGATTCTATAAAAACGAAAATGCAAGATGTATTAACAAAAAATACAGGGTTTGATGAACTTACTAAAATTTCAAATATTTTAAATGAAAATTATGAGCCTTCAATAACAATGGATGCCACCACTATATGTAAATTTAAGTTTTCACCAATCACTTCTGTTGATGTAGAAAGAAGTTTTTCTATATATGATATAAAAATTTATTATCTGAGCGATGAGAATTGTTTGTTGTGGAACATTTAGATAAATATATGATTGTCAATATTATAAAAAATAAAATGTAATATTTTATACTTTGTAGGTTTGTACTTTACATTAATTTATCAATTTATTTTTTGTAATACAAACAACTTGTTTAGATGGATTTTGTAATTCTATTGTGTTTTTGTATGTCAATTTTTTTTAAATACAATCAGTGCATATTTAACTAAATTGTTGCAGAATTTAATAAAATATCGTGCATATATATGCGCATATTTTCAGGGTTTTTAATCATATAATTCCGTGCTCTACTTATAACAATATATATAAATATATACACAGTAGGTTTTCTGTATAACAGACAGTAGCGATGTATATAAAACTGTCCATTGATGGGAGAAAAAGAAGAGTATAACTAATTTATAATTTATTCCTACAATATACTTAAAACTAACTTATTTAAAAAAATCTGAAATTTTGGTTTGTTTTAGATTTTCAATTCTTCTTTTTACAATTTGTGTTTCTACATTGCATACTATCTCAGCGACTTTTTCTCCTAGAGTAATGTCGCCAGACAACAAAAAGAAGTTTTTAATATCCTTTAGCTTTTCATAAGCTTCATTAATGTTTTTAGTTTCTGAAATAATATCATCCTCACTGTCGCTATCACGTACATTGGTACTGTTTTGAAATT
>JAVIWB010002137.1:0-286690 GCA_031893035.1 Dermolepida albohirtum | reverse complement strand
TGCATATTATTTGCCATATCATACCATTACAAACTTGCATTGTATTTTTAGTAAATGAATTGTTTTTCAAACCACTGAAAGCTTGCAACAAGTCGGGTGGTCCTATTCATGTTGCGCGGAGTGTACATACAACGAATAGGAATGGGTTAACAAGAAATCGACTTTTGTAATCTTCAACATTTACCTAAAATATTTTGCATAATTTGTATCCAAGTGGTACTAAAATTAAAAAGTAAAAAAGCAGATCCCTTGATAACTTCCATTTTAATTTAATTTCCATTTATAAACTTAAAACTTTCCGATTAAAGGATTCACCATTATAAAATTTTCGTTGTCTTTCCGGAGTTTAATGTAAAACTTTACCTTTTTACGTCGTCTTTTGGGTGCCGTCCGTAATGTCATTTAAAAGGGGAGGGAAAAGAAAACACAAGACGAAACTCTTGACGGAAACGCCACACGCTTCCGTCCAGAAAAGTATTTCGTCTCTCCCTTATCCGCCATCTTTTACGATGCACTTGTTTTATCGGGAAACGTAAATCAAGTGCGCCTGGAGAATAAAAAGAAGCCTTTCGAAACGACTGCCGCATATTAAATAATCATCCGTTGGAATAAATTCAATTTATGAGGGATGTAACATTGTAATAGTTGGAATCAGACGGCGCCGGAAGTACCGCAATTTCAACAGATAGCATTTGTTAATGTTATTTTCGTTTCGTCTGTGCCGAAAGGATGATTGATTGTCAATAATATTGTGTGAAATTGATCAAATTGATGTAACACTATCAATACTTTTAAGAATGTAAGAAAACCATGGATAAAATTTTGAAATTTATGATGGCTTTTTAAAAGTTTTATAATATGGCGGAGCAAGAGCTTTTTGATTTTTTTTTGTGAACAAATTTTACGATGAAAAGATCTCAAAAATAATTTATATTAAAAATATAATCCATTATGATCGATAATTCTTCACTGTTGTCTGGTAAGATGTTCGATTCCACGCCTATACCTTTCACGGATTTAGAAGCCCAGAATTTACCCAGCTTTAAAATGTGTTATTGGCCTAAAAAGATGGTAATCCGGTTCAGCTCAGTCAGGGATGAAAGCCGAATGTAGTAGCAATTCCACCCCATCCAATACTTCCAATTTCTTGAGAGTTCTTTGGACAGTATGCAGTTTAGCATTATCTTGATGGAATAGTATGCAATTCCTATTGAATAACATGAGATATTTTTCTCTCTTTCTCTTAAAACTGCATACATTCAATGTCCTCAGACTGCGTAGCACTTTTCTAAGAGGTTACCGTCGATTATCCAAGTTTTTTTTATAACGTAATCTTCTTTTGCGGTTTTTCTAATCCCTCGGCGACGAGAATGCCCAGTCGTTGTGAATGGTAAATTTTCTTGAACTAATTTCTCTAAGCTATCTACAAACGCGTTGTTTCTTTGCTATTTTCCGATGAGAAAAGTTTCCAGTTTCCCATAAAGCCTCTATTGCGATTTTTGTTTATTTAAAATATCTTTGTTTTCCCATTGTTCCAAAACTGACCAGTGCACTAACAAAAATATCGTAAAACATAAAGTAACTAAATGTTTAACGAATATTGGGACTGATGCAAAACATTCACTTAACACTTGTAACGATAGACACGAAATGGTGAAAGCAGGTAAAAATAACCCTTATATTATATCGTAAACCTCCGTATTGCTAATAAAGGATACTCGATGCCTAGCATTATGGCTAACACAATAGAAAACATATTAGAATAAGTAAATAACATTTATTTTATTTTATTTACATTTTTACAATTACATTATTATGATATATTAACAGTAACAAGACATATAAGAAAAATTAATTATATAACTGGCATTTAAAGCATACAAAATTATAGCTCACGAAATCTAACATCTGTAAAAATTTAAAATTTCGAGCAGACCTGAATTGGTATATGTTAAATAAATATGTCAAGTGTTACTATATTTAATTCTAAACCCTCACTTGTGATAATATAACAAAGAATACATAGCGAAACATGGGTCTATCACTCCACACCCGAGACAAAAGAACAATCAAAACAATGGACTCAAAAGGGAGAACCGGCTCCAAAGAAGGCGAAGACCGTTTCATCTGCAAGCATGGTCATGGCATTGGTTTTTTGGGATGCGCGTGGAATAATTTTCATTGACTATCTTGAAAATGGAAAAACTATCAACGACGAGTATTATGCGAACTTATTGCAACGTTTGAGCGAGGAAATCAAGCAAAAACGGCCGCATTTGACTAAGAAGAAAGTGTTGTTTCATCAAGACAATGCACCAACTCACAAATCCGTTATTGCAATGGCCAAAATTAATGAATTAAAATTTGAATTGCTACCTCATGCACCTTATTCGCGAGATTTAGCCCCCTCGGATTATTTTCTGTTACCAAACTTGAAAAAATGGCTCAGTGGTCGAAGATTTTCCAACGATGAAGAAGTGATGTTGGCAGTTAATGGCTATTTTGAGGAGGAAGACAGTTCTTATTATAAAAAGGGTATCGAACTTGTTGAACATCGCTGGGAAACGTGTATAGAGCTGAAAGGAGATTATGTTGAAAAATAAATATATTTCTTTCCAAAATTTTTGTGTTTTCTTTGTTGGGTCGGGTACTTCTGGGATTACTCTCCTGTATTACATAATAATCGGGAAATTGTTGGTAAACTTATTCACATCTGTTATTTCAATTGTCCCTACCGAAACCCAGGTATAAAGACAGGGCGATTCTATCGATAGTGATATTTATGGCCAGTAGTGTATATTGTAAAGGTGTCCCAAAATTAACGCAAGATTTGAATTAAATAGAAAACACACAGGATAGAGTTATTTAAGGAATAACACATCGGGCAAATGGCCTCCAGAGCTTTGCATACATATACGCACTCGTTTGTCGAAATTTTTCATGACTATTATGCATAAATGTGGCTGAATTTCGTTGATGCAGCGTTGAATCTCCTCCTTTAATGCACGGGTGGTTGTGGGCTTGTTGACATAGACCTGTGATTTCAAATAACCCCATAAAAAGGAATCTAATGGTGTTAAATCACACGATCAAGGGGGTCAATTCTGATCACTGAAACGAGAGAGTACACGACCTGGAAATGTCTCATGCAGTAATTGAATTGTTTCACGGGCTGTACGGTATGTGGCACGGTCTTGTTGAAACCACATGTTGGCCACATCAATATCATCCAATTTCGGCAGAAAGAACTGTGTTATCATGTCGCGATATCGTACACCAATAACAGTCACTGCTTGACCAGCCTCATTTTCGAAAAAGTATGGTCCAATTATGCCTCCAGCCCAAAATCCACACCAAACAGTGACACGTTGTGGATGCATTTGTTTTTCGACAATCACATGTGGGTTCTCAGAAACCCAAAAGCGGCAATTTTGGCGATTAACAAAGCCATCAAAAAATATGCTTCATCGCTTAGGATGATTTTGTTCGAAAAATCAGCATGCATTTGTTGATGTTCAATAATCCATTGAAGGAACTCTCTTCGCTGTGCATGGTCATTGGGCTTCAGTTGTTGTGTTAATTGAATTTTGTAAGCATGGAGACACAGATCTTTAGTGAGTATACGCTATAGAGAGCTTCTTGAAATTTTCAATTCTTATCCACGACGCCGAATTGAGGTTCCTGGATTGTCACCGACACTCTCACACAATGTTTCAATATTGACATTTGAACGACTTGTTTTTGGACGACCAGTGTGTTTGATGTCTCCAACGGATCCAGTCTCCCTGAATTTTTCAATTAATCTCTTCCCAGTTGACGAAGTTAAAACACTATTCCGACCATATTTTGTATGAAATTTTCGAACTGCGGCCGCCAAGCTTTCATTATTTTTGAAATATTGTTCAATAATGAAAACACGTTGTTCTATCGTGTTACGTTCCATTTTTACTAACCCTAAACTGTCAGCTGTCGAATTGTGTTTTTAGGGTTGCCAACACTTTACCGCACAGATGGCAATAAATTCAAATCTTGCGTTGATTTAGGACACCCATTATAAAACATAATTTCTTCGTAATGAAAACTAAATATCCCTGTTTGTCTTCCACCAAAAATTTGACCAAATTTATACATCTTTATGCGATCAGTAAACTTAAGAATCGATTTCTTAAACCATTCCGTCTTTAAAATATGCTAAAACACGTCTATCCTAAAATAACTAAACTAATTTTTACTCCAATATTAGCCCGAAACTTTATCTGACTAGCAGTGTATGAAATTTAATATAGTAAGAGAGGTTAAGTACAAGAATATATGCGCGTGCCTCAGTTCCAAAGTTTTCACATTTACCCCCCCCCTTCTCGCCCCCTCGGTCCCTCTATTATCTTTCTCGCAGCCCACTTTGTCAGAGCATGTAAATCGTGTAATTTGTTCCGACAGCGCCCAATTTACATACAATATCATGTTCGGAGCCGTTTTACATGACAATGGAATCTGCCAGCGGTACGCGCACGTATCATTACAAGAATAGACCATCAACGTTGGCTGGTTGGCTGGCTGACTCGGCTGCAGGATCGGCGTGAGGAATCGCGATCTCAGACAAATTCAAATGCGGCACCTTTTGTCGTACAAGGGACCACGTTATGAGCACTAAATTCATATTTGAATTAAGCTGATGTATTCGAGCATCTGTTGGGTTCATTTCAGTTTCCTAAATACTCTGGTGGATTGTATTGCGTGATCATATGAGAATAGAATCACATTTATTTCCTCGTAATTATATTAACTAGCGAAAGTAAATTTTTAAGTGTCATTAGTTTCTACTAGAATATTACGAGATGTAATATACATTAAGATAATTTTAAAAATAAAAAAATCTATATTTATCTTTATTATTAGGTGCGCAACTAAGTTCTCGCTGTTTTTTTGATAAAAATGCAACTTGTGAAAAAATGTTTACAAATGAATCATTCAAAATATTGCCCATCGCCAGCGACAACTTTTTCCCATCTTTCTGGCAGAGTTCGAATACCGTCACGATAGAAGTGTTCGTCTTTTGAGGCTATCCACGAATCAAGCCATTTTGAGATGTCTTCATATGAGCGGAACTGCTGATTAACCAGACCATGTGCCATCGAACGGAACAAGTAATAATCGGACGGCGCAATATCTGGGGAATATGGCGGGTGGGATAGGACCTCCCATTTGAGCGTTTCTAAGTAGGTTTTAACGGGTTTGGCAACGTGAGGCCGAGCGTTGTCATGTTGTAGAATCACTTTTTCGTGCCTCTGCTTGTATTGTGGCCGCTTTTCGCGCAGTGCTCGGCTCAATCGCATCAATTGAGTTCGATACCGTTCCCCAGTGATGGTTTCGTTCGGTTTCAACAGCTAATAATAAATAACGCCGCCCTGGTCCCACCAAATACACAGCAAAACCTTCGCAGCGTGAATATTCGGCCGAACCGACGACGTAGAAGCTTGACCGGGCAGTCCCCATGATTTTGTTCTCTTTGGGTTGCTGTAATGAATCCATTTTTCATCACCCGTAACGATGCGATGAAGAAACCCTTCCTTTTTTTGCCGCTGGAGCAGTTGTTCACAGGCGAAAAAATGACGCTTAACGTCTCTTGGCTTCAAATTATAAGGAACCCAAGTTCCTTGTTTTTGAATCATTCCCAAAGCATGCAATCGCTGGGAAATGGCTTGGTGAGTAACTCCTAATGCTATGGGTTTTCGACGAATAGCATTCATTTCGGCTGTGATTTCTGGGGCTGTTTTTCGTCTATTTCTCTTGCTGTTACCACCATTACAAGATCTTCTGCTGAAGTTGTTGCCCTTGGTCTGCCTTTTCAAGTTCTGCTCAACACACTTCCACATTCGCGGTGTTTTTTGACGATATAACCCACGGTGGACTGATTAAATTTAAATTCTGTGGCAATTTTGTGGTTGCTTTTTCCAGTTTTATAGTATGCGATTATAAACGATCGTGTTTCTACACTCAATTTTCCCGTTTAGGCATTTCTAACCGATTGAACTTCTTCGAAACACACGATGTTATCACTATGAGCACCTCACAAAAACTAATTGCAATTTTTGAATAGTTTACAATAACATCCTTCCTTAAAATAAAATCATAACAATCGAAAATTTCCAAGAATTGAGAGATCTAATCCCTTAAGTGCAATTATTCTACCTGGAGTTTTATTAGGGTATTGTCTATCATTCATTGTGAATAATAGGGTAATCGCATAATTATTTTTCAATAAGCTTTTATAGATTTTAATGTTTACTATGAAACTATTTCTTTCTACAGAAATAAATTTTATAATTACAACTTTTTTATAGAAACTGTAATGAAACAAGGGTGACCAAATACTTATGATGGATAGTTATGTAACATGTTGAAATAAAAAGCTCGATAAACTTGAATTTCTTTTATTTAACGCATAAATTGATATTGCAGCCATCTTAAAATCACCGCTATTTTCGTGCCCATAACTGTATGTCATATAAATCGTATTGGCCATTTTATATTGTCAGTTAAGAATAGTCGAAAAGGTGATTGTTCTTTAAATGCATACATTATTAATTGCTAACAGAAACTATCCTGTCCTATTGATTTTGGATTATTCCCGTCTTCGATCCAATAAAAAAAAGAAGTCAGCACTTATTTTATCCTATTTAAATTTAACACATGTGCCCTCCTACGGTCCATCTCCTTCCGAACATTACGGTTCGATAAAGTGAGAAATCTCTTAGAATCGCCTCTAGGTGGAAAAGTCTCTTCTGCGCCCTTTCAAGCGTATATAATTCCCATACAGATCTCGAAAGTCTAACGACATCCAATCGGAAAATCAGTCCCCTGTGTACCCTTAACCGAGGGTGTTTCAATTTAAAATTGGTGATGCTCTTCAGCTTTTTCTGGGATATCGACACCGGGTCCCGCGTGTGCAGTTTTCCCCGTTGCTGTGCTTTCAATTCCCGTATTGTGCTCGGAACCGAGTTCGTTCCTAATTTTGTCTACCTCGCGTCAAGTAGAAGAGAAAATGTTTTCCTTGCTCTGCTCTCCGAAACACTTTTTCTATTTTAGTTTAACTTATGAAGTAAATCGTGGATGAATATTGTTATTTTATTTCGAAATATCTTTCGCGTTAAATTTTTTCGTGTTCACTAGTATTGTAAAACAAAAATTTTAATTATTTTGTTTTCTTATTATTGAATTTGTAAACAAAAAGGTAAAAAAAAGAATATTTAATTCGTCTCCTAAATATAAAGTTCAATATCAGCGGCTAGCATGCTCTGAATTTCGAATTTAACGAATTATTAGGTTCAGTACCGGGAAAAACTTCGACAGAATGGGATACAAAGCCCGTACGTCCTGAGCTAGAAGTCACAAGTATCCTCTTTTATGCAATAAGATGCTCTAACGTTAAGCGTTGTGCTTCAGATAAAGGATCACTACTGATGGATTTGAAATTGATGAACGTCGACGAAAGAAGTGATCGTAACATCATATTAGTTTTGCTACACTCTGTATAAAAAGTTTGTTCATTGTCTTAGTGTTAGCATAGTTTATTCACATTGAAATAAATCCTATTCAAAAACCAGATACATTCTTCCTTAGTATTTAAATATATTGAGCATATCTAAAGATTAGTTTAAAATACAAGTGAAAAAGTTTGAAGACGAAGAATTGGTGGCAGTACTTCAGGACCCATCTTTTCAGCTCTTCACTTCTGAAGAGCTGAAAAGGAATGGTTTTTTGTATCGTATCGTAACTAGCGTTAAAAAAATGAATATACCACGACAACACTAAGCACGGAAAATCGTGGAGCAGGCCCAACCATGCTCAATATTGTCGGCAAAGTCGAATATCCATAGTTCTAAGCTTCCGTTCTGCATTTCGTGGGTTCAGCTGGATGTAGTTTATTATGATCTGCTCAAACCGAACGAAGCCATCACGAGAGATCGCTATCGCATACAATTGATGCATTTGCACCGAACATTGAAGAAAAAACAGTAGCTCTACGAACGGAGACACGACAAAGTAATTTTGCAGCATGACAACGCTCGGTCACATGTTACCGAACCTGTGGAAACCTACTTGGAAACGCTTAACTGGGAAGCCCTATCTCACTCGTCAAATTCACCAGATATTGCTCCTTCTTTTGTCTAGAAAGATGCCGTTTGTGGGAGAATTATATGAGCAGAAGTCGTTACATCGTGATGTAAGAAGTTTTTGAACTAATCCATCATGGAATTTGAGTATAATAAGATCTACAACCACAGTACCACAGTAATGGATTAATCGAAAGAGCGTCCAAAATCTTGATATTTGTGTTTGGTCTGGGAGATCCTCAGACCTCACCTTATGTGATTTTTTCTTGTGGGGATATGTAAAATAAACTAAAGTTTGTTTCGCCATTACTCACTAAACTAGATAACCTTAAACATCGAATAACAATAGCAGTTCACCCAGTAGATTGTGATATGCCACCACGTGTCTGCTTGTGACTTTCTTGGAACTTCATATTACTTTTCTTTAATAAAATGTTATAAAATCGGTTTATACTATCTGTTTCTGGGCTTCGGGGTCCGAACCGCGTCACTGGTATAACTACCGACGTTTCGTACCCACTCCTATGAGACATCTTCAGAGCTCAACACTGCTACTATCCGTCGCACATAATCTGTTTATACTTTTAGAATGACCCTGTATCACGATTTTCTCTAAGTAATCATTTTGCTTTACTTAATTTGTGCATAATATAAGGACATAAAACCAATTTTTGTCATTCATCACTGAGAACATAATTTACTTACTTAATCTTTAGCCTCGTTCGTCTATCGGTTGTGCCAGTGTCGAGGTAGTTGCTGTTAATGTTATTCCTACTTTCCTGTTCCCAGTTATGCATCTTCCCCAATTCTTTCTGCCTCTTGCTTATACTGCTGCCTCATTCTATTCCATGTTCACTTCATTTATTTACCTTTCCACTTCGTCGTTCCACTTTCTGCACGGTCTACCCCTTCCCTTCTTTTTTGGTCTTCTCATCATCCAGACTCTCTTAGTTAACTTTTCTAGGTTCATCCTCATTATGCGTTCTAGATTTCCTCTTATGTTTCTTACTTCTGGATTCACCTTGTATATAAATACAACAAAAAGTCTGACATAATTTTGCGCTCTTGTTTATACCATATTGATATTGTATTACAACATATAAGCAAATAAATATTGTGAGCTATGTAAGACCCGATAATTTCATCGCAAAAAAATTAAATCAAGTCCATATACTACGCTTATGTTATGAGCAAACTGGAGTATGCGTCACTGGTCCGGTCTCCGATATATGCTTGTGAGAACTTGAAGTTGGAGCGTGTTCATCGGAAGTTTCTCAAATTCCCGACCTTCAAGATTAGTGGTGCTTACCCGATGAGGGGTGTGTCGCAAGGGGAACTGCTTATTGAGCATATATGTCATCGTTGTTAGGAGGACGGAACTTTGTGGTAGAATGTTGCGTGGCTTACTCGGTAACAGTGTTGACTGTCCTTCACTACTGCAACGTTTGTGCTTCTTAGTGCCCCGTCTGAACTCCAGGTGCAATGTGTCCTTTGTGACGCCAAAGGCGCGGACTAATGCTCTAAGGAGGACGCCTGTCTACGTTTTGAGCAGATGTGCCAATGAATTTATTGATTTGTTTGCCTAGCATGCATACCGTATATATATTTGTAATGATTTATGTTTCACTTGCTTTACTTTTATACATTACTTTGATTTAGCATTTATTTTTATTATATCTATTGCACACATGTCCAAACTCAGTTTTATAATTTTGCATTTTCCTGTTATTGGGCTACTAGCCTGTTGGAAATAAAGGGCATTATTATTAAATCAAAAATGCATTCACTCTGTTTAAAACATAATCAACTCTCCTCCAATAACATTTCGTTTATTTCCACGAGAAAAAAAAAACACCAGAAAAACCACGACAGCATATTTTGCATATCAGGTTGATATCCAGTCGAAAAGCTGAGAGCTTTGTGCTCCGCCGTCGAAAGCTATCTTCTCGTTGTTCGAAAACAAAAGAACCACGATACATACAACGAAATCCCCGATAAAACGCAGTTCCGTTCTGCAAACACGGTGGCGGTCCAGGGTGTGTACAGCACAGGACTCGCTTTTAGCGGGCACAAAGCTCCCTAAATTGAAACCCGATGGTCGGACGAGATAGCGGGGTCGAGCCCAGCGCCCGGCCGAGGAGAGCTTTTGTCGGAGGAGATACGGATACACTGCAGAATGTAGATGGATGGGCAGATTTACACGGTGTTTTCTTGTTCAGAAATAAAACACTGAATGGACGATGGATATAAATTTAGTACGGAATGAATATTTATTTTGCCAGGAGGTGGATGAGAGAGACGGAGGTTGATGGGTTTCGGCTAAAATGGAGTGCACCCAGCATATCCATTAGACATTGCTATTACTTTTTGCGTAATTTTCTTTAGAAAGATGGAATGACATTGAATATATAAAGGATGTTCCAAATTTCGCGGTTTTTTTAAAGAATAAATAAAACACATGGATTGCATTCACTTTCAAAAACTTTTTATTGGCAATTGAAGTATCAGTTATGACATCTATATGCGAAAAATAATATCTGCCAAATGGCCTCCTCTTGCAGCTCCGCAGACATCCACTCTTTTGTTAAAATTTTCAATGACATTTTGACATATTTGAGGCTCTATCTCACCAATGACACGAATAATTTAATAATAACAATTTAATTGTGGATTGTTTTTATAAACCTGACTTTTCGCATAACCCCAAAGAAAATAGTCTAATGGTGTCAAATCACATGATCTTGGTGGCCAATTAACATCACCGTTTCTTGAGATTACACGTCCAGGAAATTTTTCTCTCAATAAATCAATTGATTCGTGTGCAAAGTGAAGTGTAGCGTTATCCTGTTGAAACCACATATCCTCTAGATCAATATTCATTAATTCAGGTCACAAAAATTCGGTTATCATCGGACGATATCCATCACCATTGACAGTTACAGCTTCACCAGCAGCATTTTCAAAGGTCCAATTACACCACCTGACTATTATAATGCACACCAAACAGTAACTCGTTTAGGGTGCATAGGTTTCTCATGAATAATTCGTGGATTTTCCTCACCCCAGATACGGCAATTTTGTTTATTAACATAGCCACCAAGTTCAAAATGTGCCTCATCGGAAAACATTATTTTTTGAGAAAAATCAGCTGGTATTGATTGATGAAATTGACAAATGAACGACGTTTTAAACGATCTAATGGCTTCATTTCCTGTGTTATTTGAACCTTATATGCCCTTAGAGCTAAATCCTTGCGTAAAATACGCCAGGTTGTTGATCCACTAAGTGCAAGTTGTTGTGAACGTCGTCTAATTGACGTTTCAGGATCTTCAGCTACACTTTCACGAACCAAACCAATATTTTTTTGTGAACGACCACTACGACTGTATTTTTCACTTTTTTGATCTTCCACGGAACCGATCTGTTGAAATTTTTTAATAATTCGACCAATAGTGCTTTCAGATGGACGATTATGTAAACCATAAAATTCACGTAATTTTTTAAAAACTCTTTTCACAGAACGCTGATTTTCATAAAATAATTCAACAATTTGAACGCATCGTTGTACCGTGTACGAAGCCATTTTTTATAAATACCATACATCACACTTTTTAAGTGCCCACATACCCAGACAAATTCAGTGCACCATCGATATTTTATTTATTCTTAAAAAAAACGTGCAATTTGAAACACCCTTTATTACATTTCTATTCTTAACTCTTACATAATTTTTAAAATTTTTTCGATTAGTTTTTATATATGTTTTATTTAATAAATGCCTATTTATATTTTTTCTATTTGTCCTGTATCATTGGACAGCAAACGTTATTATTCTTATTATTATTATTATATTTCTTAACCTTCAATTTTTTTTAAACCAATCAAATATTGGTTTGGCAACTAAGTACTTTCGGTTTTACTGATAGAGAGCGTTGCTTTATCTTTTGTGTATAAGTGCTGTATTTACCGTTTGTCTGTATACTAGTCACATTGACGTAACTTCAGCAAGTAGTGCGTGATTTTTATTAAAGCTATTAGTTGTGGGTTATTTTTAAATGGAGTGCAGAAACGAACATTTTCGACATATTTTACTATTTTATTTCCGTAAAGGAAAGAAAGCTGCTGCGGCTCACAAAAAGATATGTGAAGTTTATGGTGCTAATTGCTTAACAGAGCGCACGTGTCAGAATTGGTATAAAAAATTCCGTTCTGGAGATTTTTCCCTCAAAGATGAGCAACGTTCTGGTCGGCCTACTGAAGTTGATGATGACCAAATCAAAGTCATAATTGAAGAGGATCGTCATATAACTGTTCGAGAGGTTGCGGAGAGGCTACATGTATCGCACACAACAATTGAAAAACATTTAAAATGTCTTGGGCTAGTTAAGAAGCTTGATATTTGGTACCTCACGAATTGAAAGAAATTCATTTAACACAGAATCAACTTTTGCGATATGCACCTTAGACGAAATGAAACCGACCCTTTCTTAAAAAGAATCATCACTGGTGATGAAAAATGGGTCCTGTACAGTAACATAGTTCAAAAACGATCATGCAGCAAACACGATAAACCAGCTCAAACCACATCGAAAGCTGAATTGAATCCAAAAAAGATCATGCTGTCAGTTTGGTGGGATTACAAAGGTGTTGTGTTTTTTGAGCTGCTTCCAAGGAACCAAACGATCAATTCTGATGTTTACTGTCAACAATTAATAAAACTGGATGAAGCAATCAAAGAAAAACAGCCAGAATTGTCAAATCGGAAAGGTGTAGTTTTCCACCAAGATAATGCAAGGCCTCACACATCTTTGGCAACTCGTGGGAAACTATTGGAGCTTGGCTGGGAAGTGATGCCACATCCCCCCATACAGCCTTGATCTAGCACCATCTGATTACCATTTATTTCGAAGTTTACTTTCAGAATTCTTTGAATGGTAAAACTTTTATGAGCACAAACTATTCAAAATGGAAAATATATAATTGATTAAAAACTAAAAAAAAGTGTTTTATTTTATACTACAAAACCGAAAGTACTTAGTTGCCAACCCAATATATAATTTAGAAGCAATTGTTCTTTGCGTAATATAAGAACTTTTAATAATATGTATATGTTTATATCACCATCGTATAATACGCAATTTCAACTTTCCTATTGATGTACAAATTTATCGCTCGCAAACACTCCAAGTATTTGATATATTATGCCATCGAATTGAATCGCCAATTTCCACTACTATTCTTTTCCGAACAAACAATACAGAACGTCACATCACAAAGTGCAAATAAATTTTATTATAGCGAACAAACTTTTTTTATTCCCTCCACCAGATAGGAAAAGATTTACGTGACATTTTTTCCGAGCAACATTTTATGCTCCTCCACCATCTCCTCCGTCCCCATTTCACGTTCGTGTCTCCCGATCATAAAAGCCACAGACGTGAGTGGATCACCGCGCCATCTAGCGGACGTTTCACGAGAGGGAGCACCAGAGAAAGGAACCGGGCATGGGGTAGAAAAAAAAACATGGCTACGCCTCCTTTTTCCGACCATAAAAGAAACAGGATACGATTTTATGGGCGTCCGGTCCGAGAGTCGGCCGTGTAGTAAATATTTTCGTCCTGATTTCGGAAGGAAAATTGTGGGGCGCCAGCGGTAGCAGCGATCGGAATTCGATGTCTTTTGAACGTTTACGACGACGTCGGGATCATCAATTCAAAAACGGGATAGGTTTTGGAGACCTTTAACGCATCGTAAAAAATCGTTGTTTCATATATGCTATAGGCATAGAGGCATAGGAAATTACGGGGTACGTGTAACGGATCATATTACAAAATAAATTCTAGAAGCTTTAAATATACTTTTCTTTGATGGGTCCCAAAAACTTCCAATAAATTTTCGTTTTGTCTTTGTTTTAGTTCAACGATCCTGAAAGTACCTTTTTCTTTTTTTACAAAAATACTGAGCAAATTATTAAACGCAAATGCATTTGTATTTATAAACAAATATATATACACAAACAGGTGCATTTCACGATGTAAATTACTGAAAACACGTAATTTTATGATTAGCACACTATTTTAATTAAGGCAGGAATTAATTAGAAAACCATATCCTTTAGTGAGAAGTCGAACTGCGAATATTTGCTTACCAAATCACAGTCCTAGTTCAGTGACAGAGCATCCGTCGGGTAAGCGGACGACTGGGGTTCGATTCCTCACCGAAAAGCATGATTTTTTTCATTAATTTTTGCCTTAATTTCTCTTAACGATGTGATAGGCAATAAATTACAAGTTTTCACTCAAACGTTTTTTTATTATATGTACAGAAGGAAGTTGATATGTAAAATTAAGCTTCCGATCAAAACTTTATTAATTTAAAAGTAAGCGAAAACAGAATTGCAATTTTATCAAAGAAAAAGCTTAAAAAATAGTGAAGATTAAAACATACAACACCTACAGGACCAAGCAATGATATATATGAGCAGTTAACAATAGAATATCTAGATGGAAGTCAATGTAAGATAGTCTTATCATCGATATCATAACTCAATTACCTAAAATGTTCATTTGACATAAAAATACAGAAAAAAGTTACCAGTGTTATATACGCTTACACAATGGCTGATTTGGCACTACAAGATTCCTTACTTCTTCCTTTGATTAATATTAGGTGTACGGGAAAGTCATTACAGGTTTTTCTAACAGATGTCTAGGCCTAAATATGCAATGTTATGGTTTGACACGTATGTTATTTTATTCTACCCCCATCAAGCTTCAAAGCCATACATATTTTGCGAAAGTAACACTGTCGTAGATTTATACGTCTTTGAAGATGTCGAGATTCGTGCCTGAAGAAAGTGCATTTGCGACACGCATTACTTTTCTTATTTAATCAAAAGAAAAAAGCCGCTTAAAGTCATCGTTTACTGGTAGAAAAGAAAACATGTGAGGCGTGGTTTCGACAATTGAAAAGTGGTGATTTCGATGTGCAAGACAAAGAACGTTCTGGTTGACCAAAAAATTTGAAAATGCGAAACTCCAGGAGTTATTGGATATAGACCCAATCCAAACTCAAAAACAATTGGCAGAAGCGTTAAATGTGAACCAAGAAACGATTAGCAACCGATTACGAGCAATGGGAAAAATCCAAAAAACAAGAAAATGGGTGTCACATCAATTGAATGACAGGCAAATGGAAAATCGAAAAATCGTCTGTGAAATGCTGCTTCAAAGGTATGATCGGAAGTCATTTCTGCATCGAATAGTGACAGGTGATGAAAAATTTATTTATTTCGAAAACCCTAAGCGCAAGAAATCATGGATATCACTTGACAAAGCCTGAAACCTAGTGAAACAGTTAATACTGATCCCTACCGACAACAAATTATCAATTTGAACCATGCAATGATAGAAAAACATCCAGAATGGACCCGAAGACACAGTAAAGTGATTTTACAGCACGATAATGCGTCGTCTCATACAGCAAAACCGGTCAAGGAAGCGTTGAAAGCATTTGTATAGGGCACAATATCTCCTCCGCCGTACTCTCCAGACCTTGCCCCGTCCGAATATCACCTTTTCGCATCAATGGAACACGCTCTTGCAGAGCAGCATTTCGCCAATTTCGAAGAAGTTCAAAAAAGGCTCGATGAATGGTTTTGCTCGCAAGACAAACAGTTTTTTTGGGATGGCATCCATAAATTGCCTGAAAGATGGGCAAGATGTGTAGATTGAAATGACCAATACTTTGAATAAATAAATTTTTGCATTTTTTTGAAAATTATGTAGTTTCTTTTACGAAAAAACAAGCTCAAAAAGTTTGCTTCTGCATTCCATGTTTCAATTATGTTCCACACAATTTTATTTCTCCAGCGTTGTATTAGGGCAATATTATTTCATACAGTCCCCTAACTGAATAACACAGGTTTAATCAGGCTTAAACAATGTTTTTAAATTGTATTTTATTGTAAGTAAACGAGGTTATATTTAGAGGTATTCTAGAAAAAATCTATGAAAGGTTAAATATCAAAACCATATGAATTTTGGTTTAATGGTAAGAACTATTTGAATTGTTATTTTTGAATTATTTTTATAGTTTGAAAAATTTACATAAGAAACTGAAGTGGGCCATAGAATGTTCGAAACGTCGAAAGTTCTAAGTAAAATTTTACGTCAAAAATGTCCTTAAAAACTTTTAAAGTCACGTACTTAATATTACAACTCAATATTTATAATTTACAATTTTGTCTACCACGACATCCCTTGATTCATTTGTGGCAAAATAAAATATTATTCTGCTGCGAGTAAAGACGGCAAAAAAAAATCGAAAACATTTCCGTTTCCCATTCATAAAACGAGTTAAATCCATCCAAGTAATTACATGGAATTTATCAAATCCTGAACACACTGTATTCAAAAGGTGACGTGAGCAGTAAAAAGGACAAATGTGTTAGGGGCGTAAAAGGTCTGTGAGTGGGAATCGGGAACGTGACCGAAATGTCCAACGATGAATTTCCAGTTTTATGGAGTGAAGATCCTCGATGCCAAACCGTCGTCGTGCGATAAAAGTCGACCTGGAGTTAAAATAATAACGTCTACACTAGCGAAGAGGGTAATATTTTCAAGTAAATAAGTAAATATATGGTTTTCAAGATACATAGCACCCCTGTCAATGACTGGAAATGCTTGAATTGCCATTAAATATTAAGTTTATGACTTGGTAACCTCACAATTTTCATCGTATTGAAGGAGGCGAAATTTTTAGACTGAAAAATCCGTGGAATGGTGGATAAATAGTGCAGTTTCAGAGTGTTTTTGTGGTGGGCTGGTAAATTGTCTTCCTAACAACGTTAACTGTCAAGTTTCAGATTATTCATCTTATATTTCACTACACACATAATAGGGCTATTATGAACAAAGTTTTAAAGATTTTAATGGAAAAAAATTTCAGTCGAACTTTCGTAATATTTGGAGATAGGCTAAATATTAACTGTGACTTAATAGGTACAATAATCAACATTTTTTAGACCGATTACTGACGTGCATTGAAAAATAGTTATAAGGCAATGCTTCCACTTCGCGACAGAAAATTCTGATAATAACTTACTGGAAGCATTCGCGCACAAAAAACTTGAAGTACATCGTACAGATTCTAACGTACAACAGGCAAACACCTACTATACAAGGGTGGTCCCAGAAGTTCCTAACCCAACAAATATAAAAACAATAAGAACTGTCATGCTTCTCAAAATAGCCATTAACTGCCAACATCACTTCTTCATCGTTGGAAAATCTTTTATCACTGAGTCATTGTTTTCAAGTTTGGGAGCAGAAAATAATCCGAGGAGGCTAAATCTGGCGAATAGCGTGCACAAGGTAGCAATTCAAACTTTAATTCATCAGTTTTGACAATTGCAATAAAGGATTTGTGAGCTGATGCATTGTCTTGATGGAACAACACTTTCTTCTTAGCCAAATGCGGCCGTTTTTGCTTGATTTCTTCGCTCAAACGTTGCAATAAGTTAGCATGATACTCGCCGTTGATAGTTTTTCCTTTTTCAAGATAGTCAATGAAAATTATTTCACACGTATCCCAAAAAAACCGATGCCATGACTTTGCCTGCAGATGAAACGGTCTTCGCCTTCTTTGTAGCCGGTTCTCCCTTTCGAGTCCGTTGTTTTGATTGTTCTTTTGTCTCGGGTGTGAAGTGATGGACCCATGCTTCATCCATGGTTATGAAACAGCGCAAAAATTCTGCTTTGTTGCTGTGAAACTTCTCTAAACACTCAATTGAAACATCTTCACGACACTGTTTTCGCTCGAGCGTGAGCGAACGTGATACCCATCTTGCACACAGCTTTCTCATGTCAAAATTTTCATATAATATCCGATGTACCGCACTTTTTTAAATGCCTACTATGTCTGCTACCTCGCGCACTTTCAGTCGACGATCATCCAGTACCGCTTTGTGGATTTTCTTCAACATTTCTGGAGTTGTCACCACATTTGGTCGACCACTGTGATACTCGTCTTAGCAGCTCGTATGGCCTCGTTTAAACTCTGCTACCCAATATTTCACTTTTATAAACTAAGGAACAGACTCACCCAAAGTAGAATCCAGTTCAGCTTTTATATCGGTACATTTCTTTAGTTTCTTTGGGATGTTTAATAAATATATTACTGCTTTAAGGTACGTTTTCCATCTCGTTGATACCGGGTGTAGTGCAAAGGAATGCCCGGACAAAAATTATAAATTCGTGTTCGGGAGGTATAATAGAATAAGAGGGCCCTGAGAAATATTTTTGAGTAGGGCTACAGGGATTCCTGCAGGAAACACTTTCGAAATAACTCGCTATTAACTTTTTATGACAATTATATAATAGATCTTCTATGCTTTGTTTTTAAGACCAAAAATCCTTTTTTGTGTAACTCAATGTAACTCATAAATATGATACACGAACTGACAATTTATTACCTGGTTCACATGTAAAAACTATGTTCTCAAAAGGAACATATTTTATGGGTTGTAAATTACACAACTTACCACGTACTATTAGAAATATCACCGACTTCCGTATTTTTAAAAGCAACCTTAAACGGTACCTGCTTGCAATAAATTATTATTGCATAAATGACTTTCTATGCCAAAATTTATAATATCCATTTTCTTTTTGAGACGTGTTTCTGGCATATGAGTATGTATGTAGCCGTTTATATTTCGGGAATAGCTAACAAAACAAATTTTTATTATCGAAAATAGTTTTATTGCTTTTCAAAATATTCTCCTTGAAAATCAATTTGCATTCGTTTAAACCAATCCGAAAAGCATTGCTGCCACTGCGAAGGCGGTATCTCCAAAATATGAGTTTTGAATGACTCAACAAGAACGCCGTCCAAGTTTGATTTCACTACACCAACGATATACTGTAGTTTTCGATGGAGCTTCATCACCATATAAAGAATTCAGCTCATCGATGCATTCTTGTTGAGATAATCCACAGCGAAAGTTATGAAAAATAAGTGTACGAAAATGTTCGCAAGATAATTCCATTGTTTCGCTAACATAAAATTTTCAAGTTACTGTCAACAATAGAAATACCGACCGGATAATAAAACTGGCAAGGCAAATATATTTTCGTCAAAAATTTTCAAGACAAACTTACCGCGGATGCAATATATTGTCAAAAATGACAAACTGGCAACACCAACAGTGTTGCCAGTTCCCGAAATATAAACGGCTACCCTCGTATATGCTTTACTTTAGAAATATAACTTCTTACTATTATTAATAAAAACCTGTGTTGTGGAAGCTATTAATTTATTTACTTTTGGATAACTGCTTCGAATGTACGCTGCTACCCGATGAATTTCATGAGCCAACCATGTTACATGAGACACTTTAAGAAAAGATTGGTTTCAGTACTTTGCCATCTTGAACTGACATCGGTAACCAACATTACAATTTCATTTAGCGATGTACGAAATTTCCCAACAACCTGCTTTATAGTTCGCACTACGTATTCGGCGTTTGTTTTTTTTTTTTTTGTAATATTTTACTGCGCAAGAGAAGATAAACGAATCTCTAAAAACGCAAACGTAATATAAACAGTCAAAGATATCTAAATATTTGACAGTTGATACCGTATGACTATGTGATCTTTCCTTGCTCTCAACCAATGTTTTTACCGCGGGCCAGTATTGCAACAAGGCGAGTGTACGAACAAGCGGGCGATCTTGCGATGTATGTGCTATTTATATCATTTACGTTTTGTTTTATAAATAACACACATTATTCACAGTTCTTGTTGCGTAGTGCAAAATGGATAAGACCGACAAAATGTCTGCAGCATGATGTAAATTTCCACATTTGTCTCGGAGAGCAACGTAGGCCGTGCTGAAAAGTTGTATTATATTTAGAAAATGACCGCTCGACATTTACGGAAGTAATAATATTAAAATAATCGTTAGAAATAAATAACGGATTTATATACAGCGTGGATAAGATATGAGTCAATATCCTGGTGATTGTTAAAAAGAGCGCCATCCTGTAAAGCATTGAAAATTCAAAAATTGACTCTTTATAGAGTTGGGCATTAGATGCCAACATCAACAAGGCCAACAGACATCGTTTAAGTCAGAATCGTAAAGCAGTATAGGATCCTGAACGATAGTCCTAGGTACAGCTTTCAAGCGAAAACAAGAACAAATTATTAAATGTTGTACAAAAAAAAATACTAAACTTGGACGAAAAAAGAAATGGTACAATATCAGACAACGCATTCATTTATTATAAAGACGGACCTACATGAATTCGGCAGACATATTTTCGTGTGCCATCACAAATATGCTTTAATCTGGTAAACTCGAAATATTTATTTATAACACCCTCAAACTTTAACAAATACATTTTCTATGTCACTCGTGCACATAGCAGTGGTTGTACATCATTCACAATTTGCATTTGCATCGAAGTGGAGTCAAACGACAACCAAGTGTTTCGAAATTTTTCTATTATATTTATTTTAAATCAGTTTCAACGGAAGTATTTTCAAATTTCTTCTGAAGAATATGAATCAACAATAAGTACACTTACTATTCAAATGAACGCATTCTAAATTGAAGATATCATTGTTATTTTTCGAACAAGCCTTTTATATTATATATTTTTAAAATCAGAATTTATATCAAGTATTTCCTATTTTCTTTTGTTAATTGCATGATGTTAATTTACCGTCCCGTAAACTATTTTTGCACCAACTCCAGATACGCATTTCTCATTTTTTCCCACAGTTCAAAGCACCAACATACGACCGTAATCTCGTCAATGCGACGTCAGAACCAGTTTCTACACGCCTGAACCTTTTCACTAAGGAACCGAACAAATTGCGAGTCATTATTTTACCACATCTCTTACTAACGTTATTTGGTTTCCTCGATTTTTCACCCCATAAACGATCCAGCGATGAATAAAACTGATAGTAATAAGTTTCGGTAAAAAAGTCCCCATTTCCGACGTTTAACTGGAACGAACTGTAACTCGCCAACTCGTATCTCATACATTTCCAATTGAATCACCCATTGTTCTACTGAGCTGGTGAACGCTGAAAGCTTTACGCGCCTAACGCCGTCTGCATTTAAAAGAAAGATGGCTTTCGGATTTTATTTTACGGCAGCGCAAGTTGTAAAAGAACTCTCACGACTGACAGCAGAATAAGATCGTAAACTGAAGCCATCTGGTCATAAAACTTGCGTCTAGAGAGAAGATGGAACAGAAAAATTCTAGCAGTTATCAGATCGTATTTTGTGCCGCTGTAGTGGCGATACGTTTTGCGATTTGTAATTGTATTTAAGTCTTTACGAGTTCTCATCCTCTCATTCGATCCTCTGCGGTTTTCCGATTGGCGGCCCTTTGCGAAAAGTTACATAAGTTCGCCGGATTGTTTACCCCCAGGTTACGTCTTTACGATTCGAGCTTCATTAAGAATAATTGGCCAACTTGTCTGGTCGTAAAGAGTGACGTAAAATAATTGGTTTTCTTGTTAGAATACAAATAAAGTAATATTTTGTTTTCGGTTTGGGCGAGCGATAAACTTTTACTACAGATGTAATTTATTATTGTTTTGTTCTATAGGATACTTACTGTTTAATTTCTTTGACGAAAGAAAACAATTTCCTCTCATAAAGATCCAACAGATTTGAATTACTCAAGCTATAAATTACTTTAAATATTAATCGATATAACACACTAGATACGTAGAGTGTAAGTTTTATATAGAGTCTCTTTAGCAAGTGGTATTTTGGTACAAGTTTTATTTTGCATCCTAACCTAGTTACCATATATTTAAAATTTCTTAAATTCAAAACACTTAAACCACATATAGACTACCGCTCATAAATATTTGGCCAAAATTTGGACTCGTCTATATGCTCTCCTTTATTTTTAATCGCTGCAGCACACAATCGAGGCATTCTTTCGATTAATTTTCGTAATGTCACAGGTTTTATTTTACCCCATGCCTCTTGCAGGTTCTTCCACCTATTAACAACAGATGTGGGGGCCGATTTTCTCGCCCGTCGGTCAAGTTCTTCCCACGGCAACTCGATGGAATTTAAATCGGGACTTATGGTTCCCTCGTTCTCCAATTTCTGCAAATATTCTCGGCATAGTTTGGAAGTGTGTTTCAGGTCATTATCTTGTTGGAAGATAAAATTCTGACCCGAAATTTTAAATCCAGAGGCGATTACATTTTCCTATAATATGCGCTTATACTGTTCTTTTTTGAGTACACCTTCAATTTTTACATCATAGCCCTCATTTGATCCAGAAAAGCAACCCCATATCATGACTGAGCCTCCACCGTGCATAACAGAAGGGGCTATGCATTCATCCGGGGTACGCTCACCCACAAACCTCTTCACGAAAACACGCCTTCGTGAACCGAAAATCTCGAATTTGGATTCATCGATCCAGTCTTCTGTGGTCCAATTTTGGTGATCGCGTGCCCATTTTAAACGTTTTTTTTCTTGTGTTGCTTGTGCAGAAGCGGCTTCCGCATTGCAATTCGTCCATGAAGACCGGCTTCTTTTAATCGCCATTTAACTGTGGAAACACTTAAGGCTTTACGACGATCGGCATTCATTTCTGTTGGCATTTCTGGGACTGTTTTTCATCTATTTCTCTTGCTTGTTACCACCATTGCAAGATCTTCTGCTGAGGTTGTTGCCCTTGGTCTGCCTTTTCGAGTTCTGCTCAACACACTTCTACATTCGCGGTGTTTTTTGACGATATAACCCACGGTGGACTGATTAAATTTAAGTTCTGTGGCAATTTCGCGGTTGCTTTTGCCAGTTTTTAGAAATGCCTAAACGGAAAGAATTGAGTATAGAAACACGATCGTTTATAATCGCATACCATGATTATAAACGATCGTGTTTCTATACTCAATTCTTCTACCTTCGAAACATACAATGTTAGTTGCAGTTTTTGTGAGGTGCTCATAGAGACCTCACAAAAACTAACTGCAATATTGCCCGAAGTGATTTTACAGCACGACAACACCCCATCTTAAACAGTAAAACCAGTCAAGGAAGTGTTGAAAGCACTTAGATGAGATATAAATCGCACTCGTCGTACTCTCCAAACCTTGTCCCCTCCGACTGTCAACTTTTCGCATTAATAGAACACACGCTTGCAGAGAAGCACTTCGCCATTTTCGAAGAAGTTGCCGAAGTGCCAAAATGATACTGGATGAATAGTTTTGCTCAAAGGAAAAAAGTTTTTTTGGGATGGCATCCATTAATTGCCTGAAAGATGAGCAAGATGTGTAGAATCAAATGGCCAATACTTTGAATAAATAAATTTTTCCATTTTCTTGTAAATTATGTAGTTTTTTTTGTGAAAGAAACTGGTAATGATTTTCCGGTATATTCGGTGTAATAAAGAGTTTTCTAATAGGGACTTGACAACTTTCAATTCAATTTGTGAACGCACCCTTTCACTAATCATCGAACTGTTACTGTCAATTTATTCAGTAAACTTAACATTTTCATCATGGTAAAGTACACGAA
This sequence comes from Dermolepida albohirtum, assembly GCA_031893035.1. Taxonomy (NCBI): domain Eukaryota; kingdom Metazoa; phylum Arthropoda; class Insecta; order Coleoptera; family Scarabaeidae; genus Dermolepida; species Dermolepida albohirtum. Next base: position 263,009 of record JAVIWB010002137.1, on the reverse strand, counting down.
CGAACAACGTCTGCAAATTATAAAAATTTACTACAGAAATTCGGAGTCGGGGACCGCTACTTTACGAGCGTTAACTCCTATTTTCGGTCGTAATTCTCGCCCTAGTAAACAGGCAGTAACAAGTTTAGTGCAAAAATTTGAGTCTACATATTCGTTGTGTGATGTTGCCGTGCCAGTGAGACAACGGGTTGGTCGAAGTGTCAAAAATATCGCTGCCGTTGAAACGTCCGTAGCAAATGATGCAAAATATGCGTTATTGGTCTGGTGAAAATCTACATGTGCTTCATGAAACACCACTTCATCCACAAAAAATAACTGTTTGGTGCGGTTTGCATGCCGGCGGCGCCATAGAGCCATATTTTTTCGTCGACGATAATGATCGTCACGTTACTGTGAATGGTAATCGTTATCGCGCCATGATTACCGATTATTTTTGGCCCGAATTGGAAGATATGGACTTGGACAACACGTGGTTTCAGCAGGACGGTGCCACAAGCCACACAGCACACGTTACAATCGATTTATTGAAGAGTAAGTTTGATGAGCGTGTTGTCTCAAGAAATGGACCAGTCGATTGGCCGCCTCGTTCGTACGATTTAACGCCTCTAGAGCTCAGAGCCAACAATGAACGCGAAATAGCAGCCGTTTCGGCCGAATTGTGTGGTCGAGTCATCGAAAATTGGGTCCAACGAATCGACCGCTGCAAACGTGCCCGCGGTGGCCATGTGAACGAAGTCGAGTTCCATTCATAAATGTTTTGATTGTACTTCAACCCGATAATAAAGTTTTTGAAATATCTCAAATGGTCTGCATCTTATTTTGAAAAAAGTTGTCAAGTCCTTATTGGAAAACCCTTTATATTCTAATCAAGTTGGCTTATAAATAAGTGTTTCTACACAATAAAATTCCGATTTTCAGACTTTTTTTTTATTAACCAAGCTACTAGTTTCTTTATATCGGAAGTCTGCTGTGTACAGTTTATCAACAAAGAACATTCACACAACAATGACAGCACAATAACAAATTTTAATAACATTAGAAACTTTATTATGATTTACATTGTTGCCAATAATAACTGGAACAAATGGTATTCATAGTCTAACACCCTAACATCTCTCGTTACAGTTAATTAAGAGATTTCAAAGTAAGTTTGCCCGTTCTGAAACGACCGAATTCGCTTTGGACACATTCGGTTAATGGAGCACGAATTCTTTTGATCATTCTTTTTTTTTCGACTCCCATTAATTTTCTCATTTCACGGTTAGAAAGGTGATGAGATGAAAGCTGAAGAAAAAGTGCCTTTGATTTATTTCCGTTGGCTTAAAGGATTATTTGGTTATAATAACTCGGTGATAATTTGTAATTTGTACGTTGTTAAAAGAGGGAAAAAGAATACAAATTACAGCGTATTTTGTAAAGAATTTTTACGTTAGAATACATTGAGTTATACAAAGGAAATTATTTATATTTATTGTGGGTAATTAGTTTTAAATATAAAGGGCGTTTCAAATTTCGCGGTTTTTTTTAAGAATAAATAAAACACATAATTTGCATTCATTTTCAAAAACTTTTTATTGGTAATTGAAGTATCAGTTATGACATTTTTATGCGAAAAATAATATCTGCCAAATGGCCTCCTCTTGCAGCTCCACAAACGTCCACTCTTTTGTTAAAATTTTCAATGACATTTTGACATAATTGAGGCTCTATCTCACCAATGACACCAATAATTTCATCTTTCAGAGCAGGAATTGATTGTGAATTGTTTTTATGAACCTGACTTTTCACATAACCCCAAAGAAAATAGCTAACGGTGTCAAATCACATGATCTTGGCCAATTAACATCACCGTTTCTTGAGATTACACGTCCAGGAAATTTTGCTTTCAATAAATCAATTGATTCGTGTGCAAAATGAGGTGTAGCACCATCCTGTTGAAACCGCATATCCTCTAGATCAATATTCATTAATTCAGGCTACAAAAATTCGGTTGTCATCCGACGATATCGAGCAGCAGCATTTTCAAAGAAGTAAGGTCGAATTACACCACCTGACCATAATGCACACCAAACAGTAATTCGTTTAGGATGCATAGGTGTCTCATGAATAATTTGTGGATTTTCCTCACCCCAGATACGGCAACATAGCCACCAAATTCAAATTGTGCCTCATCAAAAAACATTATTTTTTGAGAGAAATTAGCTGGTTGTTCATTGATGAAATTGACAAATGAACGACGTTTTAAATGAGCTAATGGCTTCAGTTCCTGTGTTATTTGAACATTATATGCTTCAGAGCTAAATCCTTGTGTAAAATACGCCATGTTGTTGATCCACTAAGTCCAAGTTGTTGTGAACGTCGTCTAATGAACATTTCAGGATCTTCAGCAACACTTTCACGAACCAAACCAATATTTTCTTGTGAACGACCGCTACGACTGTATTTTTCACTTTTTTGATCTTCCACGAAACCGATCTCTTGAAATTTTTTAATAATTCGACCAATAGTGCTTTCAGATGGACGATTATGTAAACCATAAAATTTAGGTAATTTTCAAAAAACTCTTTTTACAGAACGCTCATTTTCATAAAATAATTCAACAATTTGAATACGTTGTACTATGTACGAAGCCATTTTTATAAATGTCATATATCACACTTTTTACATGCCCACATACCCAGACAAATTCAGTGCGCCATCTATATTTTATTTATTCTTAAAAAAAAACGCGCAATCTGAAACACTCTTTATATTTATTATAATTTACGTATTCTTTTCTTTTTTTAATATCTTCGTTGTTTTATTCCAACCATAAATTTTATTCTTTCATATTTGGACATTTTGACCAGTATGCGATAATAAACTACTTATATTATATTAACAACATTTCGAGGAGAAGGAGGGTTTCCTTTTTCATATTATTTCTCTTTTTCATAAAATCGTCATGAACCTTTTTGACAAAACATTTCCCATCGTTTCTGTTCAAACTAAAAATAAAAGAGAAACACTTGACTGGTTGACGGATGAAACCAAAAAATTGCGAAATAACATGGATGCCTTTTTTGTGATGCGTATGCTAACAAAATCTCTGGAAGCTGAATACATGTATAAAGAATTTAATGCAAAGATATCACAAGCGCGGTCAGAGGCAATCACATGTTGTGTGGGAGGTGCTTTAGGTTTGTCATAGTGGGACATAGAGAGCGACACTAATCAAATGTCAGTACTAAAAATTAACCTCCATCTTTAGTTAACCTAAATTCAAAGTTGATCAATAAGGTTGATATATAACCCCTTTCCACAATTAACTATTTGTAAATTCTGTATACGCATTTCGACAACCAAGTTGTCATCATCAGCAGATAATTTCAAAGTGTCGCACCTGGTAAAACACGGCGAAAAAATTTCCGTACGCGATCCGCACCGTTGAAAACCAAGATGTGCACTGTTAATTGTTAGTTAATTGTGGAAAGGGGTTATATATCAACCTTATTGATCAAGTCAATCAACCACAGGCTCCATCAAATTCAACTAAATTCAAAGTTTCAGTGCGATGCGTGTAGTGTTGTAGCTACAAGGAACTGTCAAGAAGAAAAGCGTACAAAAGTTATCCGTTCTCGAAGTCTCCAAAGAAATGGTCACGACATTTGTCTCGAAAGCAGGTCATGTAGCAACAATTCTTCTACAAGATCAAAGAACTGTTACTGCCGATTGGTATACAGCTATTTGTTTGCCGCAAATCATCACTGAGTTTCGAAAAAAAACCCGAACGAATCATCCTACACCAAAGACAATGCAAATTCGCACACAGCACGCAAAACATTTGAATATTTAACGGAACAAAACGTCGAATTGTTGCACCATTCTCCGTACAGTCCGGACCTAAGCCCAACGATTTCTTTACCTTTTCAAAAATCGAGAACGGACTGTATGGTCAAAGGTTCCAGTCGTCAGAAGGAGCAGACGATGCCTTCAAAAACGCAATTTTGATTGTGCCATCAAACAAGTGGAACAACAGCTTCCAGAGTTGGTTCGAACGCACGCAAAAGTGCATTAATCTTCGTGGAGAATACGAAAAACAATGAAGTCTTTAAAAGCTATCCACTGTTTTATTCCAGTTTTATGGATAGAATTAAAATCCAACGGTCTGAATACACGAAGCCTCACCCGGATTGACTAAAAGCGTCAACAAATCATATACGAGGAAAAAGCCAATAAAGAGTCGGTCAGTGCAAATGCGAACATCACTACTGCGACAGCTACCATCCGAAGAAGCTTAAGAAAAAGATGAATGGGATTTAGTCCGTCAGCGCAAAAACCATCCTTTCAAGGATAATACAACACGGGATACCCGAGAAGACTCATTGTAAACTTGTGAGAACTTTCAACTAAACATATATTTCTATATACATTACAATTAAGTCGCAAAACTTAAAAGACACCCCACGTATTACCTTTTCTTATCCATTAGTGTATTGGTTTGGCAACTAAGTACTTTCGGTTTTACTGATAGAGAGCGTTGCTTTATTTTTTGTGTAACGTATGTTAGTGCTGTACTTTACCGTTTGTCCGTGATACTAGTCACATTGACGTAACTTCAGAAGCAAGTAGTGCGTGATTTTCATTAAAGCTATTAGTTGTGGTTTAATTTTAAATGGAGTACAGAAAGGAACATTTTTTATTTTACTATTTTATTTCCGTAAAGGAAAGAAAGCTGTGCGACTCACAAAAATATATGCGAAGTTTATGGTGCTAATTGTTTAACAGCACGTGTCATTGGTATAAAAAATTCCGTTCTGGAGATTTTTCCCTGTTGAGCAACGTTCTGGTCAGCTTACTGAAGTTGATGATGACCAAATCAAAGTCATAATTGAAGAGGATCGTCATATAACTGTTCGAGAGGTTGCGGAGAGGCTACATGTATCGCACACAACAATTGAAAAATATTTAAAATGTCCACAATTTGGGTACTACGAATTGAAAGAAATTCATTTAACACAAAAATCAACTTTTGCGACTACTTGCTTCTGAAAAAGTTCACTGGTGAATGTGACAGTAACATAGTTCGAAAACGATCATGGACAAACGGATAAAGTAAACCACATCATACGCTGATACATAATAAAAGATCATGCTGTCAGTTTGGTGGGATTACAAAGGTATTGTGTTTTTTGAGCTGCTTTCAAGGAACCAAACGGTCAATTCTGATGTTTACTGTCAACAATTAATAAAACTGGATGAAGCAATCAAAGAAAAACGGCCAGAATTGTTGGTGTATTTTCCACCAAGATTGCAAGGCCTCACACATCTTTGGCAACTCGTGGGAAATTATTGGAGCTTGGCTGGGAAGTGATGCCACATCCCCCATACAGCCCTATCTAGCACCATCCGATTATTTTATTTCGAAGTTTGCAGAATTCTTTGAATGGTAAAACTTTCACAAATGACGATGACCTTCACTTGCACCTGATTCAGTTTTTTGCTGAAAGGATCCAGAAATTTTATGAGCCGGAATCATGCAGCTGAAAGAAAGATGGCAAAAGGTCATTAGCAAAATGGAAAATATATAATTGATTAAAAACTATTCTTTGTTTAATAAAAAAGTGTTTTATTTTATACTACAAAACCGAAAATACTTATTGCCAACCCAATATGTATATAGTTTCATTTTTCGAGTAAAAAATGTTAAGATTCACTAATTGTGAAGAAAATAATAATTCGAAGGATGTAAAGAATTAATTCAAACCAGTATACTTCTATATGCAGTAAAAGTAGATGGATGATAAAATGTAATGGCTCCATAAAACCCATGTTTACTCCCCCTAGTTATTGTTTGTAGCAGTAACTATGTAATTGGAGAGCTTCAATTTATAACTTCGCCAACAACTAAATGAACTATTACATCGTTAAATTGAAAAAAAATTAATCAACACAATTACCACGGTGCATATCTATAAAACAAAAGATAATTAATTGCTTTTTATTAATATTTACGCACATGTTCGAGTGCATGTACATTTAAGTGTATTGACATTATCTGAAATCGTAAAATTGATACACCTATTGAATAGGTGATTATTTTTAACTCACCCAGTCATAAAACTTAATAACATTCAGTTATGAATAGACTGCGATAGAGGACACAGGAAATGAACGTTTTTATTTATAGTACAGTCATTACACGCATCATATGGGATTTATTTAAAAATCAAAAAAAAAATTCTGTGGAGTTGTTTAAAAAAGAAACAAGAATTTATCTATTAAATAGGTAGGCTGCATATATATGTCATGAAACGTTGCATGTGCTTTCGTAATACAGCTGCTAAAGAAGTGAAAGCGGCCTCAACATGTTTACGTGTGTGTTAGTATGTGTAACTATGATACGAAAGAGGTGTTAGATTGCATAATTTGTACCAACCCACACGCAAATTATACCTCTGTTTTACGATGTGTCTCAAACGTATATTATATTTGCCTAGTTGTTAATTATACTTACAAGTCTGTTGCGTATTGAATTAATCTATCCTATTTAAATTTAAGAAATTGAACAATGTGCATATTTAAAATGTTAAATTTTCGAATTTAGTAACATTGCTTAGAAAAAAAATAGTTTTCGATCAACCAATTGACAGTAAGATAATATTATTAGGTGCGCAACTAAATTCTCGCTGTTTTTTTGATGAAAATGCAACTTTTATTGTGAAAAAATGTTTAAAAATGAATCAATATTTAAGTTTTTGTCAAGTGACCCACTCCCTTTCGCTAGCTTAACCGATGTGATGCAGTCCTTACTAGCTGACCACAGAGACACCATCTGTATAGAAATTAAAAGGGGAATAATTGCATTATGAACTTTGATATTGTTGCGGCTTAATTTCTGTCCGACACATATTTTATTTCATTTTTCAAGAACATTGCATAGTTCATGTATTTGGTTATTTACGTATGTTCGTATATCGTTAATGTAACGTTTTATTTCGATTCATTTTCATCAAATTATTAGGTGCGCAATTAAGTTCTCGCTGTTTTTTTTTTTTGATGAAAATGCAACTTTTATTGTGAAAAAATGTTTAAAAATGAATCATTCACAATATTGCCCATCGCTAGCGACAACTTTTTCCCGTCTTTCTAGCAGAGCACGAATACCTTCATGTTAGAAGTGTTCGTCTTTTGAGGCTATCCACGAATCAAGCCATTTTGAGACGTCTTCATATGAGTAGGTTACCATCGAACGGAACAAATAATAATGGCAAATGTGAGGCCGACCGTTTTGAGCGTTTGAATCACGGGTTTGGCAACGTGAGGTCCTCTGCTATAGTCACTTGCCTCTGTGACCGCTTTTCGCGCAGTGCTCGGCTCAATCGCTCAATATTCAGTTCGATACCGTTCCCCAGTGATGGTTTCGTTCGGTTTCAACAGCTCATAATAAATAACACCGCCTTGGTCCCACCAAATACACAGCAAAACCTTCGCAGCGTGAATATTCGGCCGAACCGACGACGTAGAAGCATGACTGGGCAGTCCCCATGATTTTGTTCTCTTTGGGTTGCTGTAATGAATCCATTTTTCATCACCCGTAACGATGCCATGAAGAAAACCCTTCCTTTTTTGCCGCTGGAGCAGTTGTTCACAGGCGAAAAAACGACGCTCTGCGTCTCTTGGCTTCAAATCATAAGGAACCCAAGTTCCTTATTTTTGAAACATTCCCAACGCATGCAATCGCTAGGAAATGGCTTGGCGGGTAACTCCTAATACTGAAGCAAGCTCTTTTTGCGTTTGGCACGGATCCTCATCGAGCAATGCCTCCAGTTCAGCGTCTTCGAAGGTTTTTGGTCTTCCTTCACGCGAACGTCAACATCGAAATCACCGTCTTTGAAGCGACGGAACCAATCACGGCATGTTGTTTCACTTAGAGCAGCATCTCCGTAAACTTTTTGGAGTTCTCGATGCGCTTCAGCCGCCGTTTTCTTCGAATGAAAGAAGAAAAGCAACACTTCCCGCAAATGACGATTATTTGGCACAAAATCAGACATTTTCACACAACCAAAAGTATATGACGCAAAAACAAAATCGCGAATGTGTCAAAGCGGTTTGTTTACCATATGTATAAGCTTGGTTCATGACGTTTCGGTTATGTCACAATCGACCAGCACTTATTACTGGAGCTATTTCTTGAAAAACAGCGAGAACTTAGTTACGCACCTAATAGATAGTTTTCAAATACTGAGTTATCAGAAAAGTTACGACGTTACTACCACATAAAATTTGACAAAGTACAAGAAAATATATCTGTCGAGTTCATATAGGATTGTCCTTACACCATGTAGTTTGGAGAATAAATGGAAATCACAGTAGCCAAATCCGGTGAATGCTTGATAGTTAAAAAGCCATTTGTGGTTAGAAAATTAGTGACAAGCGTCGAACGATGAGATGGTGTATTATCATGTAACAAACGCCAGCTACAATTTTCACGATATCGAAGACGAACACGACGAATACGCTCAAAAAAAGACGTTTCATAACACCAAGAGAATATACAGCATTGAATGTTTGACTAGTTGGTACAAACTCTTTGTGCACTATGCCTTTCGAATCATAAAAACAAATCAACATTGTCTTCACTTTTGACTTCTCTTGATTTAATTGCCACAGCTTGTATATATTGGGTCTGGGAAAAAGTTCGTGGCGTTTTTTCAGTAAAATTCAACTGGTCCCCGCATGGCGCGTGGACGAATTCATTTAAACCGAATATGCTCCATTATTATCGACAATGTTTCGCCATTTTTTTGGTAGATCCATGATCCCATCGGTGAAAAACTTCTGTGGTTTCTGGTCGAAAAACTGAATCAAGTAGTTTTCACAGGCTTCTTTTGAAACCAACTTAATTCCATTGAGAGAGTTCTGCAGAGATCGAAACAGATGATAGTCAGAGGGTGCTATATCCGGACTGTAAGGTGGGTGCATCAAAACTTCCCAACCAAACTCTCTCAATTTTTGACGGGTCATCAAAGAAGTGTGTGGTCGGGCGTTGTCATGATGGAAGACAACACCTTTCCTATTAATCAATTCGGGCCGTTTTCTTTCAATCGCCTGGCGTAATCTCTCTAGTTGTGCACAGTAGAGTTGAGAATCAATCGTCTGACCAGTTGGAAGTAGCTCGTAGTGGACGATTCCCCTCCAGTCCCACCATACACACAGCATCACTTTTTTTGGCGTCAATGTTGGCTTAGCGAACGCTTGTGACGGCTCACCATCCTTTATCCACGATCTTTTACGCTTCCGATTATCGTACGTAATCCATTTTTCATCTCCGCTTATTAAACGTTTCAGAAACGGCTCGATTTCATTCCGTTTCAGCAGCGCATCGCAGATGTTAATTCGGTCCATCATGTTTTTCACGCTCAACTCATGAGGAACCCATACGTCAAGCTTTTTTTGTAACCAGCTTTGTGTAAATGGTTCAAAACAGTTTTGTGGTCAATGCCTAGCTCCATGCCAATATCGACACTGCTGATATGCTTATCTTGTTGGACTTTTTCAAGAATTTCATCAGATTTTTCAGTGATTGGACGACCGGAGCGTGACTCATCTTTCACATTGAAATTTCCAGAACGAAAGCGAGCGAACCATTTCCGCGCAACAGATTTCGATAAAGTATCTTCACCGTACACAGCACAAATTTTATCACAAGCCTGTGCAGCGTTCTTCCCCTTATCATAATAATATTGCAGAATATAGCGAAATTTCTCATTATTCTTCTCCATTTTCAAGTGCGAATAACTTTCCAACCACTGCACCGATTACAATGTTTCTACGCTCAAACTAACGTTCGGAAGGTCATCTAAAAAACGAGCCGTCGGTGGTGTCGCTGTGACTTGTTGTTCTTTAGTTATCGGCAACCAATGCCATCTATCGGGAAAAACGCCACGAACTTTTTCCCAGACCCAATATTAGCGTACGACTCTTTACACCCCTCTATCTACCCCTACTGATCTCTTCGATAACACACCCTTTCGTTTCTGAAAAACCGTCCTCTATTACTTACTATACAAACAATTCTAAACAGGGAAAAGTTAATGTGTAAAAGATAATAAAAACCATTTTCGATATTACAAAATGAATACAAACTATATTAGTTAGATGACTATTTATAAATGCCGAGAAGGTATGGTTAAATGCAGTATATTTCATATAAAATTATCCGTAGTAATACAATAAGTCCATCGTAAATACTAAATTATTCCCAGTTTTAATACATTTTGTTTTTTCTTCGCCCCGTTGTTTCAGAAAAACACTGGCGAAAACGAAACTATCGAAAAGATCTGTCACAGCTCAGCCTATACCAAGCACTTAATCAACTTTTTCCCTGGTCGTGCGAAACTTTCCTGGAAACGGATGCGAGAAAATCAATTTAGACGTTAACAAAAGACCATCGAGTTTCAACAATAGACAAACGGTTGTGCGGTTTCTTCAGTGTTTTCTTTCCTTTTTCATCTCTCCTCTTTTTTTCCTCCTCTCTCGTGGTTGATGAGATTTTTTTTTTGTTTATTTTCGAATGTCTGTCTCTTTTTGTAAACGGACAGTGGCGCACGAGCGTCGCTAATCGCTATCTACGTGTTAAAACGTAGGAGTTTCTTCTAGATGGTGCGGTGCGTTCGCGAGCCGTAATTTCGGATTATCGAATGCTTTTAACGAAGAGGAAAAAAAAGGGAATGAGAACGAATTGATGACCATCGGGCGAAACAATCGCCATTTCACGGCCAGAAGACTTCTGTGGAAAAAGGATTGTTGTTTGTTTATTATTCCACTTAAGGATGATCGGCAAAAATTACTTTCTCATAGATTCGTCTTCCGGGTATCTGAATTCGTCTTTTCTAATGGTATTTCACTATATTTTTTTTATAAAAATTTCAATCATCAGAATTTATTTGGATTGCAATGTTCTAATAATTGATTTACAAATGTTATTGCAAATATTGGCTTACCTTATCGATAAAATAATGACATATTTTTCTTATATTGTTCATAGATCATTTATTAATATAAAAATTGATCAATAAATTGTAACGTGAGTCGAAAAAACACTTCCAGTCCGCCATGCTAGTTCTGGTTATTCAAACAATATGTCGAATCTTTATTCGCATAAATCTGGTGAAATATCAGTTGTATCTGATGTCAGATGACACTAATGATATTTACACTTAACAATTAAGAAAAGTGCAGAAAGTCAGAACATACTTTAATGTTCCATGGCCAACTCGGAGATGCTTTCTTTAAATTCATTTAACACTGCCTGACCATTGAATTAGATCCATCTTCTAATTTTAGTATTTTTCCAAATTTATCAGAAATAAAACCCAAATAGACTCTTATTACTACATAATACAACATATTTATGTTTTGTAAACGAGGCGGGAAGAATATAAATTTAAAATTATTACAAGTATAAGGTCTAATAAAAAGAAATCCATTATTTTTCCAATAGATGGCTTTAGTCATCTGTATCTCGCGTTGTATAAGTGCGATCGCGTTCCGCTAGATGGCGTTCGAAAGATAAGATTTCGTACTAAACGAACTTCTCAGACAGTTTTGTGATTACTTGACTTAATATTGTTTGAGCGCGCGTCAAAGATGGACACCAGCAAAGTTAAAATACGCCATATTTTACAGTTTTTCTTCGATAAAGGCGAAAACGCAAGCCAGGCGGATAAAAATGTGAATAGTGTTTATGGTACTGATACTGTAACGGTCAATCATGCTCAATTTTGGTTTCGTCGATTCCGTGCCGGTAATCTTGATGTCAAAGATGCACCACGCTCTGGAAGGCCAATTGTCGAAAATATCGATAAAATATAGGAAATCGTCGAGTCCGACCGTCATGTAAGCACTGTTTCGATTGCCCAGGAGCTAAACATTGCACAAAAACCGTTTGGAACCATTTAAATAAGGTTGGATACAAAAAGAAGCTTGATGTATGGGTGCCACACAAGTTAACGCAAAAGAACCTCATGGACCGAATTTCCATCTGCGAATCGCTGCTGAATCGTAACAAAATCGATCCGTTTCTGAAGCGGATGGTTACTGGTGATGAAAAGTAAACACTTACGACAACGTCAAGCGAAAACGGTCGTGGTCGAATCGTAGTAAGCCGGCGCAAACGGTGGCCAAGCCAGGCTTGACGGTCAGGAAGGTTTTGCTGTGTGTTTGGTGGGATTGGCAAGGAATTATCTACTATGAGCTACTTCCCTACGGCCAAACTCTTAATTCGGACCTGTACTGTCAACAATTGGACCGTCTGAAGGAAGCAATCGCCCAGAAGCGGCCAGCTTTGGCCAATAGGAGAGGAATTGTGTTCCATCAGGACAACGCCAGGCCACACACATCGATAGTGACTCGCCAGAAGCTCCGGGAGTTTGGTTGGGAGGTTCTTATGCATCCACCTTATAGTCCGGACCTAGCACCAAGTGATTACTACCTGTTCCTGTCTATGGCGAATGATTTTGCTGGTGAAAAATTCGCCTCAAGAGAAGCTTGTGAAAATCGACTGTCCCAGTTTTTTGCCAATAGGGACGAGGGTTTCTATGAGAGAGGCATTATGAAATTACCTTCAAAATGGCAACAAGTTATCGAACAAAACGGTGCATATTTGACCTAAGTCGGATCATTCTAACTATGCTAAATAAAACCTTCAATTTAATGCAAAAATAATGGATTTCTTTTTACTAGACCTTATATCTATGAAAAATAATAATGGCTATACAAATTTATATTTTTGTAATATAAACATAAGGTTGGTAAATATTCTCTCTGTGTGTGAAGGTTTACTATGAAACTAATATCCATTGAAATATAAGAATTAAAATTATACGTGGGTTGTCTTTTAAGTTTCCTATATAAAACCGAAATAAAACAGTAGATAGCTTTTAGAAACTTCATTGTTTTTCGAAGTATTCTCCACGAAGAATAAGACAACAATCTCTCTATTGAATGATTTCTTTTACTGAACTCATATTCAAATAATTCTATACGATCTGCCTCGTAGACTTCCGCGGTCGTCGTTCATCTTGGCTTCCAGGCTGGAACCGCGTCTTCGACAATTGCTTCTGGCCATTACTTGTATGAGACATCTCCACGGCTTAACGGGGCTCTCGACCGTAAGGGTTAAATTTTGTATTTACTCGACCAAATCTCCACACTCTGAAGATAGGAACAATTGTAAAGTGAACAAGATATTATATGCAAATCGCTGTTTTTGTTTCGGTAAATTTGCAACACACAACTTTCACAAATGAAAAGTGAAATGGAGTTAATACCCTTGATTTTGTTATTGTTATATTGTCAACGTCTGGTATTGGTGATAATTATATTTGTTAAATATGTTATGTAGTAAAAACTTTAAAACTGTTTTCCTTTTCAACGTACGTGGGTGGTCTTTGAAGTTTTGCATATGAAACTGGGATAAAACAGTAGATAGGTTTTAAAAACTTCATTGTTTTTCAAGATATTCTCCACGAAGATGAATGAAATTAAGTATCTTCATTTGCTCAATCAAAAAAAAAGCAAATGGAACCCCTTACCACATCAATGTTCGTATTCTATATACGTATTTCGACAACTAAGTTGTCATCATCAACAGAAAAACACACTGTCACACCTGAATACGTGGTAAAACTCTTCCGTGTGTGTGTTTTCTTTCTTTGGGCTTTCAACAGTTAAAATTTTACTGCGGATTTATTCCGTGCGAGTTTTTCCGCGGATTCAGGTGGGACATTGTGATGATGACAACTTAGTTGCCGAAATATGTATACAGAATACGAACATTGGTGTGGTAAAGGGTTCTATTTCGATTAATAATCAATCACAGTTTCCATTGAATTTGCTTATATTTATTTGCTGGGTTTTTTTTTTGTGGAAAAACCTGTGCACGAAGGACATCGGCAAATAAATCTTATTTTTAGATGTTACTTTTTTTTAATTACACATAGCTTCTCCACTTATTCAGAACTGTCCGAATCTTAACATAAATCGATTCTTAATTCCAACGAAACAGTTTATTTTGTTAAACAAGAATAATGCTCACGAATTTCTCGTTTGATAGTCGATTTATTGCTCAATTCATTTACTTAATCAACGAGAGTGCCCCCAGTATTTATTGACAAACATATTTGTTAGTTTAATCACATTGATGTATTGTGTGTTGAATCGTCAGACTGAGAAGATATATGTTATGTGTGGAATCGTAGCATCTGCAAAAGCTTCCGCTACCGTAATTCTTTATTATTTCATGGCAGACAACGCTATTGGTAGTAAAAGGCGATTTTCGTCCGTGGACGTTTGTAATTCAGAATAGATTTTACGAAATTATGAGCATATCTTGTAATTGAATAATAAAGTTGGGGTGAGTTTAAACGGCATATTTTTAGATTTTGTAGTATTTATACGTACCCATTTGTTGCATTGTAAGTAATTTGTGATGCCAAATGATTACGAAGTGAATAATTTGGGTTACTTGTCAACACAAAGTGCTAATACGAGGGTAGCCGTTTATATTTCTGGAATAGCAAACAAACACAATTTTTAATTGTCGAAAATAGTTTTATTGCTTTTCAAAATATTCCCCTTGAAAATCAATGCACTTTTGCATTCGTTTAAACCAATCCGAAAAGCATTGCTGCCACTGTGAAGGCGGTGTCTCCAAAATATAAGTTTTGAATGCCTCAACTGCCCCTTCAGGCGTAGAAAACCGTTGCCCAAGAAGTTTATTCTTCACGCGTGCGAACAAAAAGAAATCACAAGGTGCTAGATCAGGGCTGTACGGCGGATGGCTCATCAATTCATCGTTTTGCCCGGTCAAATATTCAATTGTTTAAACCGACCTGTGAGAGCTCGCATTGTCATGGTGGAGAATGATCTGTCGTATTCGGTTTGTTTTCCGGATTTCTTCAAAAACTTTTGGCAAACAAATAGTTGTGTACCATTAGGCATTGACCGTTATACAATTCTCTAAAGGCACGGTTGCAAGGCGACCGGTTCTTTAGAAAAAACAGGCGACCATTTGCATTGACATGCTTCGAGCGCGAATAACTTCTGTTGGTTTTAGCTCATCTTGGAATACCCACACAGTCGACTGCTGTTTGCTATCGGGCTCATACGTATAGATCCAAGATTCATCGCCTGTGACGACTTTATAAATGTTTTTTGAAGCACCGCTATTGTATTTTTGTGCATTTCTTGGCACTAATCGACGCGAGTCCTTTTTGAGCGGTTGTCAAATTACGTGGTACCCAACGTGAACATAGCTTCTAAACGGCTAAATGTTCATTCAGGATCTTATGCACGCTGGTGTTGCTAATACCTAGAGATGCCTCGATCTCACGGTATGTCACATGACGGTCTTGCATTATCAATTCAGACACTGCATTAATGTTTTCCGACACAACAACATTTGTGGGACGACCTTCACGAAATTCATCGTCCAAATAACGCCGTCCAAGTTTGAATTCACTATACCAACGGTATACTGTAGTTTTCGATAGTGCTTCATCATCATATAAAGAATTCAGCTCGTCGATGCATTCTTGTTGAGATAATCCACGCCGAAAGTTATGAAAAATAATTGCACGAAAATGTTCGCGAGTTAATTCCATTTTTTCTCTGACATAAAATTTTCTAGTTACTGTCAACAATATGAATAGCGATTGCATAATAAAACTGTCAAGGTAAATATATTGTCAAAAATGACAAACTTCACGATGCAATTCAATTACCAATTAAAAGTTTTTGAAAGTGAATGCAAATTATGTGTTTAATTTATTATTTAAAAAAAAAGCGAAATTTGAAACAGTTTTTGTATTGTTAAAAATGACAAACTTCACGATGCAATCATGAGATCGGAGGCAACACTAACAGTGTTGCCAGTTTCCGAAATATAAACGGCTACCCTCGTAATATATACTTACATAACAAATATAAAAAGAAAAATACAGGGCTCGTACATAAATAAGTAATTTGCGCTTAATAAATATAGTAAACAAAAAGAATATGTACAGTGGGTATAAAAAGGTTTATATATATATATATATATATATATATATATATATACCTTTTTATACCCACTGTACATATTCTTTTTGTTTACTATATTTATTAAGCGCAAATTATTTTTATATATATATATATAATTGAATCTTTTATTTTTATATTAATTTATACCCTTATATTAGCCTAACCCTGTAAAACAAGCTGATTTACGTTTAAAGACTGCGCAATTAAATGGTTTTTTTCTACTGTCAGTTTATACCGCTCTGGTTGTTTTGCGACAGCCCCGTGTTAGTGTTTCTTTATGTAAGACTACGTCGAAGAGAAGTGTCAGATTTGAAAGATTTAAAGGCCATGAAAAGCGCATTATATTTACTTCGCACCACTAAAAACACGGAACGCTTTGAATACTTAAGTCGACATGAATATGAAGGCAACTCTTATTAGATTTTATTTTCGAAAATCTTTTAACCGCATCACATATCCATACTCTCTCTATATCAGTCTATATGACACGATCATAAAGTTAACGACACTAAAACCACGACGTCGTTCGTCGGTCGTCTTCGAAACGGCGTCCGACGTATAATTTGGCCGTAAACGTACGTCCGTAAAGCGTTTTACTGCCGGCAATGAACGGGTTCGTTAGTGCTTTACTGCCGAACTCGACCGCACAAACCCCATTCGCCCGTATGCGCGCTTTCCGCCGTTCGCAAACACGCACACGTCCATGCACACAATACACACCGTCGCAAACGCGCACACGTCCGTACATACAACAGACACACTCACACGTACACTATTGCAAACGTTGAAATGTTTTTAATAAACCCCGGAGTCGATGGGGTGCGCACGTTCCGTGATAACGGCTCGTTTTCGGTCCGCCGTTTATTGGCCACTAAAGCCCCAAGTATTATTAAAGTGATTCGCCAGCCGCGTACACACACGGTCATTATCATTTCTCGCAATCGCTTTTATTCGTTTCGTCCGTGTGAAATCGCGTTTTAACGTAATTTCGCGCGCGATCACTATCTGTTGTAATAATGAAAAGAATCGGTCTCAAGTAGTGTCCTTGAGGTATACTGTAAATCGGTACCTACTAAGGAGATAGTTTCGACTTAATTGAATTCAATTTTATTCTATGAATATGTAAAAACACGAGGCAAGAATTTCTGTTTCGAAATTAGAGAAGTCTTTGAATTGCTAATATCACGTTCGAGGATATTTGTACAGTCGTACGAAAACATTATTCGTATTGCTTTCGGTAAAAATACTCAGTTCTCACTAAAATGGGAACTACTAGAGAACATGTTGCCGGAGATACGTAATAAGGTGTTGCATTCCCCATAGATATTTTGACCCTGTTCCAGTTTCTAATTCTCTTTGCAATACTTCTATTGTTATTTTACGCTATACTAAAATACAATTAAAGGATTATATAAAGTAAAATAAACTACCATTATTCCTTTGAAATTAAACAGTGCTATATAAAAATGGGAAAAACTATAATATAAAGAAAACGAATATAAATACATCCTTACATTACAATGCATTTATATTCCATGTATAATTAAAACCTTTCTGGGAATATAATAACACAGGGTGTTTTAAAAAGAATATACGTATTTCGAACGCATATATTTGAATATGAAACTTTACACACATATTTACGAACCTCTCAAGTTCAGATTACAGATGTTCTCCATATAATATATCTTCCATCAGCGACACGAACAATATCACATCGATACTCAAAATTCTCTCATACTTGGGCTAGTATGTCCTTCGTCACTGATGTGGCAGTACAGATCCGGTTCTTCAACTCTTCCAGGTTCTGTGGGAGTGGTGGTACATGAACGTTGTCTTTAACGAAACCCCACAGGAAGAAGTCACAGGGTGTCAAATCCGGTGACCGTGGAGCCCAGCTGTGACATGCTGTGTCGCCAGCTCCTTGACGACCAACCCCACGGTTCGGTAGAGTTTCATTCAGATATTCACGCACTTGGCGACTCCAGTGAGTGGTGCCCCGTCTTGTTGAAAAATGAAGTTGTCTTCGTGCAGCCTCGGGAACAACCGGTTTTGTAACGTAGCGAGATATTGCTGACCGCTAACCGTGTTTCCATCAAAGAAGAATGGGTCGTAAACAGATGATCGAGATATCGCACAAAACACATTGATTTTAGGCGAATCTCGTACATGTTCAATGGCTGCATGTGGGTTCTGTAGACCCCAAATTCGAATATTGTGTTTGTTTACCAGACTACTAACATGGAAAGTCGCTTCATCATTGAACACGATGCGTTGTGCGAAAGTGTTATCATTGTCAATAGCATCATTAATCTCGTTACAAAATGCCACAACTGTAACTTGTACGGCTTCATAACCAACCGACGTCTCAAAACACGGCAAATTGTTGTTGTAAGCAGCTGTAACTCCCGACTGGCACGACGAGTTGATTTTGAAGGATTACGTTAGCAAGCAGTTTGAATTCGTGCAACATTTTCTTCAGAAACACGAGGGTGGTCAGGATTCTTTCCTTTACATACACAATCTGTATCTACAAACTATCGATACCATCTGCGAATGTTCCACCCATTGGTCGCAAGACAATGCTCCGTGTTTGGTAGGACCAGAATAGCGTGGTGTATTACAAACTGTTGAAATCTGGTGGAGCAGTTAATACTGATCGCTATTAATTAACAAATTATCAATTTGAACCATACATTGATAGAAAAACGTCCAGACTGGGCACAAAGACACGGTAAAGTAATTTTACAACACGATAGCGCGCCATTTCATACAGCAAAAACCGGTCAAGGAAGAGTTGAAAGCACTTGGATGGGACGTAATATCGCACCCGCCGTACTCTCCAGACCTTGCTCCGTCCAACTATCATCTTTTCGCATCAATGGGACATGCGCTTACAGAGCAACACTTCGCCAATTTCGAAGAAGGTAGAAAATGGCTCGATGAATGGTTTTGCTCAAAGGACAAATAGTTTTTTGGGATGGCATCCATAAATTGCCTGAAAGATGGGCAAGATGTGTAGAATCAAATGGCCAATACTTTGAATAAATAAATTATTGAATTTTCTTGAAAATCACGTCGTTTTTTTTACGAAAAAAACGGATGTAAAACAGAAAAAAATATTGTGACTTTTCTGAAAGTCCAGTAAATCTGTAGAATTACTGTGGTATTTTATTTTATTTATTTATAGAATTTGACATTTTATGCCTAGTCCTGCCATAAGTATTGATACAAGTGTAAACGCACCTATTTGCAGATGATAACTTGAAAGCACAAAAATTTTATGTTGGCAGTTCTGACATTTGATATATGCTGTACAAAAGTGCCGAGCAATTTCACTATAGCATGAGTCATCATTATGGCATGGTCGGATAAAGAGAGCCGTATTGCGGTTATTGCACTTCATAAGTGTGGAATAGAAAGAGCCCGTATTTTTGATTTATTGAAACCGTTAAATATTACGCGTATGTTTGTGTATCGTACTGTTAAGTTATTCATTGATACTGGAAATGTAATCGACCGTAAAAGATCTGGCAGGCCTCGCATAGTTCGTATACCACAGGACATCAATGCTGTGAGGTCCCGCATCCTTGCATTTTTGTGAAAAATGTGTTAAAACAGCGGCCAAAAACTATCAACGAGGCATTTTAAGCAATGTAGTGGAGCCCCTGAACTACACCATGTTCCAAAACCAACCATGGATATTCCAACAAGACTCTGCGCCCGCTCACAAGGCCAAAACAACTCAGCAATGGCTTGAAAATCATGTACCTGAGTTTATTAGTACTGACTATTGGCCGTCAGCAAGCCCTGACCTAAATCCGCTCGACTACAAACTGTGGTCAGTATTAGAGGGCATGGTCTGTAGAAGACCCCATCGCAACCTGGAATCATTGAAGCAAGCGTTAACAGAAGCAGTCGACAATTTTCCCATGGATATCGTCCGTACAGCGATCGATGAGTGGCCCTGCAGACTTCGGCGTTGTATTATGGCAAATGGCGGCCATTTCGAGTAATTTGCATTCTATTTTGTAGCTTACTATTGCCAAAATAAACTATCAAAAAATAATTTAAATCCAACAGTATTTATGGCAGGACTAGGTATTATTAGCAAGAAACTTGAATTATTAAATCCCTAATTATAAGTAATTTTCCGTGTTTTTACAAAATTTAATTGCAATCTCAAGAAAAAGGTAAATCGATCCCAAATAAATACTTAATCACCGAAGAAGCAGTCGCTTTCATCTTTACAAAAAGCAGTAGCAATTCGAGAAGATACAAATTTAATTTAATTCTAATAGCGTTCGGGCAAATGACTTCATTAGACGACGATTATAAAAAGAGCGAACTCCTTTCGAACCAACACGCTTACACGACACGACTTAATTGGTTAAAAAAAAAATTAACCGTGAAGTCCGACTGCCGCGATAAGAGCTTTAAATTGCGATTTCAACTGAAAATAAAAACGACGCTCACGCGATATCCACATTTCCCACCGTCTCTTAGACTTCATACATACGTACACACACACGCATGTAGTTTCGCCTTTTTCATTCGTTCTTTTGTTTCACTGGTAGATGGTTTTACGTTACCTCGAGTTCGTCGTTTGTTTTAACAAAACAATAATAGCACCCTTGTTTTCTGTGACTTTATTAAGGTAATCATGGAAACTTTGCCGTTCGTAAAGTCGAAGAAAAGGAGTAGATTGCCAGTCGACAAGTGTGATTAAAGTTGAAATTGTTGGTTCCTTTATTACTCGCGTCTTACGTGGTCTTTAAGTTAATGGAAGTAATAAAAATTTTACCGATGTCTAGGAGCAGTTTACATTTTCAAGAGAGAACTTCATAAAAAGCCTCTTAATTATTCTTTTAGAATTTTTAAAGAAATGTTTATAGACTTTAATTATATAGAGAGTGTATCCAATTGGTATTCCATATTATCATTATCTATATTAGTATTTATAAACTAGTAAAAGACTTCTGGATTTTTAATTGACTAGATTTAAGACGCAATTATGTCAATTATACAACGGAAGAGTACTTTTTTAAATTTCATTTTCTAAACTACTCCATGAAACTGGATGAGACCAATTATATCTAATATAATAAATTGAACCATATATTTCAAACGTCTTACAGATTTTATAACTTCTTTAATATATACCATGATGTTATAATGTGAAATTGATGGCGATCATAATTGACGTATACATTTATACATCTTTATTTACCAATAAGGAAATACAAGCTTTGATATAACATCCGACAAACGATCTTTAGATTAAACTTCTTGAGGATGTAGAACCAAACGGCTACCTTGTGTAAAGGGTGTTTCAAATTGCGCGTTTTTTTTTACAGAATAAATAAAACACATAATTTGCATTCACTTTCAAAAACTTTTTATTGGTAATTGAAGTATCAGTTATGATTATATGCGAAAAATAATATCTGCTAAATGGCCTCCTCTTGCAGTTCCACGGACGTCCACTCTTTTGTTAAAATTCTCAATGACATTTTGACATGATTGAGGCTCTATCTCACCGATGACACGAATAATTTCATTTTTCAAAGCAGGAATTGATTGTGGATTGTTTTTATGAACCTGACTTTTCACATAACCCCAAAGAAAATAGTCTAACGGTGTCAAATCACTTGATCTTGATGGCCAATTAACACCGTTTCTTGAGATTACACGTCCGAGGAATTTTTCTCTCAATAAATCAATTGATTCGTGTGCAAAGTGAGGTGTAGCGCCATCCCAAACTACATATCCTCTAGATCAATATTCATTAATTCAAGCCACAAAAACTCGGTTATCATCCGACGATATCGATCACCATTGATAGTTACAGCTTCACCAGTAGCATTTTCAAAGAATTACAACCACCAATTACTCCACCTGACCATAATGCACACCAAACAGTAACTCGTTTAGGATGCATAGGTTTCTCATGAATAATTCGTAGATTTTCCTCGCCCCAGATACGGCAATTTTGTTTATTAACATGGCCATCAAGTTCAAAATGTGCCTCATCGGAAAACATTATTTTTTGAGAAAAATCAGCTGGTTGTTCATTGATGAAATTGACAAATGAACGACGTTTTAAATGATCTAATGGCTTCAGTTGCTGTGTTATTTGAACCTTATATGCCTTCAGAGCTAAATCCTTGTGTTAAATGTGCCATGTTGTTCATCCACTAAGTCCAAGTTGTTGTAAACGTCGTCTAGTGGACATTTCAGGATCTTCAGCAACACTTTCACGAACCAAACCAATATTTTCTTGTGAACGACCACTACGACTGTATTTTTCACTTTTTTGATTTTCCACGGAACCGGTCTCTTGAATTTTTTTTAAAATAATTTGCTTTCAGATGGACGATTATGCAAACCATAAAATTCACGAAATTTTCTAAAAACTCTTTTCACAGCACGCCGATTTTCATAAAATAATTCAACAATTTGAACGCGTTGTACCGTGTACGAAGCCATACATCACGAATTCATTTTGGTTGACGTTAATGGAGTCGATACAAATAGTGAATAATGTACACTCACTGCTATGTGCTACAAATGGCATAAAAAATATGTATTGTAGAAAAAATCGAAAGTGTTATAAACAAAGATTTCGATTTGACCGCATTAAGACAAATTTGTGATGAAGCGTGTATAAGTCCGTTATCTAGTTCTAAATATATATATATATATATATATATATATATATATATATGTATATACCGCATTAAGACAAATTTGTGATGAAGCGTGTATAAGTCCGTTATCCAGTTCCTAAATATTAATTATATATATATATATAATTTATTATTATTATATATATATATAATTTAATTATATATATATAATTATATATATATATAATTAATATTTAGAACTAGATAACGGACTTATACACGCTTCATCACAAATTTGTCTTAATGCGGTCAAATCGAAATATATATATATTGCATCTGTAGACTTCGAGCGGTCATTCAGCATTGCCGTACGTTGCTTTCCGACACAAATGTGGAAACTTACATCATGCCGCAGACATTTTGTCAGTCTTATCTACGCAACAACTGCTGTGAATAATGTGTGTTATTTATAAAACAAAACATAAGCGATATAAATAACGCATGCATCGCAGTCGTTCGTTTGTTCCGCGCACTCGCCTTGTTACGATCCTGGCAAACCTGTTTTTGCCTGAATATATTTTTTTAATAACTTTACACATCCCACAGCTAAATAGTAGGATGCATATATATTTCGACAACGATTTTGTCATCTTCAGAGATAATAAACTTCTTAGTATTGCTAATAAAAATCACGTGTTTGTAGTTGATTAATATCGTTTAATATTTAATTTATGAATTGAAGTTTCCAAAGTATTTAAACGTATCTTGATAAATCTCGATTTGATACTACCACTTAGAGTTTCTAATTAAAATTAATAATAAATTATAATAAAATATTCAATGTGAATTTGGTAACTGAGATGACATTTAATTTGTTCACGGTTCAACACCAATTCAACATGACCGTCTTTTTTGACATATTAGGTCATTTCTTCGGTGGATTTTTAAATGCATTATGCATAGAAAAATCCCGTCAACCGGGAGATCGCGAAAGCGCACGCGCGTCATCCGTGGCAGCCCAGCGAAAGACACCGCGATTGAACTCAGTATGAGGTCGACTGTTCGCTAAAATCGTCGGACTCGCGCGCTGTTTTTCGTAGCCAACGGAAACTGTGTTGAGTATTTATTGCGGAATACGAGTGTTTAGCCTGTGATTTGAGGCGTCTTTGTATTGGAAGCACCTTGTGATAATATACAGTGATAAAAATTCTTTGTGTCTTTGGAGTGCGTTCAGGTGTTTATGAATTCTTTCAATTTCCCCGTCTTCGGCTATAAAATGAAATTTCGATCAAAATAAAAAGAAAAAGTCAAATGTTTTGGTGACCTGGAAAATTCGTATTTTATATATGTCGATGTGTGTGTGTATGTGTGTAACACCTGCGTATTTTTAAGTATTATAGCATTGCTACATTGCGGTAAAATTGATCTTTTTTTTGTAAGCGACGGGTGTCGTGTTTTACTATTTTTTTTTTGTAGTTACGTAAGCGGAGTAGTGTTGATTGATTTTCCTGGATTTTATCCACAGAACGGCGACGATTTTAAAAATAAACTATTGCAAAAGACACAGTAGTGGAACAGGTGCCAAATTTGCGCCAAATATTTCCCTTCTATCTTTTTTTTGCGGCTATCTTCTTTTTATTTAAAAAAATTTTCCGAGCGCATATTCTTGTAGATCTTAAAAACTGCATTCACCTTATGATCAAATAAATAATAACTAAACAAAAACTATCTCGAATCATTAGATGAAATTCTATAGTCAATTGGTAAATTATCTAAGTTTAAAGAAAGACTGAATACCCTATAAAAATCTAAATAATGTAAGATCTAGAAAGCGTAATTTAACAAGAATTATCTCTAAAATAGAACTTATATCTGTGGTCTAAAGTAATAGTAGCCTAAAAGAAAATTACAAAGCAATACAGTTTATGTTTTGACCAATAAATAAACTAGTAATTCGTAGAATGTTCATTGGTGAATAACTGAAAATAATTCTAGTGTTTTTCAAAGTAATTCTCTTTGACTGAAACACTTGTTTATTCGTTCGAACGAGTTTCGGAAACAAGTGGAAGATTTGGCAAATCTCTTATCACATATAAAATTTTTGATCAACTTGTGATCAGGTGGATTCCGGGTTTGTCCAAAAAAATTGTTTCAACAAAATAAAAATCCAAGCATGAAATTTAATATACTTTTATGTTACACATGTCAGTATAGATTTGAACACTTATTTATAACTCTGGGATATATTTGTTTCGATATTCGGTCAAACCACCGTTAACTTAAATTCACTTCGGAATGTTGATATATGCTTTTACAGTGTCGTGCAACTTTCTTTATTTTTCCCACGCTTTCTTGATATTTTCTTTTAAATAGCTTCAATTTGGATTTGGGAACGAGTAAACAGTCGATTTAAGGTTGAGGTTCGGTGGATATCCAGGGCAGGACTGATTCTGATATGCCGAAATGACGAACATGAACAGATTCCGCCGTACAGCACGGAACTACATAATACAAAAACGTGGAAAGGTTTTCCTCTGCGTTTAGTGAAGAAATAAAGAGCACCACAATTTCTATTACATTTTTATATTTATATTGGTTCAATGTCTTTTCTACCAAGTACAAAAGGTCCTGCTTCAGTCCCAGTAAAGCATGGCTATACCATCATAGCGGGAGATGTTTTACCACTTTACGGTACAGATTCCTTTCTATAACGTTTTGGTGGTGTTAGTCTCCCAATTTCGATAGATTCTGTAAACACTTCCGAGTCGTGACTCGTCACTGAATATAATTTGTGATTAAGAAATGAACAAACAGTACCTTTCACAATATTTTGAAAATGTTTGCCATTCAATTTTGTACAAAGACCATTCTTCATTCTCTCATCAAATCTAGTGATAGCTTACCTGTTTTGCAAAGCTGTTAATATTTCTATCCTCCTTTTCGGTGGTTTTGTGTGGACATTGACATTGTTATCGACCACTTAATTTTAAGGACAAATTTTCTTTGAGAAGTATTGCATTTTTTATCACTGTTCGGCGTGAAACTTTTACTTCTCCAACAATTTTGCTCTAAGAATACAAACCAGTCTCGAATAAAGTTTCTATTCTAGTTTTTTCAATGTTTGTAATATCTTTCCTCTTGTCCATGGCGCATATGTTCCGTTATAAAAATCTAAATATAAGACACTAAACTAAAAATGATAAATACATTATAACAAACACGTTCTTCAAGAATTCTAACAATTCTGAATAAATTTTACGTGTATAAACGCATTATATCACCTCTTTACTTTCCTAGAATTTAACGAGCGCAAATTCGGAAAAGGATTAACGACTCCGCAATGAATGAATGAAATAGTTTACAGCCAGTTTACAGTCTATGTATTTAAGAAGTACATATATACGTTTATCTTAATATGTATTTTAAATATATTGGGTTGGCAACTAAGTACTTTCGGTTTTGTAGTATAAAATAAAACACTTTTTTTTAAACAAAGAATAGTTTTTAATCGATTATATATTTTCCATTTTGCTCAATGACCTTTTGCCATCTTTCTTTCAGCTGCATGATTCCGCGCTCATAAAATTTCTGGTCCTTATCAGCAAAAAACTGAACCAGGTGCGAGTGAAGGTCATCGTCATTTGTGAAAGTTTTACCATTCAAAGAAGTGTGTGAGGCCTTGCATTATCTTGGTGGAAAACTACACCTTTCCGATTTGGTAATTCTGGCTGTTTTTCTTTGATTGCTTCATCCAGTTTTATTAATTGTTGACAGTAAACATCAGAATTGATCGTTTGGTTCCTTGGAAGCAGCTCAAAAAATAAAACACCTTTGTAATCCTACCAAACTGACAGCATGATCTTTTTTGGATGCAATTCAGCTTTCGATGTGGTTTAAGCTGGTTTATCGTGTTTGCTCCATGATCGTTTTCGAACTATGTTACTGTACAGGACCCATTTTTCATCACCAGTGATGATTCTTTTTAAGAAAGGGTCGGTTTCATTTCGTCTAAGGTGCATATCGCAAAAGTTGATTCTTTGTGTTAAATGAATTTCTTTCAATTCGTGAGGTACCCAAATATCAAGCTTCTTAATTAGCCCAAGACATTTTAAATGTTTTTCAATTGTTGTGTGCGATACATGTAGCCTCTCTGCAACCTCTCGAACAGTTATATGACGATCCTCTTCAATTATGACTTTGATTTGGTCATCATCAACTTCACTAGGCCGACCAGAACGTTGCTCATCTTTGAGGGAAAAATCTCCAAAACGGAATTTTTTATACCAATTCTGACACGTGCGCTCTGTTAAGCAATTAGCACCATAAATTTCACATTTCTTTTTGTAAGCCGCAGCAGCTTTCTTTCCTTTACGGAAATAAAATAGTAAAATATGTCGAAAATGTTCGTTTCTGCACTCCATTTAAAATTAACCCACAACTAATAGCTTTAATAAAAAGCACACACTACTTGCTTCTGAAGTTACGTCAATGTGACTAGTATCACGCGACAAACGGTAAAGTACAGCACTAACATACGTTATACAAAAAATAAAGCAACGCTCTCTATCAGTAAAAACCGAAAGTACTTAGTTGCCAACCCAATATTATTCATCATAACTGAGATCTAGGCTTATTTAATTACCAGCCACTGCAAACAGAAACTTTTACAATTTTTGTATATATACGAAATCTACGCAGAATGAAACAGCACGGATTTTCCAAAATTTATTGCATAAGAGAATTTCAAAGAAATACGTGGTTTGTCAATTTATATAAATGTAAATATTCCTCTTGGCATTTGTTTGTAATCGTCTTATTTCTTCTTCTGTTTTCCTTTTCGAATAACAACAATCTATCAGCCCGGAAGCCCAGAAGCAGATAACAATCTGACCTTTCAAATAATATCTTTCGATGCCTGGAGAGAAGACAATACTTCGAATGACATTTACGTCGTCGTTACAAATAGATAAAAGCTCCAAGACTTTCCTAGTTTAGAAAGACGTTACAACAAGACGAATAAGCACAGCGATCTTTGACAGTTGACGTTAGGAAGACAACTTGCTGGTGCACCACGAAAACAATTTTGAACTGCATCGTTATTCCAAGTCTTTCTCTAATATCTTAAGCCTTTCCGTGAGCACGCCGTCATAATTCATGACCTTTCAATGCTCCCTGTAATTGAAGTGTATGAAGACATTAAATTATTGCTAGAAATAAATAAAGAAAAGCGCATAGTGTTTATGTCCGATTTGATAGCATGCATTGGTTTGTATTGATTGTTGCTACACGACGGCTCTGCTTTGTCAACCAGATATCACTAACCAGTTCTACTTATTAATAGATAATCGGATTGTTTTATCGTCCTCTTTATGCTAGAGAAGTGATAGGAAAGTCTTTCCTGTACAATTAATAGATAATAGACTTGTTTTATCGTCCTTTTTGTGGTAGTCAAGTAACAGGGAAGGTTTCCTATCCTATTAATAGATAATAGGCTCGTTTCGTCCTCTTTATGCTAGTGACAGGAAAATTTTTCAGTCATATTAATAGATAATAAGCTCTTTCATCATCCTCTTTATGCTAGACAAGTGACAGGAAAATTTTTAGAGTCATATTAATAGATATTAAGCTCTTTTATCATCCTCTCTATGCTAGACAAGTTACAAGAACATTTTTCCAATTACTTAGAATTATTCGAAAACGTTTCTTATTTGTAATTATAAGTTTATTTGTTCAATAGTTCTTATTTAGAGTAGGCTATGATCTTCCCCTATTACTATTACGTAAACGACTAGAAAATAGAAGCAAATCGTCTTCACGCCTCCAAAGAATATTTCTCCACCTCAATATTGGAAAATCTAAATGATTTGTAACAAGCCTAAACTCTGCTAGTGTATGCTGCTGCTTCAATAACGCTTGCAATCGTACAATTTTTTTTTCATTTAACGTTTAGTAATGCTTTAAAAATTGAAAAGTTAGGAAATATAGATATACAGGGCAAGCATTTAAATAAAAGGAGGTAATATGGTATCTCCGGAGTTGTTGTTTCAACCCTGTACGAGAGTCTTTTAACAAAATGAATACTAGAATCCAGTTAAAGTCAAAATCAAACAATATTTTTTAAAATGATTTACATTAAATCAAGGGTAGAGGATATTTCGTGAAACTATTGATGTGTGTTTGCGTGATATATCTTGTCTAGGTTAATATGCACGACGACCAGATAGTCGATATGAAATAATTTTGTTTTCCTTTATCCAAAGAATATTTCTCCACCTCGATGCTGACCAATCTAGATCTGTACCAAGTTCAAGCTCTGTTAGTATATGTTAATTCTTCCCTTAATTGTTTTCATCTGCCCAAAGAATATTTCTCCACGTCAATCTAAATTATTCGTATCAAATTTAAGCCTTACTATACCTTGTCGTAGAACAAGGAGTGATTCAAATATCCCTCTAAAACGCGGAACACACAGCTAAATGTAATTTACACTACAGGCCATAAGCGAGGAATCACTTATCATAAATAACAAAACACTTGTATTTTATACACATCCCTTAGGCTTTTACCTGTTTTGGTGAGAATAATTGAAATAACAGTTGTAAATGTAATTCTGAGAAGGATTATTCGGATTATTATTATAAATTAGATAAATATATTTGTTTCTGAAAAATATTGTAAATCCTTTTAATAGTTTTATGGCGTCTATTTAATAGAAATATTTTATATACCCTAATAAATTTAATAGGGTTTACAACGTAATATTATTATAATGGTATTAGGAATTCATAGTAAACTATTTAGCAATTTAAAAATTAGTTTTCGTGCAGCATTTGTCCGAGTAAGTTGCAATACGAGTATTTGAGAACAGACGTAAAAGTAATTTATAAAAATGCCGAAAAGAAAGGAACTTAGCGCAGAAACTCGTAGTTCTATAATAACGCTACATGGTGAAAAATTTTCACTGCGGCAAATAGCCCAAAAGTTAAATTTATCTTATCACGCGGTGCAAGGAACAGTGAAACGATATTCACAAAGTGGATCATTACAACCAATAGAACATTGCGGAAGGCCAAGGGTAACTACCACACAAGAGGATTTGCGCCTAAAAATACTATCAAAACGAAATAGGCGCCTCACAGCTCCTCAGCTTCGAGCAGAGCTGAATGAAGGCCGTCGAAAGCCGGTGTCACTGTCTACTGTAAAACGACGTTTGACAAAGGCGGGACTACATGGGCGTATTGCAGCTCGAAAACCATTATTGAATCCACGAAATCGTAAAAACGGTTACAATGGGCCTAGGACCATCAACACTGGGACATGGAAATGTGGAAGCAGGTGTTATGGACGGATGAGTCAAGGTAATCGACGAGTTTTCGCTCGAAGACAAGTGGGTGAAAGGATGTTACCCGAATGTGTAGTGTCAACTGTTAAACACGGGGGGAGGTTCTGTGCTTGTTTGGGGATCCTTTTCCTTTGATGGTGTCGGAGATTTGTACCGCATTGAAGGCATTTTAAAAAAAGAGGGGTACCTGAAGATTTTGGAGGCACATGCAATTCCGTCTGGATTAAGGTTAATTGGTGAAGGTTTTCACCTACAACAAGATAATGATTCCAAACACACTTCCCAACTTTGTAAAAACTATGTGAATCAAAAAGAGGAGGAAGGGGTGCTGATAAATATGATTTGGCCACCACAATCACCCGATCTCAACCCTATCGAATTACTGTGGGATGAATTAGATAGAAACGTGAGAGAAAGCCGTCCACAATCGCAGAAACAGCTTTGGGAGCAACTTACAAGGGTGTGGAATAATTTACCAATGGATACGCTCCAGAAACTTGTATCGCGGTTGCCTAATATTTGTAAAGAAATCATTAAGCGCAGAGGTGGATACTTCGACGAAAGTCGAATATGATAAGAAATTCTACAGAATATGTTGAAATTATTTTATTTTACAAGGAAAACTGTTCATTTGTCTCGTAGATATATGTAGTTTTGTAGAAATATACGTTTTGTTTAACTAAGCGTGCATGTTTTTTTTTAATTTCATCTACTGATCCCTCACTTATGGCCTGTAGTGTACATGTTCGTTACAATTGTCACAATTGCAGTAGTTCCCATTGGTGGAGTTTGCAGCGTTAGCATTTTATATGTATTCAAAACTGTTTGATTTTCTTCATGCGTCAGGTATCCCAGTCGTTCATGCTTTCTGGCTGGTGATACTAACTGTTTGCTATAACATTGGTGATCACTAATTTTATTTTTGTACTTCAAAGTACAGATTAACATTTTAGGATATTTGAATAACATGCGAAAATGTATCCACAAATAACTTAGTGGTTATATTCATGTCCATGAAATGAATAGTTATGAGAATTATTTCAAAAAGAAATGTATAATTCTTTATAATTGATCAATTAACATATATATATGCTATGATTATTTTCTTAGTCATTCTAATTGATAATTAGCAATTCAAATTTAAATTGGCAGAAATAATAATACGAAAAAAAAACACTTTGCGGTTTCCGGTTCTAAAACAGCTAACACACAAACAATCTAAATCGCAAAAAACATAAAATTGCAAGCTTTTTCTTATATATATATATATATATTTTATGCATATTATCTATTAAATACCCATCGTATAAGTTTTACAACTTCTGTAATTTATGACAAACAAACCTTGAAATTTAATTTCGAAAAAAAATGTCATTTTTCCAGTTTAAAATGGTCGAGAAAAAAGGACGAAATATTCTATTTCGAGCGGTCTTAAGATCAAGTACTCCTGGCATTTATAAAAAGAAAATATTACCAATAACGACGTGAATTATGTAAATGTTAATTACCATATCATTTTCTTCTTTTATTATTTGCATTTACTTTCATAATACGAACTCTTTATTCATGTCTATTAATACAGGTGGATGCTAATTGATATCCTGTTTGTATAATATAAATCCCATAAAATATGCATGATTATATATTTTTTGTTCGTGAATTGAATTGTATAGAGAATTAATCAAGCGATGGAGTAACGAAAAGGACATAATACAATTCTTTTTTTGCTGTAATTATATTTAAACTCGTGTAGTAAAATAAAAAACCGCATTCCTTGGAAAATAGTTAATGTAAAAGAGTTTTTTTTTGTCTTAATAACAAAAAACGGCTTACTATTACGTTTGTTTTTAATTAAGTAGAAGGCGCTAGCATATACACTACAGGCCATAAGTGAGGGATCAGTAGATGAAATTTGAAAAAAAAACATGCACGCTTAGTGAAACAAAACGTATATTTCTACAAAACTATATCTACGAGACAAACGAACAGTTTTCCTTATAAAATAAAATAATTTCAACATATTCTGTAAAATTTCTTATCATATTCGACTTTCGTCGAAGTATCCACCTCTGCGCTTGATGATTTCTTTACACATATTAGGCAACCGCGATACAAGTTTCTGGAGCGTATCCATTGGTAAATTATTCCACACCCTTGTAAGTTGCTCCCAAAGCTGTTTCTGCGATTGTGGACGGCTTTCTCTCACGTTTCTATCTAATTCATCCCACAGTAATTCGATAGGGTTGAGATCGGGTGATTGTGGTGGCCAAATCATATTTATCAGCACCCCTTCCTCCTCTTTTTGATTCACATAGTTTTTACAAAGTTGGGAAGTGTGTTTGGGATCATTATCTTGTTGTAGGTGGAAACCTTCACCAATTAACGTTAATCCAGACGGAATTGCATGTTCCTCCAAAATCTTCAGGTACCCCTCTTTTTTTAAAATGCCTTCAATGCGGTACAAATCTCCGACACCATCAAAGGAAAAGGATCTCCAAATAAGCACAGAACCTCCCCCGTGTTTAACAGTTGGCGCTACACATTCGGGTAACATCCTTTCATCCACTTGTCTTCGAACGAAAACTCATCGATTACTACCAAACACTTGGAACTTTGACTCAGCTGCTTCCACATTTCCATGTTCCAGTGTTGATGGTCCTGGGCCCATTGTAACCGTTTTTTACGATTTCGTGGATTCAATAATGGTTTTCGAGCTGCAATACGCCCATGTAGTCCCGTCTTTGTCAAACGTCGTTTTACAGTAGTCAGTGACACCGGCTTTCGACGGCCTTCATTCAGCTCTGCTCGAAGCTGAGGAGCTGTAAGGCGCCTATTTCGTTTTGATAGTATTTTTAGGCGCAAATTCTCTTGTCTGGTAGTTACCCTTGGCCTTCTGCAACGTTTTATTGGTTGTAATGATCCACTTTGTGAATATCGTTTCACTGTTCCTTGCACCGCGTGATAAGATAAATTTAACTTTTGGGCTATTTGCCGCAGTGAAAATTTTTCACCATGTAGCGTTATTATAGAACTACGAGTTTCTGCGCTAAGTTCCTTTCTTTTCGGCATTTTTATAAGTTACTTTTACGTCTGTTCTCCAATACTCGTATTGCAACTTACTCGGACAAATGCTGCACGAAAACTAATTTTTAAATTGCTAAATAGTTTACTATGAATTCCTAATACCATTATAATAATATTACGTTGTAAACCCTATTAAATTTATTGGGGTATATAAAATATTTCTATTAAATAGACGCCATAAAACTATTAAAAGGATTTACAATATTTTTTAGAAACATATATATTTATCTAATTTATAATAATAATCCGAATAATCCTTCTCAGAATTACATTTACAACTGTTATTTCAATTATTCTCAGCAAAACAGGTAAAAGTCTAAGGGATGTGTCTAAAATACAAGTGTTTTGTTATTTATGATAAATGATCCCTCACTTATGGCGTGTAGTGTACAGTCAAGTACAGTAATTGCTTTACTCATAAAACCGTATCAACAATATTCTATTTGTTTTCTGCGAAGCCGAACAGTGTTCCTCACTCTATCAATGCGATAATTCAAAATTTATTGCCAAGAAACATACATCGATTTTGTAGTTTTCAAGTAGCACACTTGTGCGTCAACACACGGCTTCCAGCGATTCCGCTACTGTTGGTAAAACTCCTGGAACGTGGCTACTGGGAGGCTGTTCAATTCCCTCGTGATGGCCTGTTGTAGTCCTCGACCGAGTCGTGGCGATGGCTTTTTA
Organism: Dermolepida albohirtum; assembly: GCA_031893035.1. Taxonomy (NCBI): domain Eukaryota; kingdom Metazoa; phylum Arthropoda; class Insecta; order Coleoptera; family Scarabaeidae; genus Dermolepida; species Dermolepida albohirtum. The sequence continues at coordinate 229,205 of JAVIWB010002137.1, read as the reverse complement.
GCGCGATCTTGAGGAGGTCGATCTACACTCTTTTTAACGCAGTCTTGAGGTGGGTGAAGAGGAGGCGGCATCTGCGCTGCAAGGCTGCTGCAGCAGCGTTCCCACTTTATGCTGAGCCAGGTACTCCCCAACGATGAGAAAAAATAATATTGTATTGCTAACGAGAATAAGTCCGGTTTCAAAACTGTCGATAGGTGTCCTGGGACGCTGTAATTGGAAGGCTGTTCAATTCCCTCGTTACGGCTTGTTATACTACTCGACCGAGCCGTGGCGATGTCCTTTCGACGCGCCTGTGATAACGTTGCCACATTGTGCTGAGCCACGACGAGCGCAGTGTACCTCGGAACATTGTCGTGGTGGAGCTTCCACGAATTGCGAATGGTTGGGTTCATTTGGTTCATTCCCCACCTTAACGAAATTGTTTCGGCTAGCTTAATTTTCTGGCGCAATGTCGTCATCTGCATAAAACATCTATGGATAATTTCTGTGCCACAAATAACTCATTTTTCATTGTAAAAAATGTTATCAAACCCGCAAAGATTTTTCATTTTAAACACCGCTTGGTGTTTAAATATTATTGATATCATCATTGTTTTAACGGCTGGGTAATTTATATAAAAATCAACCCCCGTATATAGACATTTAAAATCTTATAATTATAGTTCTTTCTACTAGGCATTACTTTACAAAAATCTTCCAAAATTGATTCAATGTCATCCATAAAATTGAAATTGTTTACAACATTTTTATTCCTCTTCCCAAACACTTTTCGAATCCTTCCTTTAAGAGTAGTAGTATTTGAACTGTGTCTAATACGGAAATTTGTAATGTTATAATAAAAAATTCTTACTTTTATGTAAAACGTAAACATCATTAAATTTTTGCGTCACAATTTGTGCTGATAATCCAGAAACGCGAAAAAATATCCTTTCAAGAATGTTATTTCATTATGCGTCGTACATTTACTCTTATAACTAATATTTTTTGACGTATTAAATACAAAAATAATTGATTTTATTAATTGAAAAACTTTGGGAAATCCCATTCAAAAGATAAGTTGATAGTAATTGAAGCCTGCTAAGTTTTTAGTAATTAAATTTTATTTAATTAATAAAATTATGTTGTGCAATTGATATCAATTTTATTGGGGATTATACATTAAATTAGTCATTTTTAATTAGGTAATAATAACCGTCAAGTTTTATTGTAAAATTATCAATATACGAGGACGGATCAATAATCAGTTAAATTAGGCAAGACTACAAGCTTTTTGGTAAAAAAATTATTTTAGTTTTTTGTTTCACTTTCTGAATAGCTTGGTTTGAAATTTCAATATGATATTACATAAATCATGAGCAATTCTTTAGCCTTTTTTTAGCCAGGACTTTTCCTCCATATCCTTTTTCAGAACATACCTTTTGTACAATAGCCAAGCGTTTATCAAAATCACGTTAATAAGGTTTTAAAGTAGTTTTATATACAATTTTTAACAATTCAAATGTATTTTATTTCTTTTCACCAAACTATGTAATAAATTCACACCTCCACTTTTCCATTATTATATTTACTAACAATATGAGAACATTTAACGTCGATGATTTTCTTTAACTTCAGGTAAAACTTTTGATTTGTGAATCATGATTTTTTCCAACAAATGAGAAGGGGGTAATATATTTTACTTTCCAAATAACTTATACTAGATTTACTACATTAACTGTTCCAATATGTTCATAAGTGGTACCACAAATGGTTCCCAAAGTATGCACTGTAGAGAATAAGCAGAGGTCTGTAAGTGCGCCGGGTACTGAGTTTGGGAATCCTTACTCGATCTTTCAAAAACTATCGTAGATTGAAAAAAGCTCCCATGCAGATTTTTTTCCGCGGCGAGTCTCGCTTCTAACAAAGAATGCAACACTGTATCAATTACTCCAGGGGCTCCCAAAATATGCACCGTAAAAAGTAAGCAGAGGCCTACTGAAATTTGGCTATCCCCGAATTGCTCGATCTTCTAGGGAAATCTTACGCTTAAAGACAGATCGACCGAAACCTAAAATTAATTTGATGAAGTCTGTTGCCTCAAAATTTATAAATTGGCGTAAAAATAACTCACGGGTAATCTAAATAAAACGACATAAACACAGGCAAATATTTACTTCACAAAAAAAAAGAGTCGCAACGGAAAAAAAAACACTTAAAATTAAAAAAAAATCAAATTAAAATGCGAGTATTTCAAATAAAAAAGAAAACTTTTTGTCGCTCAGTTGAACACGGTAAAAAGAAAAGCAGCCGACGTCCGCAATTACTTTTAGAAAGAGAGAGAGAGAGAACGGGAAATACTCAAATTAAGGTACACGGCTTCTCTGGCAAAAACTCGTTTTTCCATCACATTGGGGAGTTCTCAAAATGAGGCCAGTCTCTGCGAAAAGAAAAGAAAACCCCAATGAAAAGAATCGATTCTCCGTTTTCTGATTAAGGGAAAAAAACTAAGGGGAAAAAAGTAATTTCAAGTTTTCTTCGTGCTTACGTCGCTGTTGCCCTGCCAAATTGGGGTGTATTAATTAAATCATCCCTCACCACCCCATCTTTCTGGATCCGTGTCTTGACCCATCTCGGATTGAGAATTTTGGCCGAATTAATCCGAGTGAGATGCGGAAAGAAGAGTCGGAATTAAAATGGAAAGTTAAATTATCAGAAATTATATAAAGCAAAAGATTAAAAAGTGCATAAATTGATGAAAATTTAAAAGTTCTCTTTTTTTCGTCTTGAAAAGTGTTTTAAGTTCAATTCGAGGAGATTATATCGGAAAAAAAACTGAATCTTAATTATCATCGAACTGAGATCTTATCACAGCGGAAACAATTGGATTAACAACAGATATAAAATTGTTAAAATGAATGTTTATTATCTTTAATAAAAAGATTAAATCGAAAAAGCGGTTTTATCGAATTAAATGTAACTCATTTGGAATCTCTAGTTATTAAAGAAGCTTCGTCTAGTGTCGACGAAGCCGTGCAATAAAATTGGGATTTTCTCCGTGTAAATTCAACTTTTTGGTTTTATTTTCATAAAAAGTAAGACAAAATAACGACTTAACGTGAACAACTGTTTATTAGCATTATAACATCAGGTGTACCGGAAAGTAATTTCCGGTTTTTCTAACAGATGTCGGTAGACTTAAGTATGCAATGTTATGATTTGACACATATGTCATTTTAGTCGACTGACATCAAGCTTTAAAGCCATACATGTTATGTTTTGCGAAAGTAACACGTCATAGGTTTATACCTCTTTGAAGACGTCGAGTTTCGTGCCTGAAAAAGTGCATTTGTGGCAGGCATGATTTTTCTAATTTAATCAAAAGAAAAAAGCCGCTGAAAGTAATTGTTTGCTGGTAGAAATTTAACGGTGAGCATGCTTCAACCATAAAAACGTGTGAGGCCTGGTTTCGACAATTCAAAAGTGGTGATTTCGATGTGCAACTCAAAAAAACGTTCTGGCGAACCGAAAAAGTTGGAAGATGCAAAACTGCAGGAGTTATTGGATGAAGACCCTACAGTGGCCTTGTAGTCAGGATCCTTTTCGTTCCCAGGAAATCTGGTTACAACAAGTTTAAAGATACCCATGCTGCTTTTCCTATTGCACTCATTTTTGTCTCGAAATTGTCAAACCAAGGTTTGGCAGCTATTCATTGTTACCACAAGGCCAAATTGGTATTTCCTCCGGCTGGTTTCGAAAATTCAAAAGTGATGATTTCGATGTGCAAGACAAAGAACGTTCTGACGAACCGAAAAAGTTCGAAAATGCGAAACTGCAGGAGTTATTGAATGAAGACCCAACCCAAACTCAAAAACAATTGGCAGAAGCGTTAAACGTGGCCCAAGAAACGATTAATGACCAATTACGAGTAATGGGAAAAATCCAAAAGATGGGAAAATGGGTGCCACATCAATTGAATGACAGGCAAATAGAAAATCGAAAAATCGTCTGTGAAACGCTGCTTCAAAGGTATGATCGAAAGTCATTTCTGCATCGAATAGTGATGAGTGATGAAAAATAGATTTATTTCGAAAAGCTTAAGTGCAAAAGATTATGGTCATCACTTGGCGAAGCCGGCCCATCGACTCCAAGGTCAAATCGTTTTGGTGGCAAGACAATGCTCTGTGTTTGGTGGGACCAGAGTGGCGTGGTGTATTACAAACTGTTGAAACCTGGTGAAACCTGGCGAAACAGTTAATGCTGATCGCCACCGACAATAAATTATCAATTTAACCATGCATTAATAGAGAAACGTCCAGAATGGGGCCGAAGACACCGTAAAGTGATTTTACAACACGATAACGCGCCATATCATACAACAAAACCGATCAAAGCACCCTCCGTACTCTCCAGACTTTGCCGCGTCCGATTATCACCTTCTCGCATCAATGGAACACGCGCTTGTAGAGCAGCACTACGCCAATGTCGAAGAAGTTAGAAAATAGCCCGATAAATGGTTTTGTGCAAAGGACAAACAGTTTTTTTTGGGATGGCATCCATAAATTTCCTAAAACATGGGCAAGATGTGTAAAACCAAATGGCCGATACTTTGAATAAATAAATTTTTCCATTTTCTTGAAAATTTTGTATTTTTTTTTACGAAAAAAAAGGTATGACTTTCCGATACACCTGGCAGTTATTAAAGAAGTTTCGTCTATTGTAGACGAAACCGTGCAATAAAATTTATAAAAAGCAAGATACAATAACGACTTAACATGAACAAGTGCTTATTAGCATTATAATAAAGTAATATTAATCTATATTTTGTTAAGCCACCCGTCACTTTGATCACACTGGGCAATTCTTCTCGGTATGCTTCTAATACACGCTAACTCCTCTAAATCAGTCTTCAATATTTTCTTCTAGAACAGCTAGGGTCGGATTTGAAATTGAATAAACAATCCGTTTTAAACTAGTCCATACATTTCCGATTGGGTTTACGCCTGGAGAATTTAAATAGTTGTTTGTTGAGGTCGTCACTTGAAATTCCATTAAACTAAGGAATATATAAAACACTGTCTAAATTTCACACTGTATTACATATTTACTGCGACTAGTTTCGTTTGTTAGGACATTACAGAGCAAGTATAATATAGGTTACAATATCCTTTGTATTGGAAAATGAAAAGCAATAATTAAAGTCGTGTAACAAGAAAGGGGCAGAGGTAAAATATACATACAAGATTATTTGTCGGTAGAAGATCATTCTTCGAAGTATCTATAAATATAAATAACAGGAAAACATTAAGAACTAATGGCTTTATTAGAAACAAATAGAATAAGAGATTAAAATAGAAATAGTAAGCACTAAGAAAGAATTAAGATAAATTTAAAAGAGGTGAATTGTTTAAATCTAATCGATCATTGAAAATAGTAATAAAGGTGTTTCAAATTGCGCGCTTTTTTTAAAAAATAAATAGAATATAGATGGCGCACTGAACTTGTCTGGGTATGTGGGCATTTAAAAGGTGTGATGTATGACATTTATAAAAATGGCTTCGTACACGGTACAACAACGCGTTCAAATTGTTGAATAATTTTATGAAAATCAGCGTTCTGTGAAAAGAGTTTTTAGAAAATTACGTGAATTTTATGGCTTACATAATCGTCCATCTGAAAGCACTATTGGTCGAATTATTAAAAAATTTGCAAGAGACCGGTTCCGTGGAAGACCAAAAAGTGAAAAATACAGTCGTAGTGGTCGTTCACAAAAAAATATTGGTTTGGTTCGTGAAAGTGTTGCTGAAGATCCTGAAATGTCCATTAGACGACGTTCACAATAACTTGGACTTAATGGATCAACAATATGGCGTATTTTACACAAGGATTTAGCTTTGAAGGCATATAAGATTAAAACAACACAGGAACTGAAGCCATTAGATCATTTAAAATGTCGTTCATTTGTGAATTTCATCAATGAACAACCAGCTGATTTTTTTCAAAAAATAACGTTTTCCGATGAGGCACATTTTGAATTTGGTGGCTATGTTAATAAACAAAATTGCCGTATCAGGGGTGAAGAAAATCCACGAATTATTCATGGGAAACCTATACATCCTAAACGAGTTACTGTTTGATGTGCATTATGGTCAGGTGGTGTAATTGGACCTTACTTTTTTTAAAATGCTGCTGGTGAAGCTGTAACTGTCAATGGTGATCGATATCGTCGGATGATAACCGAATTTTTGTGACCTGAATTAATGAATATTGAGGATATGTGGTTTCAACAGGATAACGTTACACCTCACTTTACACACGAATCAATTGATTTATTGAGAGAAAAATTTCCTGGACGTGTAATGTCAAGAAACGGTGATATTAATTGGTCACCAAGATAATGTGATTTGACACCGTTAGACTATTTTTTTTCGAGTTATGTGAAAAGTCATGTTTATAAAAACAATCCACAATCAATTCCTGCTTTGAAAGATGAAATTATTCGTGTCATTGGTAAGATAGAGACTCGATTATGTCAAAATCTCATTGAAAATTTTAACAAAAGTGTGGACGTCTGTGGATCTGCAAGAGGAGGCCATTTGGCAGATGTTATTTTTCACATATAAATGTCATAACTGATACTTCAATTACCAATAAAAAGTTTTTGAAAGTGAATGCAAATTATGTGTTTTATTTATTCTTTAAAAAACCCGCTAAATTTGAAACACACTTTATATTTTCAGAAGTTTGAATGACTGCTATAAAAAGCAGTGAATTGGTTCTCTGCCGGTGTAGAACTACTGTTTTACTTGTACATTTTAATAGGAGACTATGGCTAATTAAATTAATCAAAAATTGATACTCTTTTGCATATTTACTTCCAATTTAAGTCTTTAGAATGAAATAAATGTCTTTAATATTTTCCAGAAAATTTAAGTAATTTAATGTAAATTCTCACGATTTTAGGATTTAATAAAATCCGCTAAATTATAATCCATTAATTCTCCTTTGAATATTCACGATGCCAGTTCAAAAAAATCTAAATTTACTCGAACGAGGTGCGAGTAGAAATCGTATTTACAAAAACAATATTTTACCCGACATTAAAACGTCTTCGAATAGTTACATATGTTCTGTGATTGCTAATACAACACGAAATTATGTCGCCGTAAATTAGGATTCAGCTTGGCAACATTCCTGGTTCCAAAATAAATTTTCATATGTTTGACGCATCCACATAAAATATCTTTATTCAGCATCATTAACGACATCGCGAAGCAACATTATTTTAGAGATTAGAAGAAGAGAAATGCTCGTTCTTTTTTAAATAAGTTGAAAATGTATTTATTGGTCAGAATTAAATTGCGAACGATCTTCTGAACAGCAATAATGGTTTTTCTATGACATCTTTGTCACAAATTATTAGTGAAATTATATTTTTACGATCGAAAACGCGTTTGTTCGAATTTTGATTTAAAAAAAGATATTCGCGTGATCTCTATGAAGTTAAAAAGATATTTATTAAAGACAGAAATGAATACTGTACTTTCATTTATTGGATATTACAAAAATAAGTTTGTACGCTACTGGTCATAAGTGTTTATGGATTTTATTTTAAAATAATATATAAAAATTACAACACAAACTCTTTGCACTTAAATATGTTAGTTAAATATGAAAACTAAAATTTTTATACAAATACGATACTTCTTGTTACCTGACTTATGGTCTAATGGGATCGTATTTAAAATTTCCAATGGAAAGATTTTTATTTAGTCGCCTTACCTGGGATATAAAGTTGTTAGTGTCGATAACTTAGTTTTAAAGTACTTAAATACATAAATACTAGAGAATATGCATGCCTTATGTTTATCTTTTATTTAAAGTTTGGTAACATTGATTTTCGTTAGGTTGTAATATTGTTTATTTGAATAATATGAAAATATACACGCCGAAATATGATGGAACCTAGCACCTTACACTTGAAGACGCAAGTCAATGTTCGCCACCCTAAATCGTATTTAAAATTTCCAATAGAAAGATTTTTATTTAATAGCTTTGCCTGGGATATAAAGTTGTTAGTGTCGATGATTTAGTTTTAAAGTACTTAAATACATAAATACTAGAGAATATGCATGCCTTATGTTTATCTTTTATTTAAAGTTTGGTAACATTGATTTTCGTTAGGTTGTAATATTGTTTATTTGAATAATATGAAAATATGCACGCCGAAATATGATGGAACCTAGCACCTTACACTTGAAGACGCAAGTCAATGTTCGCCACCCTAAATCGTATTTAAAATTTCCAATAGAAAGATTTTTATTTAATCGCTTTACCTGGGATATAAAGTTGTTAGTGTCGATGATTTAGTTTTAAAGTACTTAAATACATAAATACTAGAGAATATGCATGCCTTATGTTTATCTTTTATTTAAAGTTTGGTAACATTGATTTTCGTTAGGTTGTAATATTGTTTATTTGAATAATATGAAAATATGCACGCCGAAATATGATGGAACCTAGCACCTTACACTTGAAGACGCAAGTCAATGTTCGCCACCCTAAATCGTATTTAAAATTTCCAATAGAAAGATTTTTATTTAATCGCTTTACCTGGGATATAAAGTTGTTAGTGTCGATAACTTAGTTTTAAAGTACTTAAATACATAAATACTAGAGAATATACATGCCTTATGTTTGTCTTTTATTTAAAGTTTGGTAACATATTGATTTTAGTTAAGTTATAATATTGTTATTTGAATATGAAAATATTGGGTCTGGGAAAAAGTTCGTGGCGTTTTTCCCGATAGATGGCATTGGTTGCCGATAACTAAAGAACAACAAGTCACAGCGACACCACCGAGGGCTCGTTTTTTAGATGACCTTCCGAACGTTGGTTTGAGCGTAGAAACATTGTAATCGGTGCAGTGGTTGGAAAGTTATTCGCACTTGAAAATGGAGAAGAATAATGAGAAATTTCGCTATATTCTGCAATATTATTATGATAAGGGGAAGAACGCTGCGCAGGCTTGTGATAAAATTTGTGCTGTGTACGGTGAAGGTACTTTATCGAAATCTGTTGCGCGGAAATAGTTCGCTCGCTTTTGTTCTGGAAATTTCAATGTGAAAGATGAGTCACGCTGCGGTCGTCCAATCACTGAAAAATCTGATGAAATTCTTGAAAAAGTCCAACAAGATAAGCATATCAGCAGTGTCGATATTGGCATGGAGCTAGGCATTGACCACAAAACTGTTTTGAACCATTTACACAAAGCTGGTTACAAAAAAAAGCTTGACGTATGGGTTCCTCATGAGTTGAGCGTGAAAAACATGATGGACCGAATTAACATCTGCGATGCGCTGCTGAAACGGAATGAAATCGAGCCGTTTCTGAAACGTTTAATAACCGGAGATGAAAAATGGATTACGTACGATAATCGGAAGCGTAAAAGATCGTGGATAAAGGATGGTGAGCCGTCACAAGCGTTCGCTAAGCCAACATTGACGCCAAAAAAAGTGATGCTGTGTGTATGGTGGGACTGGAGGGGAATCGTCCACTACGAGCTACTTCCAACTGGTCAGACGATTGATTCTCAACTCTACTGTGCACAACTAGAGAGATTACGCCAGGCGATTGAAAGAAAACGGCCCGAATTGATTAATAGGAAAGGTGTTGTCTTCCATCATGACAACGCCCGACCACACACTTCTTTGATGACCCGTCAAAAATTGAGAGAGTTTGGTTGGGAAGTTTTGATGCACCCACCTTACAGTCCGGATATAGCACCCTCTGACTATCATCTGTTTCGATCTCTGCAGAACTCTCTCAATGGAATTAAGTTGGTTTCAAAAGAAGCCTGTGAAAACTACTTGATTCAGTTTTTCGACCAGAAACCACAGAAGTTTTTCACCGATGGGATCATGGATCTACCAAAAAAATGGCGAAACATTGTCGATAATAATGGAGCATATTCGGTTTAAATGAATTCGTCCACGCGCCATGCGGAGACCAGTTGAATTTTACTGAAAAAACGCCACGAACTTTTTCCCAGACCCAATATAAGAAAGCACAAGCACTAAAATAAAACTATTTATTTAACACTTACATATGTACAAGTTCGTTTTGTTACAATTTCAAATTTCTCGTTGTACGAAGTTGTTGTCCGTTTATAAATCAAGAATGAATTGAAGAAGGCGATAGATCTATCTGTGGTGTTACTAAAATTGTGTTTAATACGACTGTTCGTTGAATTCTTTCTTTTAACATGTCCCATGCAATTTTGTAATTCTCTTCCGTAATTGAATTGACAATTTGTAACATGCTCGAAACGCAATTGCTTGTTATACTAGCATATAATTCAGTTGTAGGTGTAGTTTGTGATGCTTTTTGTTGCACACAGTCTGTCGGTAAATGGATTTTTTTAAAAATAAAAACAAAAGCTTACTATTTGGGTAAAATTCATTTATTTTAGTCAAAATAGTCACTTTCGGCTTCAATACAATGTTTAACGCAGCCAATTAACATGTTGAATGAATTTTTAAGTTCATCTTTAGATATGTCCTTCAAGATCGCTGTCGACGCCTTTTTAATGGCTTTGACGTCGGCATAACGCTGCCCTTTCATCGGAAAATGTAGTTTGGAGAACAGATAGACATCACAGCGGGTCAAATCCGGTGAATGGTTGATGGTTAAAATACCATTTGTAGTTAGAAAATCATTGAGAAACGTCGAGTGATAAGATGATACATTATCATGCAACAAACGCCAGCTATACACGATATTGAGGGCGCCCATGACGAATACGTGCCAACAGACGCTTCATAATACCAAGATAATATACAGCATTGATTGTTTGACTAGTTGGAATAAACTCTTTGTGCAACAAATCAACATTGTTTTCACTTTTGTCTTCTCCAAACGGTTTTTTTCGTTTTTTTTTCGTTTGGATGCTTCCATTTAGAACTGTGACGCTTGATCTCGGGATCATATTGAAAACACCACGTCTCATCGCCAGTTACAATAGAATGCCTGAAGTTTCGTCCTTTTTTGAGTCTTTAATGAAGTCTTTTTTTCTGAACAATCTATGGATGTCTGGAATCCTATGAGACGTGTTTTTTAAGTAAGGGCCGTTTGAAAATAAAAACCAAACGAAAGAAAATTTTCAAAAACCAAATCTATTTTCAGATTCTACCTACATTTCTCTATTTTTCTACATAGTTGCCGAGTTTATTTAAACATTTATCAAACCTTACAGCTACATTTTGAATTCCCTCTTCATAGAAACACCTGCGCCGATAACCAAGAGGTCAGGAAAGTCGTTTGAAAGAGTGTTTATGGTGAAGCGTCTCTTCTGAAGCATTTTCGCTTCAACTGAAGCCACCATATCATCTGTGATCACAGATGAGCGACCGAACCGGGACTCATGGACGTTATCGCGGCCAGCTTTGAAGTTTCTCACTCACTTACGCACTTTGACACACATGGCAGTAGCTCCATGAACTTCACAAATCTACCGCTGAATATCTACAGCAGACATGCTTCTTGCCGACAAAGAACGTGTCACCTACCCAACCTCGCAAGGGACGAGCGATTTGATAATTTCGAACATTTTAACGGTACAGAACAGACCGTACAGGTTACCTACGCAGCTGCAACTGAGCACAGTTGTTCCCAAGGAATGCTGGGACACGACGCAAGCACTCGTTGGGGTGCACACACCACCTATTAATGTATACAACAAAACGGCCCTTACTTAAAGAACACGCCTCGTATGTAACCTTAAAAAGTAGTGTGAAGTCTAATTACTCGGCTTGGTTATAATTCTTTCGTCTTTTTTCTTTGAACCAGTATGACAACATCGTCTGTACACGCGGAATTTTATATCATTTTAATTAATTTGTTAAATCTAATAAACATGAAATATTTAGAAATTAATCTTTATTCATGTAATTGTTCGCATGATTACTCCTAATTGAAACATGTCTAATATAATACCAAGTAATACGTTTTAATATAATCCTGTAATTAAATTACAGAGATCGCCTTTTATACAAACGCATATATAAAACGCTCTTTTAATAATGCCAACATAATAATTTTTATTGAAGCCGTTTCTCTGTCAGTTTTTTTTTTCCGCCTCGGTTATTTTTAATTCCCACCCGGCGCATTAAATAATTGATAACATCAAACTAAATGAAAGTTTAATTTCAATGGCGTGCGTAATTATTTCGAACAATTAAAAACAACGAGTATAATTACATTCTGCCACGGAAAAAGAATAGGTTTTTGTTGTACATACGTCGGAATTGTGAAGAATGACTTATTTATTGTACAAATAGGACGGAGAATTTCAAAAAAGCTTAATTAATAAAAGTGGTAATTTATTAAAATAAACTTGGCGTGTAGCTATTATTTGCCGCTACCGCTCGCCATGGTTCGATAATAAAAAGCAAAAAATCTACCAACGCTACCAACATAAACATGCTGTCGGACAAAAAACACTCACCGATTCGTGACGCGACCGCTGTACGGGCACGTAATGGTCACCAGCGCTGCCACAACTACAAATTAAACGTAATAACGAACGAAGACAATGCACGGTTTTTACAACGACCATTACTGACGTAGCATAAAGGCCTGTTAATTTTTACTGTCTAATAAATTTGTACGTAGCTGTCGTAATTTTTATTCCGTTTAGTTATTTTTTAGCCCTTTTTTAGGACTTTATTGTCATCATTCACGCGGCAAAGCAGATGCCAACAACGCTGAAGCCTAACAATAAAAACGCGCGACTATTTTAGAATTGTCAGGAACATAATTTGTATTTGCCTCCATTGCGGTGAATTTTATATATATTGTTTTCTTAATATGGCGGGACGATATTGTTTTCTTATGTTTATAACCTGATATATATGATACAAAGGGTACTAGGAAAGTTTTACAATAGGACGCAACGATGAGTCGTAGGAAGCTGCTTGTTGCTGCATGTTGAGACATGTTCATACGTGTATAGTAGCCGTCGCGCCATGTCGATGGGCTCAGTTATTCATTAGCAGTGAGAGTGTAAAATGCTTGCGATGGCATCGTGGTCACGAAATGAGATAAGGGCAGTTTTGCGTTATAATTTCGTGCTGGGTTTAAACACAGACCAGTGCTTCGAAGAAATGACTCTTACACTAGGTGATCAGAAAAAGATCAGAAAAGTGAAAAATACAATCGTAGTGGTCGTTCACAAGAAAATATTGGTTTGGTTCGTGAAAGTGTTGCCGAAGATCCTGAAATGTCCATTAGACGACGTTTACAACAACTTGGACTTAGTGGATCAACAGCAAGGGGTATTTTGCACAAGAATTTAGCTTCGAAGGCATATAAGGTTCAAATAACACAGGAACTGAAGCCATTAGATCATTTAAAACGTTCATTTGTCAATTTCATCAATGAACAACCAGCTGATATTTCTCAAAAAATAATGTTTTCCGATGAGGCACATTTTGAACTTGGTGGTTATGTTAACAAACAAAATTGCCGTATCTGGGGTGAGGAAAATCCACGAATTATTCATGAGAAACCTATGCATCCTAAGTGAGTTACTGTTTGGTGTGCATTATGGTCAGGTGGTGCAATTGGACCTTACTTCTTTCAAAATGCAGCTGGTGAAGCTGTAACTATCAATGGTGATCGATGTCGTCGGATGATAACCGAATTTTTGTGGCCTGAATTAATGAATATTGATCTAGAGGAGGTGTGGTTTCAACAGGATGGCGCTACACCTCACTTTGCACACGAATCAATTAATTTATTGAGACAAAAATTTCCTGGACGTGTAATCTCAAGAAACGGTGATGTTAATTGGCCACCAAGATAACGTGATTCGACACCGTTAGACTATTTTCTTTGGGGTTATGTGGAAAGTCAGGTTCATGAAACCAAACCACAATCATTTCGTGCTTTGAAGGAGGCGAGATAGAGCCTCAAATATGTCAAAATATCATTGAAAATTTTAACAAAAGAGTGGAGGTCTGTGGAGCTGCAAGAGGAGGCCATTTGGCAGATATTATTTTTCGCGTATAAATGTCATAACTGATACTTCAATTACCAATTAAAAGTTTTTGAAAGTGAATGCAAATTATGTGTTTTATTTATTGTTTAAAAAAACGCGAAATTTGAAACAGTCTTTACAATAACTTTCGAAAAATACCAATTTTTGCGAGTATACCGCTTTGGAAGAATCGAGTTTTTCGTTTAACAAAAAGTTTCGAATCCAGCCTTCTCAATACATTAATCAGTCAGTAGCTCACCGCCAACGTAGTACAAACACACCAATTTTTATAACAAAGTTATTCAAATTTAAAAGGTAATCCATTTACATCAGCAACACGTTTTGCAGCACCTTTTGAAGGCGTGCAAGAAGTTTAGCAAGTAAGAAATGTAAATGAACACCCTTTCAAGCAGCGTTTTCAGTGTGCAAATGCACAAAGTGGATAAGACCGGTTAAATATTTGCAGAATCGGGTACATTCCAACAATTTCATCGTGTAATCGTGTTCACCGCGTGGATTAAATGTTCCCTAAATATTGAAGCGTCGATATGAATAAACTCATAAACTCTTTACATCTTGATTTACAAGAAAACAAGCGCTGCCGTAGTTGGCAATAAAATTTTTAAAAACATTTTAAAAGTCGTAAAAATGACCCCAAATTCAAAGCGAGATAACATAATTAACCCAAGTATAATCAATCACAATTACATGCAGTAAAAGCAAGGCTTTTTTACGTTCGATTTCAACACCGTATCTTGATGGGAACATGAAAAAAGAACAGTGCAAGACGACAGCACCTACGAACGGAGCACTTAACTGAATCTACCTGATGTAAGCGGGAACGAGTGAGACGATGAGACAAAAAATGATGTATTAAAAAAAAGTTGAATGTTAAAACACCTGCTGGTTGGAGCAACATCTATATTCAGCGTTTTTAGGAAGATATCTTGATAATAATCGAACAGCGTAGAACGAGTGTTGTATATATATTTATGTCCCGTGGTTTTACTTAATGCACGGCCATTATTCTTCAAAAGAAAGTTTTTAATTTGAATAACTTTCATTAATAGGAAATAAGAATTAAATGATTTAATGATTTAATATTTTATTACGCGTTTAAAAAAGGAGTACTGACTAGAGGTGCCTTTCCTTTCTTGTTTATCGGGAGACACATTTATTTGAGGCGAAACTTTCACTTGTAATTTTTTTATGGTTAGTTTTTGGGACTTAGTTTTGTTTGTTTGTTTTTGCAAAACACCAAAAATTTACGTACAGATGATGTTTTTGTTACCGCCAAGATTTTTTAAAGGATCTCACAATCTACAATAAATTTTACCGTGGACCGTCCCTCAAAAGTCGTCTTCATTATGAAGACGAATACAAAATGTAGTCGTAAATCTTATCTCTGGTATTGCCCCGGCGCCCTCTCTGGATTTATAATGAGCTTCAGTAACTCTTATTATAAAGGCTGTTTCAAATTTCGCGTTTTTTTTTTTAAAGAAAAAGTAAAACACATAATTTGCATTCACTTTCAAAAACTTTTTATTGGTAATTGAAGTATCAATTATGACTTTTATATGCGAAAACTAATATCTGCCAAATGGCCTCCTTGCAGCTCCACAGACGTCCACTCTTTTGTTAAAATTTTCAATGACATTTTGACGTAATTGAGGCTCTATCTCACCAATGACACGAATAATTTCATCTTTCAAAGCAGGAATTGATTGTGGATTGTTTATATAAACCTGAATTTTTACATAACCCCAAAGAAAATAGTTTAACGATGTCGAATCACATAATCTTGGTGGCCAATTAACATCACCGTTTCTTGAGATTACACGTCCAGGAAATTTTTCTCTCAATAAATCAATTGATTCGTGTGCAAAGTGAGGTGTAGCGTCATCCTGAAACCACATACCCTCTAGATCAATAATTCGGTTATCATCCTACGATATCGAACACCATTGACAGTTATAGCTTCACCAGCAGCATTTTCAAAGAAGTAAGGTCCAGTTACACCACTTGACCATGATGCACACCAAACAGTAACTCGTTTAGGATGCATAGGTTTCTCATGAATAACCCGTGGATTTTCCTCACCCCAGATAAGGAAATTTTCTTTATTAACATAGCCACCAAGTTAAAAATATGCCTCATCGGAAAATATTATTTTTTGAGAAAAATCAGCTGGTCGTTCATTGATGAAATTGACAAATGAACGACGTTTTAAATGATCTAATGGCTTCAGTTCCTGTGTTATTTGAACCTTATATGCCTTCAGAGCTAAATCCTTGTGTAAAATACGCCATGTTGTTGATCCACTAAGTCCAAGTTGTTGTGAACGTCGTCTAATGGACACTTCAGGATCTTCAGCAACCCTTCCACGAACCAAACCAATATTTTCTTGTAAACGACCACTGCGACTGTATTTTTCACTTTTTTGATCTTTCACGGAACCGTTCTCTTGAAATTTTTTAATAATTCGACCAATAGTGCTTTCAGATGGACGATTATGTAAACCATAAAATTCATGTAATTTTCTAAAAACTCTTTTCACAGAACGCTGTTTTTCATAAAATAATTCAACAATTTGAACGCGTTGTTGCACCGTGTACGAAGCCATTTTTATAAATGTCATACACCACACTTTTTAAATGCCCACATAGCCAGACAAGTTTAGTGCGCCATCTATATTTTATTTATTCTTAAAAAAACAGCGCAATTTGAAACATCTTAGTTGATTTGGTTTAAGAGCTATATGTTAGCATAATCTCGTTATCTATTGGGCAGACCTCGTATGTTAGTTGATTTTAAATTTGATCTTCATAAATTTGAATACCAAATATAGCACTGCTACAATACATTTTAAAAGAAAAATATAATTAAATAGGAGATTAAAATGTCGCTGCAGTTCTAGATATTATTTTATTCTTCTGCTGATGATTACAACCTAGTTATAAACTATGTAGCGGTAAATCAATTTCTAAAAAGAAGTATGAAGCTTTTTATTTTTATTTGCGAAAAAAACAATCCCTTTACTCCATTATTAACCCCATTTGTTGTTGCGGTAAGCTTTCATACGCACAATGTGACAACAAATGAAGGGATCACACTATCGAATGTCGGCCCCATTATGAACGGGGTTAATGGAACATAATCGCTCGCGGCCAACCCTAATACGGAGCCGACGGCGGCGAAAAGGGGTTGGTCGACCGGACCGGGCATGTTTTGCGGGACTACGAAATTGACACCGATTCCAAAACATCGTTTCATCACGCTCCGTTGCCCACCGTCTTACCGTTACGCTAACGTTTACATCGCGATGACCGGATTACACACAGCTTCCAACGATGTCTCGATTTCAGATCGTGATACCACCGATGATTCCGGTGAAGATGATCGTGACGTGGTTTCACTGTAATACCGTCAGATTAAGCCGCAGAAACGTCAAGGCCATCACGCTTTGTATTTCGCCTGATACCTGATCTTTGTGGTAGGTCACGGACGCCGGGTGGGAAGTTTTTTGTGTGTGTGTGTATTCAGAAGAAAAGATGCGATTTTAGGCGATTTGAGTGTGTTATTTGTCAGTAACCCAGGTGTTCGTAGACGTGGGAGTTGGATATTTATTCCGCTTAATAAAAAGCGAAGTAATGCTCGCGTTGTTTTGTTTTTCCCCAAGTTAATGGCTTATTTAATGATCTAGTTATTGGATGCGTATAAAACACTAAACAGTTTTTATGACGTTATAATAAAAAAATTATATCGGTGATTTATGTGTAGTTTATACTTTGTACATCTATTTTTAATTTTATTTCTTCGATACACACCCACACAAACTCACAGCTATAAAAAAGACGTCGTTATTTTGAGCCTTACACGTTGCATTACTATTTTTTCATTCCGAAATTTTATATGATTGAGTCATAAATAACTTCCATCTTTTCCTCGAACAATATCTATTTCAACCTAAATTTAACCATAGTCCATATTTCCAGTTTGTTTATGTTGTTCTTGGCTTAGGAATTGAAAGTTTCCCAGCCTTTCGTTACCAGTGAAAAACTAAAGGTGGATATATTATTTTGACGTGATATATAGACGCGTGTATGTTATGACGTTGGAAAGGAAAATTTTTGATTTGATTTATGCTAAAATGCCAACATTGTTACTCGTAATACGACATCAAAGACCATGTTTACACTGGCAAAACATAATGTGTTGGCAGTTGATTCTGTGTAATGTGTGTACTGCTTGGATATCCAGCGAGCATGTTGAATGTTTAAAACGTTAAATGTGTTTATAATCGTGTCTGGTTGGTATAATAAATTAGAAAAGAAATAGTTATATTTGTTAATCTGCCACAGAAACAATTTATTAAGATTATATGGGAACTTTTACGAAATCGCTTGAATAATTTTCACAGAATGCAATTGTATTTGCAATTGTCTTTATGTATCAGGTTGTTACATATGAAATGTCCGATTTTGTAAGGAATAAAAAAAGTCTAAATTTAAAAAAATATAAATATTTATTCTGCAAAATAGTCTCCATTTACATCAATAGTTTGTTGCCAACGGCCTGGAAGCTGAAAAATTCCCTTTGAAAAGAAATCTAGGTTTCGACGGCTCACATATTGCTCAAAGACTGCTATTACAGACTCCCGGTCAGGGAAGTCCCTATTTTTTAAGTGATTGTCTAAACTTCGGAAAAAATGAAAATCAGTTGGCGAAAGGTCAGGTGAATAAGGTGGGTGAGGGAGAATTTCGTAACCAAATTCCGAAAGTTTTTGGATTGTATGTCGTGCAGCATGAGGTCTTGCATTATCATGAAGAAGTATGGGTCCATGTCTATTGACTAGTGAGGGCTGCAAGCGGCTCAATTTTCCATGCATAGTTTCCAGTTTGGCACAATAGGACGCTGCCGTGATGGTTTCACCAGGTTGCAAAAATGAATAGTGAATAATACCCTTACTGGTCCACCATACAGTCACCATAATCTTTCTCGGGTGAAGTGATGCTCGTGCATGCTGTCTTGGTGCTTCACCACGATCTAACCATTGTCCTGACCGTCTCCGATTATCATAAGGTATCCACTTTTCGTCACACGTTACCACTCGATGAAGAAACGGTTCAACATTCTGTCGATTAGCCAAAGAAGTAGCCACCTCTAATCGACGGAGCTTATTGGCTTCCGTTAATTGGCGCGGCACCCATCGATCGAGTTTCTTCACTTTGCCAATCGAAGAAAGGTGACGACTAATGGTGGCAATGGACACTTGAAATGTTTCTGCAAGGTTACGCACTGTTGTCGACGGATTACTTTCAACTTCTACACGCAGCTCGTCGTCATTAACGGTGCTACGCGCATATCCGCGAGGCTCATTTTCCAAATCAAAATTTCCCTCGCTGAATTTTTTAAACCATCGCCGTAATGTGCGTTCCTTACACGTGGTTTCACCGAACGTCTGACTAATTTCTCGCGTTGCTGCAGCTGCATTTAATCCCTTTCTAAATTGAAAGAGGTAAATTGCCCGAATATATCTTGCCGACAGCATTTCCATAGGCGAGACAAGGACAGGTGTATTAATCTTTCCAAGGAATGGAACAGGTACACACTTCAAAATGAATACCCTTTTCTACAAATACAATAATAATTTTCACCAAAAACATACACGTCTTCACACAGGTGCGATTCAGTTCAGACTGAAGGAAAAAACGGACATTACATTTGTAACAACCTGATAAGAGATACGGGGATGATTTGAAAGAAGTTGTGACTTGCCTATCAGTGGTTATTTGTGACAAAATTGGTATTAGTTTCAAGAAAGCCATGCGTTTACAAGAAGCTATTTCAGTTTTCAATATCATTTGACGGATATAAAGTATCTGACAATTGAATTACCAGGTTGTTCAATAAATATTGTCGTTCAATAAGAGATGGCGCTATTAGATTCGTCGTTTTATTTTTCTAAAAATTATACTATTTTATGAACACGTGTGAAGTTTTCTTCATATTTTCCCATTCATATGTTTACAGATGTTCAAAGTTGACGTATCACAATATTTTTTTATAATGCAAAAAATTTAGTATCGTGCAGTGATAAAATTCTTAATTTGGGAACGCGTAGCACCAAAGTAAATACATGAACGATTGTTAAAAATGTATAAGGACTCTTCACCTTCAATTAGAACAGTAGAAAGATGGGTTGCTGAATTTAACGTGGTCGTACAACTATTGGAGACGATCCACGTTAAGGAAGCCCAAAAATTGCATCAACACCAGAAATCGTAGCAAAAATGCAGGATATAGTTTTGGAAGATCGTCGATTAACCGAGAGAGATTTAGTAGAAGTCGCAGGCATCTCATTAGGCAGCGTGAGCAATATTTGGCTGAAGTTTTGGGTTTCAGAAAGTTGTGTGCAAAATGAGTGCAGCATTCGTTAACAATGAAATAAAAGCACATTCGAATGCGGCTTTCTCAGCAACATTTGAAGCGTTTTAGAAAAAATAAAAACGATTTTGTATGTCGTTTCATCATTAAGGTTGAGACTTCTCGTATACACACAAGATCAGAAAACTCTTCAGTGCCATCACTAAATTAAAAGTAATCGGTTTTAAGACGTCTGCTATCAGAGAAACGTCCGCTCTGTTTCACTGTGTGGTTTTGTATAGGGTGTTTTTTTAAGAGCTTGAGAACTTAAAATGATAATACAAGACAGAAATATTGTTAGAATGCAATTTTTTTATTATAATATGGTAGATAATTTCATGACATTTATTTTTTAAATATGATTTCCGTCATATGTCCGCCGCGGCTACGAGTTACATGGTCCATTCGATCAGTCCAATTTTTGACTATTTTTTCCAATAAATCTGACCGTATGGCGTCAATGGTGGCTTGAGTATTGGGTTCCAATGCTTCAAGAGTTGCTGGTTTGTCGGCATAAACTAATGACTTAACATAGCCCCATAAAAAATAATCCAGAGGCGTTAAATCGCACGAACGAGAGGACCAGTGAACAGGACCACTTCTGGTTGGTTGTCACCAAATTGATTTTGCGTTAAATCGATTGTTAAGCGCGCTGTATGGCAAGTTGTGCCGTCTTGTTAGAACCAAATGTCGTCGATATTTAGCTGATTAATTTTTGGAAACAAAATTCAGTCAGCATAGCTCGATAGCGCTCACCATTCACCGTAACGGCAGCTTCTTCCTTATTTCGGAAGAAATAAGGACCGATGGTGCCGCCAGCGTGTAAACCGCACCAAACAGTCAATTGTAATGGATGTAATGGTGATTCGTTAACGGCTTGAGGATTGTCTTCGCTCCAAATACGGCAATTTTGCTTATCGACGTAGCCATTTAACCAGAAATGAGCTTCATCACTAAACACAATTCTTTGATAAAGATGCTCATCTTGGGCCAGTTTCAAATGAGTCCAATCAGCAAAAATGCGACGTAAACGATGATCGTTTGGCTTCAATTCTTGCACGGGCTGTATTTTATAGGCACATAAGCCAAGATCCTTACGTAAAATTTTCCACGTAGTCGAAGGACAAAGGCCAACAAGTTGAGAACGACGGCAAATCGACATTTCGGCGTCTTGTTCAATACTTCGCGTTACAGCAGCAATATTCTCTTCGGTACGCACATATCTTTGTCTTATTGATGGAATCGAGAAGAGTAAAATTAGTGCGAAAATGATCAATAACTGCACGAATTGCTTGCTCACTAGGCCGATTATGTTGACCGTAAAATGGACGAAGTGCTCTATGAACTTCGCTAAGAGATTTATTTTTTCAAAGTAAATTTCCACAATTTGGAAGCGTTGTTTTGGCGTTAAACGATTCATGATGACTTGCCAAACCTTACTGAACAGAACTGTCAACACAGTTTGACATTATTAGCTGATAATTCCCATGCAGCTTAAAAACAACCCATTATTTTCGTAAAGTCGTAGGAAAACGGGAAGATTTTTATTAAATAAGCAAGTTGACAGTCCAAGTGATGGGTTGGCAAAGAAACTGAAGTATCAGTAAATACGATAACTATTTGAAGTTTGACTTTACTTTGTAGAAGTAAAAAATGAAGAGAGACCACAGTGTGTGTTCTGCTTAAAAATTTTAACACCCGAGTGTGTCCTCCCAAATAAGTCCATCTTGACAAGTAAAAATTGAAAAAAAGACAATGCGAAATATTCTCCAGAAATTGTATTGTTTTAGATGAATCTGAAAACATTGCATTTTACATGATGAAGATATGCAGCTTCCACCTGGATACTCGAGAAGTCGAGGAGAAATTTAAAATGTATCTTCTCAAATCTCGATTAAGTCTATCCATTTTTTTGTTACAAACAAAACACATAAGTATTACATTTATAAGTTTGACACGAGTTTTCTGAGACACACGTCCGAACCAATTTCAACTTACATTTTACCTCCGCGTTCGATTCCCGAACAGATAATTTTTTACGACTCACTCAATCATTTCGAAAAGCAAACACAGAACAACGCAACACATGCTCGCATGCACTGCGTGCTTCGAACCCATTCCACCTCGCGCAAGCACACGCCCCGATGCCAGACATAGCAATACGACTGCAGCAAAAACGAACAGTCAGAACAAGTTTTAAACCAGTCCAACAACAGATCGATAAGATAAATTTTACCCGGCGGCCAATTAAATATGAATTACTGTTATTATTTCGAGTCATTACTATTGTTAATTAAAAGTAATTTGCGTTCGGGTTGCGCAAGTTACTTCTACCGTGTTCACGTGTTCTCTCTGTTCAGGACGTTTTACGGATCGTTGCTTATTTACTTTTGAAACGGAGATGGGAAATGGGAAAAGTTAGTTTCGTATATGAATCCAATTATTAAAGCACATCTTACTAAATAAGTAAGATGCATATCAGCGTATGAATTTTTCTTGTAAACTCTTCAAAACTCCATTAATTCATTTAACTAATTTGAATGGATGTAATATACGATGTCTTAATTTCAGGTTACATTAATTGTAGTATATACAAAGGGTACTAGGAAAGTTTTGCAATACAGTTTCGTTTATTTAATTTTTTCAAAGTAATTTCCTCTACACTCAATACACCCCTCCATTCTTCGAAACCAATCTTTAAACCAGTTCTGCCAAGTTTCACTAGGGTGTAAAGCACACTTGTTGTCCCAAACCCGCAGAAGGCGCTCATCACTGGAAAACCGCCTCCCTTTTAGCTTCATTTCCACATGCGGGAACAGTGCAAAGTCGCAGGGAGCAAGATCTGGACTGTAGGGAGGGTGCTCGAGAAGTTTCAATCGTGTCGTGGTCAAATATTCGGTGCAGGCTTTGGCGCTGTGAGCTGGAACATTATCATGATGGAGGAAGTAGGTGTCCATTCTTGGCTTTGGCCGCACGTTCTTCATAGATCCAATGACTTTAGGCAGGCACCGTTCAGTATACCACTTAGCTGTGACTGTCTTCTGTGTCTCCAAAACGACGCGTTCCACAATTCCACTCGATTCGAAAAATACATCTTCTTTACAGATCGGGATTTTCTGACAACTACGGGCGTGTCCTCATCATTAAAGACCCAAACTTTGTTTTGAGCATTGGTCGGCACATCGTAATAGTACAGCCAAGTCTCGTCACCTGTCACGATATTGTTCACATACCGAGATTGTCCCTTATTAAACTTTTTTAGCATCGCCCGGCACTAAGTCACACGTCGTGTCATCTGTTCTTCAGTCAGTTGATGCGGCACCCAGAGAGAACAAAGTTTCTTCACGTGAGAATGATCATGCAGAATCGAACGAATTGCTGGTGCATTTAGCCCTGAAGTACCCTCTATCTGTTGGTATGTCACTCGCCTGTCCTCGCCAAGCATTTTCTTCACAGTAGTAACGTTTTCCTCCGTAACTGACGGTCGTGGCCTTCCCGGCCTCTCAGCATCCTCCACAGTTAAATTTCCCCTTGGAATTCACTATACCACCTGAATATCGTTGTGCGATGTGGACAAACATCGCCTAGAGCAAGATTCATTTCTTCGAAACATTGGTCTATATTTAAACCACGCACGAAATTATAACGCAAAATTGCCCTTATCTCATTTCGTGACCACGATGCCATCGCAAGCACTTTACACTCTCACTGCTAATGAATAACTGAGCCCATCGACATTGCGCGGCGGCTACTATGCACTTATGAACACGTCTCAACATGCAGCAACAAACAGCTTCCTACGATTCATCGTTGCGTCATATTGCAAAATTTTCCTAGTACTCTTTGTATGTTTGAGAACCAGCCTTTTCCAATGCTATTTTTAAAAAGTTTTCTGCAAAATAAAAGTTAAAACAGAACTTGAATAGTCAATTTAACTGTAATTATGTAATCCTCCTATCATTGAATACCAGCTTTGAGCTGAATATATTAGAATAATAGAAACCCTATCTTGAGGGCGCGTTTTTTTGCCTTTTAAATCTTCGTATTTACTTATCCAATCCTATCTTGACAGCTAATTAAAAAGCCTTTGCCATTGCCGTTTTTAAGTCTTGTGCAAAAGACAAAAAATTAAAGCAAAACCCGAGATATCAATTTGCCTGTAATTATATAATCCTCCGATCATATATCAGACTAATAGCAACGGGGGGGAAACAACAGCCTACGGATTCTAATTAGTTTTCCATCAGAAAAAAATTAGTAAGAGGATCTGTTTGCATACAAAAAAGGAGTCGGTATTATGTAGAAAAATAAATAAAGGCGGAGAGAACAAAAACCCGACAAAACAATGCGAAAAAAACTTGTCGACAAAACGTTGTTTATTAAAGAAGTAATTAACCGTGGATACAAATTGCTTGGTGGTAATTAATCGTGTTAGTGCCGGCGGTTTTTTCGCAGTGGCACCAGTGAAAGAGCTCGCGATGAATAATACATATATAAATATGTTAAATAAGCAGGACCAGTTGTGAATTTACATCATGTGTTGTAAACAATAGAGAAGCTGCGTGTAAATACGCTAATATACACTACACTATTGTTAATAATAGTTTATCCAAACTATTATCGATATTGGCAGAGTTCGAATTAGCATCTGAGTTCTAAAACCCCAATACACAAACTCGAATAGTAAAGTGATAAATGAACAAACGAACGCTAACGTGTTTCTGTTAAATTTTAATAAGAGAAAATATAAGTGTTCAGTAGCTACGTTTGTGTAACGGTTTACAATTGATTATTAAAGTAATCGAATTGAAATATTCACAAGTGGTGAGTAAATGGTCAAAATTAAAGACTCGACATAATAAATAATAGTTTGTAATGTGTATTTGTCCCTTCCTCTACACTCTCTGTTTCGAAATACAAAGTATAACGGGTCTTTCATTAAGCGCTTTCTATCTTTAAATTGAAATAAAGCAAAGTGCGTTAAAAGGAATCATGATAGACGCTACCAAGGAACCGTTCATTAATAACACAAATCTGCCTGACGATCGGTGAATTCAGTGAAAAATATGTAGTAGATAGGGTGTTATTAATAATAGAATAATTCCTTTTAACGTTCTTCGAATTGGCAAATAGCCGTTACGCAATGCGTCTGTCTCATACGCTCTAATAACGTAGTTATCGACAAGCGAGGTAGACGCGTTTCTCGCTTTGTCGTTCAGTATAGTGGACGACAGAGGGAGGCACTTGTTATCCAAAACAAAGTGTGTTTTAGACATCGTCAAAATTTTTTTATTCGTTCGAAAGGCCTATCGATGCTATAATGTATGGAATATAACATCGTACGCCTAACCGCCGCAATATCGCTGGGTGGCGCGCACCCGAAATGTCCAATTTTCCACGACTCTGGCGCATAAATCAGGCTGAATTTGATCGATGGTATGAGTTATGATGGCTTTGAGGATTGCTGTGATTTGCGGCTTATTCGCATAGACGACTTAAGAAAAACCCACTTCTATGGTTCAATTTTGATGATCGCTTGCTCACTTTAAACGTTTTCGCTTGTTTTGCTTGGGTAGAAGCGACTTCCGCATTGCAATTCGTCCATGAAGACCGGCTTCTTTTAATCGCCGTTTAACTGTGGCAACACCTATGGGTTTTCGACGAACAGCATTCATTTCTGCTGTGATTTCTGGGTCTGTTTTTCGTCTATTTCTCTTGCTTGTTACCACCACTGCAAGATCTGCTGAGGTTGTTGCCCTTGGTCTATCATCACACTTCCACATTCTCGGTGTTTTTTGATGATATAATTGTGCAAATTAATGGAATTAAACACAATATAACTAAGAAAACCGTTTATTTGTCATATAATCACGATGAGATGGTATAAAATTATAAATTACTAATAATTTAATAAGAGATATGCCTTCCTTTGGCTACAATGACAGCCTAATCTTTTTTCGGCATGGAATCTATTAATTTTTGACAGTTTTCCTTTATTTTCTCGTCCCGAAACCACACCTGAATTACTGCTATCAATTTTGTCTTCGTTATACAGTGCATTTTATGTAACCTAGCCTTACAAATGGTCCACAGATTTTCAATTGGGTTTAAGTCTGGAGAATTGCCAGGCCAGTCGAGGAGAGTTATTCCTTTTTCCTTGAAATATTTGACCATAACTTTCGATTTGTGGCATGGAGCTGAGTCCTGTTGGAAAATTACACCTCCGTTTGGCTCACATTTCTTTAGATCTTTTCCCAAATACTTATCCAGTAGCTCTTTATATTTCTGGCTGTTCATCATGCCTTCTATAGACACCAGCGATCCAGTCCCCATGTACGAAAAACATCCCCAAAACATCTTTACAGGCTGTTCGATAGTCTGATCGATATGAGTTGCAGTGAGTTTTCCATTTCTCACGAATTTTGATCGCTGCTCCTGCACCAAAAAATGGGACCCGTCTGAGAACAACACCTTTCTCCAGTCTTCCTCATGCCATCCGGCATATTTCTTAGCCCAAATAAGCCTCTGCTTCATCATTCGTTGAGTGAGAAGTTGCTTCTTCTGTGGTCGAATGGCTTTTCTTCCAGACTCTAAAAGTCTCCTACGAACTGTCGAGTCATGCACTTTCACTTCAGCGTCAGCTAGGTCTTTTTGTAGTTCAAAACTAGTATTTCTTGGGTTCAGCTTGCTACCTCTGACCAAAAAAGTCACATCCCGGGATATCATTTTCCCGCTTGTTTCACTTAAACTATTCCGGTATTCTTTTTTTGCTTTAGGATTTTGCTTACCGCTCCTTGACTAACACCACATTCCTGAGCAATATCTCTCTGTGTCATTGAATTGTGCTCACATAATATCATAATCTTCTCACGGTTTCTGGGCGTGATATCCAAATCGCGAACAACCGGTAAAAGTACAATATAAGTGAAATTTTGAACTTTGAAAGAGTATATGTGAACAAACTCTCTAAAACGCACTGAATAACTGTGTAACGTGTTCCCAGTGGTATAGGTTATGTTTTTTGATATAAAACCACTGTCAGAACTGACCTAACAATGTTGCCACATGCAGAAAACTCCAAAAAATAGTCATGATTCCATTAATTTGCATAATACTGTAGAATTTATTTTAATTACTTAAAAAAAATGTAATTTAAACTAATTGCTTATTATTCTGTTTATACTGTCTCTTATTACGACAATAATACTTCAGTACAATGTGTGTACATATCTTTAAATAGAACCGTATTTACAAATACAATTAACACAAAATCCACTGTAAATTTCACTAGTTAAGTACTTCGTTAGCACTACAGACATCTGTTGAAATTCATAATAAGTATTCAGTGTTGGTAGACGAGTAAGTGCTCTCTAAACAAAGGTATATGTTACTGTCTAACTTCACAAGTTCTAATTAAATTATCATAATTACATACGTACGAACAAAGTATATTTACAACGCAAAAAAATTAGTGAAAAGTTATTTTTGATAGATGTCAACAGCACTAGAATAATTACTTTATTATTCAATTTTAAGAAAGACGTTTGCTAAAATAAACCGAGTCGCTACACGAGATGAATAAGAATTAGTAATTTGTGCGAAAAAACTTTAATAGTTTTATTATTGGCACAGAAAACTTAAGTGAAATGTCTCTGATGTTAATCGACGATTTATATTCAGTTGTTGGACTGCCAGATCTGGTCATAAAACTTGAAATAATTTTTCGATTATGAATCTAAAGTAGAAATAATATGAGGTTTAAATTTCCGAGTTTGCTGGAGTAATATCACGCGAAGTAATCAGAGGATACGATGCTTTAAAATAGTTTGCGGTGTGTCGTTCCTTGTCGTTCCCCTTTTATGAACTTTTTCTATTAAAGTATACTCGTGCAAGATGTTTCCTTCGTTTACAAGAGCTCGTGCGATCTTATTTGCCTTCCAATTTGTTCGTAAATCTTTAATGTCTTTAATATTAATCTATTCTTCGTTTATCTTGTCGAGATGTAGACCTTTTCGCTTTTGTTGTTTGCCTTGCTTTCCAGATTTTAGATTCATAAAAACAGTAGTAACTTACAATTCAGACACATACTACTGTGGGCAAAAAATAGTAAGACTTTTTTCATAATTTTTAAATTCTTAATTTATTCTTCCAAATCTATTTCGTCCCCCTCAAAGTAATCCCCCTGGCCCCAATACACTTGTGCCAACGTTTCTTCCAATTCTCGAAACAGTTGTTAAAGTCAATTTCAGGAATAGCTTTCAATGCGCGTAGCGATTCACGTTTAATGTCTTTAATTGACTCAAAACGGTTTCCCCGGAGCGGTCATTTGTGTTTGCTGAATAGCCAGAAGTTAAATGGAGCTAAATCAGGCGAATACGGTGGTTGCGGCACGATATTGGTTGAAGATTTGGCGAAAAACTCACGAAGAATTAATGCAGTGTGCGACGGTGCATTATCGTGGTGCAAAAACCAAGAGTTGTCGGCCCATAATTCTGGCCTCTTTTTACGAATAGCATTGCGCAAACGACGCATAACAACAAAGAAATAGTATTCTTTGTTGACAGTTTGACCGGTCGGAAGGAATTCGAAGTGCACAACACCTCGATAATCGAAGAAAACTGTCAACATAACCTTGATTTTTGACTTGCTTTGACGTGTTTTTTTGGGCTTCGGCTCACCTTTGATACGATGAATCCCAATGCTTTTAAACGTTTTGAAATGGCTTGGTGAGTTACTCCCAACGTTTCTGCAAGTTCTTCTTGCGTTTGACATCAATCTTCATCCAGTAATGTCTCCAGTTCCTCGTCTTCAAACTTTTTTGGTTGACATGGACGCGGTCTGTCTTCAACGCTGAAATCACCGCTTTTAAAGCGTCGATACCATTCATAACATGATTTTTTTGTTGGAGCAGATTCACCATACACTTCTGCAAGCAATCGTTGAGCTCCAGTTGGACTTTTTTTCCAATTAAAGCAGAACATCAAAACTTCCCGCAAATGTAGTTTATTTAACAGACATTTTTAATGAGCTCAAAAATAATGTTGTACAAAATGCAAAACAATGTAACTAAATATGGTTGACATTCCAACAAAAAAAAATAGCTGTCATACTAAACTATATATAACAACTAACGACCACCATTGAAAAGTAACCAAATTAAGTTAATTAAGCACACCTATTAATATTACTCAATTCTTATTTACTGAATAAATAGAATCATTTTGTAAATGGATTGAAGTCAATAGCAGGCATAAAAAAGACAGGAAAATGAAACCTACTTAAATAAATTCAGGAGTAATTATTGAAAGAATGACAATAACGTTAAATCAAATGACAGACTTCCCTGCCTTCCAGTTCCCAACCCTTAACTATCTGTGTAAACTCTGAGATTAGTAAAGAATTATAATTCGTATTTTTTACGTTTCTAAACTTTCCGACGGCAGTGTATATACAATTCCTTTTTAATATGGCTCCCAGCTTTTTGTAAAACCATAAATTTATTTAATATTACCCATTCTTATTTACCGAATAAATAGAATCCTTTTATATATGAATTGAAGTCAATAGCAGTCATAAAAGAGACAGGAAAATGAAACCTACTTAAATAGATTCTGTGTATCAGTGAAACACGTCGCCGGAAAATACATATTATTATTAATAACCTCATTTCTATCATGTTTTCGTCGGAATCTTAACATTTCAACAAAAATACCTTTCGGAAATGTTGTCGTGGGTACACACACACACAACACGCACTCCCTCTCTCGTTATTTACTTAAAATGCTCCAAAGCGGAGTTGATTTTACAACAGAACAAAGTGCTTTGAAATTAGAACATGACAGTTATATGATCGTAGCACGTCTTCGGTTAAATTTCCACACAAATACCGCGTTTGTGTAAGAATTTTACGCCGCCCTCAACAAATAAATACACATTGAAGCCCCATTGCCGAGCTCACGTTGTTTGGCCAATGTAAATATTAAGTGTACTATCGGAGCTTTGACTGTGAGATTTTCTTTTGGTGCGCAGGTATATGGTCTATATATGATGCGTGATTGTCGTGCTTAAAAGTGATTCATTATGTACATATTTGAAGTAGTTTATTTGGCGTGTTTTAACCTGAAATAAAATGAAAATTATATAATTATTTCGTTATTCAAATTTTTTGATAAACAAATTTTATTATTCAGTTGAACGATAAATATTAAATAAGTAAGGTTCACGCATTCTTTTGTTAAAACGGACCAGCATGGTTTCATGACTACTAGATCGACGCTTACCAACTTAGTCGAAATAACTCAATTTATTAGTGATTCTATGAATAAACGACAGCAAGTGGATGTTATATACGTGGGCAAGGTGAAAAGTTCTCGGCTTCACACAGAGATGGCGTTACAATTAACAGAAATTTATGTTTCCTGCGTGGCTGCATGTGCCTTTAGTTCATATGAAAACTTTCAATTTGTTCTCTCAAGCAGTTTGTTTGCAAGAATTTTTGTAGTAGACTTCGTGCGTGTTATTTTTTTAAATGGATAAACTTGAATATCGCGCTGTTATAAAATTCTTTGTTTTGGATGGTTTAACCCCTTTGGAAATTCATCCGAAGTTGATAAAAGTGTACGGGGACTCAGCTCCTTCGATGTCAACCGTTAAAAAGTGGGTAGCTGAATTTAAATGCGGTCGTACGTCCCTCGAAGATAACCCACGTGAAGGACGGCCAAAAATCGCAACCACACCAGAAAACATCGAAAAAGTACATGATATTGTGTTGGACGATAGGCGATTGAAAGTGAGTGAGATAGCTGAGGCTGTGGGGATATCGGAAGAAAGGGTGCGAAACATTTCGCACAAAGAATTAGAGATGAGAAAGCTCTGCGCAAGATGGGTGCCGAATTACTGAATGTCGATCAAGCAAACGCGCAAACGATTTTCGGAGCATTCTTTGGACCGATTTAACAAGAATCCGACCGATTTTGTGCGGCGATTTGTCACCATGGATGAGACATGAGTCCACCACTACACGCCAGAAACGAAACAGCAGTCGAAGCAGTGGGTGGAAGCCGGTGATTCAGCACCAAAGAAAGCGAAGTCGATCGCATCTGCCGGAAAAGTCGTGGCCAGCGTGTTTTGGGATGCAAAAGGAATCTTGTTAATTGATTACCTTGAAAAAGGCAGAACAATTACAGGCGCATATTACTCTAACCTTTTTGACCAGCTGGATGCCAAAATTTGCGAGAAGAGGCCTGGTTTGAAGAAGAAAAAAATCATTTTTCATCAGGACAACGCACCCGCACACAAGGATGCGTTGTCGATGGGAAAATTGCGGGATTTGGGGTACGATTTGCTCGGCCATCCTCCCTATTCTCCTGATTTGGCACCCTCAGACTTCCATCTATTCCCAAATTTGAAAAAATTTGTTTCTAGAAATCGATTCACATCCAACGAAGAAGTTTAAAGGACCGTAGAAGAATATTTTCACAGCCTTCCAGACTCTCACTTCCGGGAAGGAATATTGATGTTAGAAAAACGCTGGACCAAGTGTGTTGAACTCAAGGGAGATTATGTAGAAAAATAAAATCATTTTTTAAATTTAAATCGTAGTCTTTCAGGCCTAGAACTTTCCACCTTGCCCACGTATACAGACTTTAGTGAAGCTTTTGATAAAATTGATCACCTTGTACTGCTTTCCAAGCTGAATCTTTCCGGATTTTCAGTTTCAATGATTAAATTATTTAAATCGTACCTTTACAACAGAACCTGTTATGTATCTTACAATAGTTTTAATTAAAATTGCTTTGTTGCTTCTTCTGGTGTTCCACAGGGATCGAATCTTGAATCACTACTGTTCTGCATTTACATCAATGATCTCCTTACCGCATTATATATCGTAGATAATCTTGGTGATTCTATACTTTTACTTTCATATTTCGTGCGTTACTTTAAAACAAAGCGCAGAACCAAAGCTAGCTAGCATTGGTTGACTCAATAGATAATTACTAATCAAAAATTCCTTTACAAAATTTCGAAACTTCCAAACAAAATGTTTTGCGATAAAACTTTTTTGTCAAACCAAAGTATTAACAAGAATTGTATGTAGCCAAAAAGGCAAAAAACCCTTTATCACATTAATATTTATATCCTAGATAACGTGTTTTGGCAACTGAGTTGTCATCTTCAATAGCGAATAAATTTAGTGTTGAAACATAGACTCGATGTAAAACTAGACAGAAAAGCACTTGAATATTTATGTAGACATCTAGTAGAGTCTTTGGAGGATCTGTGTAGTATTCCTGCGAACCCATGTTCAACACTGTATTTATTTTTTCTACTGAAGATGAGAATTTAGTGGTCGAAATGTGGGCGGTAAAGGGTTTTTTATCTTTTTGATTATTTACTTAATTTTCGGTAAATATTTCTGAAATCTATACCTAATTGGGCGGTAAATAAAATACATGGGAGAAATCCCGGTCACCAGAACAATGCTTTAAACTCAGTCCTTATTATTAGTAATTTATTTTATTGTTCCTTTAGTGCAATACTTACTTGTTAGTGATTAAACCGGATACAAAACATCCAACAAGACTATGGTATTTTTGTACGAAGTTCTCATTCAGACTTACAGCTGGTACAGAGAAAAATATTACGTGACAATTATAAGTGCTTAATATACCAATAAATCCATTACATAATTGTGTTCGAGGTGAATATTGAAAATTTACCAAAATTGCGATCATAGTGCGACCTCAGGAATCGGCCACTGGCCAAGATGATGTGGGCCAGGACAAGGCCGAACCGAAGGAAAAGGAGGGACACCAAGAAACGGTGGACACTCCATTCCCTTCTCCAACAGAAGAGGATGTTAAGGTATGAATATTGACGTAGGCAAACAAATTTCTTATCTTAACACTTTTTAATCTGAAAAGAAACTGTGAGGTCGAGATCGATTTAAGTTGGCAAGCTTTTTTTTCAATATAAATTTGATATTTGCGACTACTAGAAATTGTACATACTACTGTCTGCAAAAAATAGTAAGACTTTGTTCATAATTTTTAAATTCTTAATTTATTCTTCCAAATATATTTCATCACCCTCAAAGTAATCCCCCCTGGCCCCAATACACTTGTGCCAACGTTTCTTCCAATTCTCGAAACAGTTGTTAAAGTCAATTTCAGGAATAGCCTTCAATGCGCGTAGCGATTCACGTTTAATGTCTTCAATTGACTCAAAACGGTTTCCCCGGAGCGGTCGTTTGAGTTTGCTGAATAGCCAGAAGTCACACGGAGCTAAATCAGGCGAATACGGTGGTTGCGGCACGATATTGGTTGAAAATTTGGCGAAGAATTAATGAAGTATGCGACGGTGCATTATCGTGGTGCAAAAACCAAGAGTTGTCGGCCCATAATTCTGGCCTCTTTTTACGAATAGCATTGCGCAAACGACGCATAACACTCAAATAGTATTCTTTGTTGACAGTTTGGCCGATCGAAAGGAATTCGAAGTGCACCACACCTCGATAATCGAAGAAAACTGTCAACATAACCTTGATTTTTGACTTGCTTTGACGTGGTTTTTTGGGCTTCGGCTCACCTTTGATACGATATTCGGCCGATTGATCGTCTGTTTCCGGGTCATAAGCATAGATCCAAGTCTCATCTCCAGTTATGATGCCTTTCATTTTGTCTTGATAGTCGGAAAGCATTGTTTCACAGACGTTAACGCGACGCCGTTTTTCGAAAAAATTGAGTGATTTTGGAACAAATCATGCTTTCACTTTTTTTAGGCCCAAATGATCTTTCAAAATGGTTTTCACTGATCTTTCCGATATTCCAACGATGCCAGTAAGGTCTCTGACTGTTAATCGTCGATTCTCAAGCACCAATTCCTTGATTCTATTGACGTGTTGATCATCAGTTGATGTTGATGGCCGTCCTGGACGTGGTTCGTTATCAACGCGTTCTCCAACCTCTTTGAATAATTTGTACCAATCAAAAACACTTGCTCGCGACAAACAATTATCACCGAAGGCCTTTTGCAACATTCTGAACGTTTCGGCATCAGAAATTTGATTCCGTACACAAAATTTAATGGAACTTCTTTGTTGAATAATTTCACTCATTGTAAAAATCGCCGAATGGACTTTTTGTACTTCAGAAAGACAAGCGTATACTAAACACTAATGATTATTTTGATGTGGCATTTGGCACAGATGTCACTGACAGTCATACCAACCTAGAAAAAAATGTTCCGGAATATCCTTGTACGTATAGTGGAAGAGTTTTTTTTGCGCTTATGTGCAAGTGAACGTGGGAAAATCCCTACCATACTGTACAAAGTAAATACGAGGATAGTTTGACAAGTAGTGAGAATGACACATAGGTGGCGCTCTAATTGATAAAACAAATGCACTGTAATTTAGGTTGCCTATTTATATGTTTACATTCCAATATTTAGATAAATCGATTGATTCGTTTATTTTTGATAGCTGATTGAAAAAGAAGCAACACGTCGTTTTGTTAAAATGAAAAAAGCGGAGTATCGTGCGGTGATTAAATACTTTGTAATTAAGGGTATGAAAGCTACCGAAATAAAAGATGAGTTACGGGAAACATTAGGTGAAGCTGCTCCATCATCCGCCACAATAAGTAGATGGGTAAATAAATTTAAACGTGGTAGAACAAGCTGTGTTGATGAAGCGCCCTCTAGAGCACCCAAAATCGTGACTTCTAAGGAAATGATTATAAAAATCCATAATACTATTACGCAAGATCGACGACTCAAAGTGAGAGAGATAGCAGACATGGTAAACATTTCAACAAAACGCGTACACCACATTTTGAAGAAAGAATTGGGCCTTTCCAAGCTTTCGGCAAGATGGGTGCCGCGATTGCTTACGACAGATCAAAAGTTCACTCGTTTGCGCATTTCCAATGAGTGTTTGCACCTTTATAAGCGGAATCCGGTTGATTTTTGTAGGCGATTTGTTACTTGCGATGAAACTACAGTACACCCGAAATTAAACGACAGTCGAAACAATGGTTAGAACGTGGTTCTGCACCTCCAAAGAAAGCGAAAACCACTTTATCGGCAAACAAGGTGATGGCATCAATTTTTTGGGATTCAAACGGCATTTTGCTCATTGATTACCTTCAGAAAGGTGCCACAATAAACGGACAATATTATGCAGAACTTGTACAAAAATTAAATGTTGAGATTCGTGCTAAACGCCCAGGAATGGCAAAGAAAAGGATTCTGTTTCACCAAGACAACGCTCCCTCGCATACCAACACAGTTGCGATGTCCACAATCCACGAGTTGCATTTCCAATTAGTACCGCATGCGCCTTATTCGCCGGATCTAGCCCCTTCCGACTTCCACCTTTTTCTAAAATTGAAAACGACACAGGTGGAAAGAAATTTTCGTCTAACGACGAGCTTATCATCTTCATAAATGAGTATTTTGCAAGCTTTCCGGGATCGCATTTTAGAGATGGCATAAGGGCATTGGAGCACCGTTGGGATAAATGTATTGCTCTTTTGAGAGAATATATTGAAAAATAAAAATTATTTTGTATTTAAAATATTCGTTTTTCTTTTCCATTCTCACTACATGTCAAACTACCCTCGTATATATATCTCACATAATACACTGCATAACGAATTTATCTGTTTCGCTCTAATATAATGCATAAAATCCTATACTTCCTAAATCATTCGCCGGTATGGTATACAAATCCAGAAATAGTAAAGAAACACGCGCTTTATTTCCAGTTAAAATTTTAATTTGGGTCATCGTTAGGAGGACTTTTCAATAATTATATGAATAGGAAGCTGTATCTACAGATGATTTTGGTAGCAGCTGTGTAGATTATTCAGGTTATAATTCAATATTTCTTCTTACTCGTACCTAGCGATAAATGCATAAGCATATGAAGAAGAGGTTATGAATAGAAATGACCGCTTTAAGGCTCTGATCTTTTCCTAATTGTCTTTGTTGAGAAGTGTGTTCAAACAAATGAAAATTATTGTATTTAATAAAATTCGTTTTCTAAAAATCATATCAAATCCTAAGAGATAATTTTATTGACATTAAGATACTATAAATTAAGACAATCATAATCTTTCTAGCACATCAATCAACCTCAATATTTTCCTCAAATCTCTTCTTGTCTGTTAGTCTTAATATCATTACCAATGGTATTAAGGCGTCCAAGAAAAATACGATAAAAACTCTATTTGTCATTAGTTAACCGGGGAAAATGACGAGATGAGAAACTGTATTTAAGACACTAGCATCACACCATCCCCTGTCCTCTACATTACGGAGAGATAAGCCAAGCGAAGTCGTTCCCATTTTGGCGTGTAAGAAACCGGGAGATATTTCTTTTTACGGCTATGAGGAACATTAGCCGAGAATCCGTTGTCACTAATGGTACTTCAACTGGGGTTGATACAGTGTAACGACTGCCAGAAGAACAAAGGGAAAGAGGCGGACGAGGATGCCTTTTCTCGGTGGGGATGTTAGAAAGACGAGCTTTGACAACGCCTATTGTTTAATAATGCCGTGGAGAGTGGATAAAGTAATTTCTATAAAGGACAGTATAAGATGAATTATTTTTATTGTGTAAATGGGATTATAAAGATATTGTCTCATCTTGGATACGGTTTATAAGATTATTAAAAGTTATACTCCTAATATTATTTAGCTTTTAATGTTATTTGAATAATTACAGTTTTTGGATTTTAAAAAGCAATAAAAATAACGGGTTTGTCCAAAAAAGTAGCACGAAACTATGTGGTTTACTTTATTTTGAATTATTTGAAATAAAATAAAATATTTTAATTCATTTAATTATACCAACTGACGTGTATTTGTATACGAGGGTAGTCGTTTATATTTCGAGAACAGTAAACAAAAAAAAACTTTTTATTATCGAAAATAGTTTCATTGCTTTTCAAAATATTCTCCTTGGAAATCAATGCACTTTTGCATTCGTTTAAACCAATCCGAAAAGCATTGCTGCCTCTGTGAAAGCGGTATCTCCAAAATATGAATTTTGAATGCCTCAATTGCCTCTTCCTGAGTAGAAAACCGTTGGCGACGAAGTTTTTTCTTCACGTGGGAACAAAAAGAAATCACAGGGTGCTAGATCAGGGCTCTACGGCGGATGGCTCATCAATTCAATATTTTGCCTGGTCAAATATTCAATTGTTTGAACCGACCTGTGAGAGCCCTCATTGTCATGGTGGAGAATGATCTGTCGTTTTCGGTTTGTTTTCCTTATTTCTTCAAAAATTTTTGTGAAACAAATAGTTGTGTACCATTCGGAATTGACCCTTCTCTAACTCTCTAAAGCCACAGTTGCAACGTGACCGGTTTTTCCGAAAAAACAGGCGACCATTTGTTTTGATATGTTTCGAACACGAACAACTTTTGTTGGTTTTGGCTCATCTTGGAACACCCTCACAGTCGACTGCTCTTTACTATCGGGCTCATACGTATAGATCCAAGATTCATCTCCTGCGACGCCTTTGTAAATGTTCTTTGAAGCACCGCCATTATATTTTTTGTGCATTTACTGGCACCAATCGACGCGAGTCCTTTTTTGAGCGGTTGTCAAATTATGTGGTACCCAACGTGAACATGGCTCCTTAACGGCTAAATGTTCATGCAGGATCTTATGCACGCTGGTGTTACTAATACCTAGTGGTGCCTCGATTTCACGGTATGTCACATGACGGTCTTGCATTATCAATTCAGATACTGCATTAATGTTTTCCGACACAACAACATTTGTGGGACGACCTCCACGAAATTCATCGTCCAAAGAACGCCGTCCAAGTGTGAATTTACTATACCGACGATGTACTGTAGTTTTCGATGGTGCTTCATCACCATATAAAGAATTCAGCTCGTCGATGCATTCTTGTTGAGATAATCCACGCCGAAAGTTATGGAAAATAATTGCACGAATATGTTTGCGAGTTAATTCTATATTTTCGCTGACATAAAATTTTCAAGTTACTGTCAACAATAGAAATAGCGACCGGATAATAAAACTGTCAATGTAAATAGATTGCCAAAAATGACAAACTTCACGATGCAATTATTAGATCGGAGGCAACACTAACAGTGTTGCCAGTTCCCGAAATATAAACGGCTATCCTCGTATATTTTATTTTCCACTCTAATATACTACTGATTCTTCGTCTGATTGTACATTTTTACCAACGCGTAATCTAATCTTGATAGTCAAAAAAGATAAATAAAACCCTTTACCACATCATCGTTTATATTCTGTATACGTATTTCGACAACTAAGTTGTCATCATTAGCAAAACATAAACAATTTTTTTTCAATTTATCCATTAAATTTCATTGTTCCTGTTTATTCCCATTTTGTTTCATGTACAACTCCAGATCACCAAACCACCTGAAAATTTCGAATATTCTTGAACCTAGAGAAAGAAACTTTTTCGTCGTCAATTTTTGACCATTCCCCGTATTCTACTAAAATTTATGTTTTAATTTATCTGTATGTTACACTAATCTATGTTTTAAATTGTAACTTTCAGTAGTTCATGTATTTCTGGGTAAATAAAATAATCTCACCACGTGTTTTATATTGTGTATTGTCAAATGAATCTTATCTGTTTATATTTAGGGAATATAAACATAAATTGACCGTTTAAAGCCACTGCAATGATAATATATAAAATAACAAAAATGTTTACATTTCGAATTTATTTAAATATTTGTAAGAAAATTAAAAATATATTTCGCAAAAATTATTCTCGTTTACGAAGAATACTTTTTAATGATTTTAAGTGTATAAGGAGTGTTCAAAAAATTTACATCCTTTTAGTGTTAGTATTGAAGTTCTTTTTCTTAATTCTATGCATTCCTACTGTGGGTAGAACGATTTGAGTTAAGCCTATTTTTTTCCTTCTTATGCATTTAACTCTCAACAGCTTTCAAAAACTGCTTTCCAACGTAATCCTTCAAAAGCAACTCGTCGTGCCAGTCGGGAGTTACAACTGCCTACAACAACAATTTGGCGTGATTTGAGACGTCGGCTGGTTACGAAGCCGTACAAGTTACAGTTGTTACAAGCTGTACGTCCTGATGACAAACGAAAACGTGTGGGATTTTGTAACGAGATTCATGATGCTATTGACAATGATGACAATTTCGCACAACGCATCGTGTTCAGTGATGAAGCGACTTTCCATGTTAGTAGTCTGGTAAACAAACACAACGTTCGAATTTGGGGTCTGCAGAACCCACATGCAGCCATTGAACGTGTACGAGATTCGCCCAAAATCAATATGTTTTGTGTGATATCCCGATCATCTGTTTACGGCCCATTCTTCTTTGATGGAAACACGGTTAACGGTCAGCAGTATCTCGCTATGTTACAAAACTGGTTGTTTCCGAGACTGCACGAAGACAACTTCATTTTTCAACAAGACGGGGCACCTCGTCATTGAAGTCGCCAAGTGCGTGAATATCTGAATAAAACTCTACCGAACCGTTGGATTGGTCGTCAAGGAACTGGCGACTTAGCATGTCTCAGCTGGGCTCCACGGTCACCGAATTTAACACCCTGCGACTTCTTATTGTGGGGTTTCGTTAAAGACAACGTTCATGTACCACCACTCCCACAGAACCTGGAAGAATTGAAGAACCGGGTCCGTACTGCCATAACATCAGTGACGAAGGACATGCTTGCCCGAGTATGGGAGAAATTTGAATATCGATGTGATATTGTTCGTATCACTGATGTAGGACATATTGAACATGTGTAATCTGAACTTGAGAGGTTCGTAAATATGCGTGTAAAGCTTCATATTCGTATATCTCAAAGTTTAATAAATATATGCATTCGAAATAGGTATATTCTTTTTGGAACACCCTGTACAATATTCTTTAAAATCGCAATGCGTTTAATTCTTTTTCAAAAACGATTTCTTGTTATATAACTTCAACAATATATACTTTTTATAAAACTGCATCATTTCGTCTGAGTCACTGTATTTGTTGTTCGCCTTCGTCAGCTTGAACGTCAAAACATTGGTTTCCAGCCACATCCAATATTTCACCATGAAACATCGAGCGCAGTATTTGAACACGGCGACGTTTCCATTTCTGTTATTTCCTCCTTTTTTCCCCTTTTTTCCTATTCAAGCGTTCTCTTTTATCGCAGAAACACTACAAAAGAAAAGAGAAAAACTTCACTCGTATTCCTATACCGATCCCTATCTTTGAAATATAAGACACAATGGTCGTTGTGGGGGTCCTGCAGAAACTGTTAGGGCCTCCGTCGATTCGTATCAAGCGTCCCTATGGGATCCATTGTCTTCTTATGTGTATGTGCAACGGGGATGAAATCGTAACATGTCTGAATGTGATTTTCCTTTGTTCAGATTACCATCATGATCTTATTACGGACAGCAGAAATTGTACCGTGAAGTCTTTATTTATTGAAAGAGATAAG
Organism: Dermolepida albohirtum; assembly: GCA_031893035.1. NCBI lineage: Eukaryota > Metazoa > Arthropoda > Insecta > Coleoptera > Scarabaeidae > Dermolepida > Dermolepida albohirtum. The sequence continues at coordinate 188,270 of JAVIWB010002137.1, read as the reverse complement.
CGAAGAATGGGTATAAAAGACGTGCAAAGATTTCTTTTATTTAGACAAGTCTTCCTTTATTATATAAGAAACGGGAAGATATAAAATAGCTAGTGCTTGTATTAAATTAGCATAAGGTATTTTGTAGTTACATGGAGAGGAATATTATTATTGGTTTATATGTATATAAATGTCATTCGAAATATTGTCCTTTGTATAGGCATCGGAAAATATTTGAAAGTCAGATTATTTTTATTCAAAAAGAAAAGTAGGAGAGGAAATAAGGCGATTACAGACGCCAAGACGAATATTTAAATTCGTGTAATGTAATAAAACAGATGAAGTGTAGAATTATAAGTTAGTACCGAGGGGATCTTTATACACTATCGCTCATAAGTATTTGGTCAGTCGCATTTAACCCAAAAATTGTAACAAAAATCAAAAATTGAAATACTAATATCGTTTTATTATTTACATATATGAAAAAATATATATTTTTACATCTAAAATAAATGGTTGTATAATATAATTTGGTACGTATGCTATCTGCTTCTGGGTTTCGCGGTCGTGTATGTCCATGTAAAAATGTTAAAGAACAAATCAGATTACTTTCACTCGCTTTTCTGGGTTTCGTGGTCCATGCTATCTGCTTCTGGGTTTCCGGGCTGGAACCGCGCCACTAGTATATCTGCCGACGTTTCGTACCCATTTGTATGAAGGAGAGATAATGTGGTGTTTGACCTGTAAAAATTTAGGAACAATTTTATAATCACGACGTTTCGTACCCATTTGTATGCAGTTTCAGTGCAGTAGTTCAGCCAGTGCAGTGAAGATGTCCCATACAAATGGGTACGAAACGTCGGCAGATATACTAGTGACGCGGTTCCAGCCCGGAAGCCCAGAAGCAGATGGTTGTATAATATATTTATCTAAATTTTAGACTCGTCTATATGCCCTCATTTATTTTTAATCTCTGCAGCATAAAATCGAGGCATTCTTTCGACTAATTTTCGTAATGTCTTAGGTTTTATTTTACCCCATGCCTCTTGCAGGTTCTTCCACATATTAACAGCAGATGTGGGGTCGATTTTCTCACCTCTCGGGCAAGTTCTTCCCACAGCAACTCGCTGGGATTTAAATCGGAACTCTGGAGAGGCCACGCCATAACTTTTATGGTTCCCTCGTCTTCCAATTTCTGCAAATATTCCCGGCATGGCTTGGAAGTGTGTTTCGGGTCATTATCTTGTTGGAAGATAAAATTCTGACCCGAAATTTTAATTCCAATTAGTATATTTTTGATTTTTACAAGATCACACACATTTGATCCAGAAAAGCAACCCCATATCATGACTTACAAACACAAACTACTTAACAGTAGGGGCTATACATTCTTTCCGAGCACGCTTACCCACAGACCTACTCACGAAACCACGTCTTCGTGAACCGAAAATCCAGAATTTAGATTCATCGGTCTACAATACTTTATTCCAGTCTTCTATGGTCCAATTTTGGTAATCGCGTGCCCACTTTAAACGTTTTTGCTTGTTTTGTTTGCGTAGAAGCTGCTCCCGCATTGCAATTCGTCAATGAAGACCGGCTTCTTTTAATCGCCGTTTAACTGTGGAAACACTTATGGGTTTTCTAGGAACAGCATTCATTTCTGCTGTGATTTCTGGGGCTGTTTTTCGTCTATATCTCGTAATTGTTATCACCATCGCAAGATCTTCTGCTGAGGTTGTTGCCCTTGGTCTACCTTTTCGAGTTCTGCTCAACACACTTCCACGTTCGCGGTGTTTTTCGATGATATGGGTGGACTGATTTAATTTAAGTTCTGTGGCAATTTCGCGGTTGCTTTTGCCAGTTTTATGGTATGCGATTATAGACGATCGTGTTTCTACACTCAATTCTTTCCGTTTAGGCGTTCCTAACCGATTGAACTTCTTTGAAACACACGATGTTATCACTATGAGCACCTTACAAAAGCTAACTGCAATTTTGCTAAAATACCCAAGTATAAATACTTAATAGTTGACAATAACACCCTACCTTAAAATTTGATCATAACAACCGAAAATTTCTGAGAATTGAAAGATCTAATTCCTTAAGTGCAATTATTCTCCTGGAGTTTTATTGGGCTATCGGGAATTTACGGCCTTAAATGTCTAGATTGCAGTAAACAATACATCGGCCAAACAAAACGATCGATCGAAACCCGGTATAAAGAACATAAAATTCAATCGGCCAGAGAAATCCGGTTTAGCAAAACATGTGTTGGAAAGTAATCATAGTGTTAACGCGGATTGTTTGCATTTGATAAAGAACGTGTTTAATTATCGCGAATTAGTTACGTATGAAAATATGTACATTTTAAAAAATAAGGGCCATGTGTTGAACACTGACCCGAGCCCAAACTATAATTCATATCTCTTCGGTCTCTTAAATGCCAGACAAGGGAGAGTGAAATAAACCGCATGTAGGTATTTGCCTTTTCTCTCCCTCCTTCCCCTTTTTTCTGTCATCTTTTATCTTAGTTTAAGACGAAAACACAATCTTTTTTCAAAAAAACTATGTGAAACGAATATACAGTGTGCGTTTTGGCTTTCAACGGTACAGATCTTGTGCGGAATGTGTTTTCGTACGGGTATTTTTGCCGTAGTTTTCCAGGTGCGACACTGTTTAATTATCTGCTGATGATGACAACTTAGTTGTCGAAATACACGTATACAGAACACGAAAATTAATGTGGAAAGGGATTATATATCAACCTTCAATGATTAAGAGTATTCATATTATGTAAAATGATACTGTTCAGTCTACTGTCCATCGTTGTTTTGGTATTATTAACCTATCCATTGTATTCAATTGTACAAAGTAATATATTGCATTGGCAACTAAGTACTTTTAGCTTTTACTGATAGAGAGCGTTGCTTTATTTTTTGTATAACGTATGTTAGTGCTGTACTTTACCGTTTGTCGCGTGATACTAGTCACATTGACGTAACTTCAGAAGCAAGTAGTGCGTGATTTTTATTAAAGCTATTAGTTGTGGGTTAATTTTAAATGGAGTGCAGAAACAAACATTTTCGACATATTTTACTATTTTATTTCCGTAAAGGAAAGAAAGCTGCTGCGGCTCACAAAAAGATATGTGAAGTTTATGGTGCTAATTGCTTAACAGAGCGCCCGTGTCAGAATTAGTATAAAAAATTCCGTTCTGGAGATTTTTCCCTCAAAGATGAGCTTGATATTTAGGTACCTTTAGGTACCCTTATATGCACCTTGGACAAAATGAAACCGACCCTTTCTTAAAAAGAATCATCACTGGTGATGAAAAATGGGTCCTGTATAGTAACATAGTTCGAAAACGATCATGGAGCAAACACGATAAACCAGCTCAAACCACATCGAAAGCTGAATTGCATCCAAAAAAGATCATGCTGTCAGTTTGGTGGGATTACAAAGGTGTTGTGTTGTTTGAGCTGCTTCCAAGGAACCAAACGATCAATTCTGATGTTTACTGTCAACAATTAATAAAACTGGATGAAGCAATAAAACAAAAACGGCCAGAATTGTCAAATCGGAAAGGTGTAATTTTCCACCAAGATAATGCAAGGCCTCACACATTTTTGGCAACCCGTGGGAAACTATTGGAGCTTGGCTGGGAAGTGGTGCCACATCCCCCATACAGCCCTGATCTAGCACCATCTGATTACCATTTATTTTGAAGTTTGCAGAATTCTTTGAATGGTAAAACTTTCACAAATGACGATGACCTTCACTCGCACCTGGTTCAGTTTTTTGCTGATAAGGACCAGAAATTTTATGAGCGCGGAATCATGCAGCTGAAAGAAAGATGGCAAAAGGTCATTGAGCAAAATGGAAAATATATAATTGATTAAAAACTATTCTTTGTTTAAAAAAAAAGTGTTTTATTTTATACTACAAAACCGAAAGTACTTAGTTGCCAACCCAATAGAAAAGAAACGGGAGAGAACTTAATTTTTATTGAACTCATACTTTATTTATTCACTCCGCATTAACACTTTCTTTCGTTTATAAACCAAAGGAAATCGAATTAAAAAAAAACAAAACACTACGAACAGCACTTCAATTACTTTATTACAGGAAGTCCTCGAAAGAAATACAAATACTAATTAAACAATGGCTATTTTTAAAGAAGCTAATAATATTTTATCCAAACAATTCTCTCATCTCTTTTTTTCCTTATTTTATTTTACAAAACCATCGCCTACTGCAATGAAAAAAAGAAGTAAACGAACCGATTTTTTTTTGTCAAAAACACATCATAATCGATCGCCTTTTTGCCGTCGTTATTCTGCCATTAGGATTTGACAGCAGATGGTAAGGGAATTCGGAGATACCTTGAAAAAAGAAAGAGACGAGAAAAAAGGAAAAGAGACATACGAAAGTCGTAATCACATCACTGTTGGACGACTTTTTGTGTATCTGGGTTGTCATCAGTTAGATAGTTATGGAGAAACTCCTCGAGTTCGTTTTTTTGTTTAGAGAGCGGAAGAAGTGCCTGGAACTTGTCGTAGTACATGGCAGGACGATTGGGTTTTTTTTTAAACCGTCGTTATTGAAACTGCTTCCTGGATCGTACCGGTTTGTAAACTAATCATTGTTTTATCTAAGGGGAGAGTTAAAAACGTTTAATAACCATTCACAAGAATAAATACACTTTTTTTGTGTTAAACATTAGTATAGTTATTATACACGTAGTGATTAAATTTGTGGTTAACCGATATTTGTTACAAAAATACTTTGCAATTGATTAGAAACTGGTAAATTTTAATATACACTGGCTTCGAAAACTTTAGAAACACAAACATACACTCAGACAAGTTTTATCGACTTCTGTAACTCCCCTAGAATTACTGATTTAAAACTTTACAGTTACCAGGAATTGTATTTCTGAACATAAGAAAACTGTAGATTTATTGATTTATTAATTTTTTGAAAAACAAAATACATGAAATCTAAAATATATTCTCCTCCATTATTTACGATTGCCGGCCAATAAATCTGGCAATTTTTCGACTTTCATTAAAGTCCGACGGTCTTTCAGAACGTTTAGAATAGTTTATGCCAAAACGTCCTTCTTTAAATCGAGAAAACCATTTCCGTTTTGTACTCTCCTCAATTACGTTTTCTCCGTAAACAGCACAAGTAGTTCTAGGGGTTCCTTTGTTGAACACGAACAAAAGTATACGTCGGAAATGCTCGTTGTTTTCCTGTTGACATTCAATTTTCTTTTGTTAATAATTGATACGATTTGACGCCACCTTATGGAGATTTAACATTTATGTTTTTAAATTACGAGGGTAGCTGTTTATATTTCAGGAATAGCAAACAAAAAAAAATTTTTATTATCGAAAATATTCTCCTTGAAAATCAACGCAATTTTGCATTCGTTTAAACCAATCCGAAGACTTTTGGCAAACAAATAGTTATGTACCATTCGGAATTGACCGTCTCTAAAGGCACGGCTGCAACGTGACTGGTTTTTTCGAAAAAACAGGCGACCATTTGTTTTGATGTGCTTCGAGCGCGAACAATTTTTGTTGGTTTTGGCTCATCTTGGAATACCCACACAATCGACCGCTGTTTACTATCTGGTTCATACGTATAGATCCAAGATTCATCACCTGTGACGACTTTATAAATGTTCTTTGAAGCACAGCCATTGTATTTTTGTGCATTTCTTGGCACCAATCGACGCGAATCCTTTTTTTGAACGGTTGTCAAATTATACGGTACCCAACGTGAATATAGCTTCTTAACGGCTAAATGTTAATGCGGGATCTTATGCACGCTGGTGTTACTAATACCTAGAGATGCCTCGATCTCACGGTTTGTCACATGACGGTCTTGCATTATCAATTCGAACACTGCATTAATGTTTTCGGTCACAACAACATTTGTGGGACGACCTTCACGAAATTCATCATCCAAAGAACGCCGTCCAAGCTTGAATTCACTATTCCAACGATACACTGTAGTTTTCGATGGTACTTCATCGCCATATAAAGAATTGAGCTCGTCGATGCATTCTTGTTGAGATAATCCACGCCAAAAGTTATGAAAAATAAGTGCACGAAAATGTTCGCAAGATAATCCCATTGTTTCGCTAACATAAAATTTTCAAGTTACTGTCAACAATAGAAAGAGCGACCGGATAATAAAACTGTCAAGGTGAATATATTATCAAAAATGACAAACTTCACGATGTTATCATCAGATCGGAGGCAGTGCTAACAGTGTTGCCAGTTCCCGAAACAGAAACGGCTACCCTCGTATGTAACAATAAAAAAAAGTAGATAATAATACATTTAACAATAAAAGAGTAAGTAATAATACTATTAAAGTTATTAAATTGTCCCATAAGACGTTGATCTGTTGTTATTTTATCGTGAACATCGTTCAATTTACTTATATTTAGAAAATTGCACGGCAACTGTCTATATTTAGCTCCGACTGAAAAAAATTTAAATTGCGCTCATAAAATCGAATGGGTTATAATTTTCTGTTATTTCTGTCACAATTATTCGTCGAAGGAATTGATTTAAAATTTAATGCAATTAAGATTTTATAATAACACCAGTTTCAATACTAATTTCGACAAACCAGTTCCCATCGCGTTGAGGCGAATAGTGGAAAAGGAAATCACGTTAATTACAGTTATTTCGAATGGATACACATGATCATTACATTTCATTAATTCAATTATCATTAATTATTACCCCAAAATTGCATATTATTACGCATTGTAGCAAGCGCTGTTAAACAGGAATTTTATTGACATATTGCTTAATGATTAAGTATATTTTAAATACCTCGTACGCTTCTATGCTTAGATTTAGTTTTATACAAAGGGTACTAGGGAAGTTTTGCAATATGACGCAACAATGAATCGTAGGAAGCTGCTTGTTGCTGCATGTCGAGACATGTTCATACGTGCATAGCAGCTGCCTCGTCATGTCGACGGACTTATTTATTGGCAGTGAGAGTGTAAAGTGCTTGCGATGACATAGTGGTCACGAAATGAGATAAGGGCAGTTTTGCGATATAATTTCGTGCGTGGTTTAAACATAGACCAGTGCTTCGAAGAAATGACTCTTGCACTAGGTGATGTTTGTCCACATCGCACATCGATATTCAGGTGGTATAGAGAATTCCAAAGAGGAACTGTGGAGGACGCTGAGAGGTCGGGAAGGTCACGAACGTCGGATACGGAGGAAAACGTTACTACTGTGAGGAAAATGCTTATCGAGGACAGGCGAGTGACCTACCAACAGATAGAGATTACTTCAGGCCTAAATGCACCAGCAATTCGTTCGATTCTGCAACATCATTTGCACGTGAAGAAACTTTGTTCTCTCTGGGTACCGCATCGACTGACTGAAGAGCAGATGACACGACGTGTGACTTGGTGCCAGGAGATGCTAAAAAAGTTTAATAAGGGACGATCTCGGTATGTGAACAACGTTGTGACAGGTGACGAGACTTGGCTGTACTATTACGATGTGCCGACCAAAGCTCAAAAGAAATTTTGGGTCTTTGGTGATGAAGACACACCCGTAGTTTTGGACACACAGAAGACAGTCACAGCTAAGTGGTATACCGAACAATTCCTGCCTAAAGTCATTGGATCTATGAAGGTTCCTCCATCACGATAATTCTCCAGCTCACCGCGCCAAAGCCTGCACCGAATATTTGACCACGACAGGATTGAAACTTCTCGAGCACCCTCCCTACAGTCCAGATCTTGCTCTGCGACTTTGCACTGTTCCCGCATGTGAAAATGAAGCTAAAAGGGAGGCGGTTTTCCAGTCATGAGAACCTTCTGCGAGCTTGGGACAACGCGTGTGCTTTACTCCCTAGTGAAACTGGTTTAAAGTTTGGTTTCGGAGGATGGAGAGGTGTATTGAGTGTAGAGGAAATTACTTTGAAAAAATTATTATGTATTGCAAAACTTTCCTAGTACCCTTTGTAGTAATGAAATACAGGCATTTTTCCGGACTACCTGAAACATGCTTTGGTTGTTCCGTTATTTAAGAAAGGTGATCCTAATGATTTGGAAAATACAGATCGGTTAGCCTTTTAACCGGCTTTTCGAAATTATTCGAGAAACCAGCTTACGCCAGACTAACAAATTTTATTTTCAAACATGGCTTAATCAGTAACTATCAACGTGGTTCTGCTACGGGTAAAAGCATTGAAACGGCTTTATATGATTTTTCTGAAGAACGCCTGAATGCTTTTCTACTGCACTGAAACTGAGTTTCAGTGCAGTAGTTGAGCCCTGAAGATGTCCCATACAAATGGGTACAAAACGTCGGCAGATATACAAGTGGACACGGAAGTCTACGTACCAGTTTAATGCACTGATTTTTGCGATAGTTCTTTGAAGGCGTTGTGATGAAAAATGATTTTTTTCTTCGGTAATGTGGAAAGGGATTCTATATCAACCATTATTCAAGTTTGATATATAAACTCCTTTCCACATTAATTTTAGTATTCTGTATACGTATTTCGGCAACTAAGTTGTCATCATCAGCAGATAATTAAACAGTGTCGCGCCTGGAAACCACAGCAAAAACCCGCATGCAAGAAATTCCGTAGGATTTCATACGTCTTTTAAGATTTTAAAATGTCGTAGTTTTTATATTGGTCAAGTGAGCTGTTCAATTCTTGCTTTCTTCTTGCACACTTCCTACGCCATCTACAAGATAAAACTCATACATTGCGATATAAAAAAAAATTACCTCCGTGTACCCACAAAATACGACCGACCCGAAATCCTTTTGGTTTTTTACAAATACAATAACAGAAACTTATTTTGCAACCATCCATTGGATTAGATATCAATTGGCTTGTAACCATCAATTCATGACTAAATAATGATCTAAGATTTTACATAGTCTTAATTTAATGTCAAATTCGTTTGTTAACTCGTTAAATCAATCATTTTTATTATTACTGGACAAATAATTGTTATACAACATGGAAAACACAACATAAAAACTAAAGAATTCTCAATCCGACCGAATAACATAATTAAAAAGGTAATAAATATCAGGTTGTTACAAATGTAATGTCCGATTTTTCCTTCAGTGTGAACTGAATCGCACCTGTGAAGACGTGTATGTTTTTGGTGAAAATTATTATTGTATTTGTAGAAAAGGGTATTTATTTTGAAGTGTGTACCTGTTCCATTTCTTGGAAAGATTAATACACCTGTCCTTGTCTCGCCTATGGAAATGCTGTCGGCAAGAGATATTCGGGCAATTTACCTCTTTCAATTTAAAAAGGGATTAAATGCAGCTGCAGCAACGCGAGAAATTAATCAGACGTTCGGTGAAACCACGTGTAATGAACGCACATTACGGCGATGGTTTAAAAAATTCAGCGAGGGAAATTCTGATTTGGAAAATGACGACGAGCTGCGTGTAGAAGTTGAAAGTAATCCGTCGACAACAGTGAGTAACCTTGCAGAAACATTTCAAGTGTCCATTGCCACCATTAGTCGTCACCTTTCTTCGATTGGCAAAGTGAAGAAACTCGATCGATGGGTGCCGCACCAATTAACGGAAGCCAATAAGCTCCGTCGATTAGAGGTGGCTACCTCTTTGGCTAATCGACAGAAAGTTGAACCGTTTCTTCATCGAGTGGTAACGTGTGACGAAAAGTGGATACTCTATGATAATCGGAGACGGTCAGGACAATGGTTAGATCGAGGTGAAGCATCAAGACAGCATGCACAAGCATCACTTCACCCGCTAAAGATTATGGTGACTGTATGGTGGACCAGTAAGGGTATTATTCACTATTCATTTTTGCAACCTGGTGAAACCATCACGGCAGCGTCCTATTGTGCCGAACTGGAAACTATGCATGGAAAATTGAGCCGCTTGCAGCCCTATATAATGCAAGACCTCATGTTGCACGACAGACAATCCAAAAACTTTCGGAATTTGGTTACGAAATTCTCCCTCACCCACCTTATTCACCTGACCTTTCGCCAACTGATTTTCATTTTTTCCGAAGTTTAGACAATCACTTAAAAAATAGGGACTTCCCTGACCGGGAATCTGTAATAGCAGTGTTTGAGCAATATGTGAGCCGTCAAAACCTAGATTTCTTTTCAAAGGGAATTTTTCAGCTTCCAGGCCGTTGGCAACAAACTATTGATGTGAATGGAGACTATTTTGCAGAATAAATATTTATATTTTTTTAAATTTAGACTTTTTTTTATTCCTTACAAAATCGGACATTTCATATGTAACAACCTGATAATATACGACTACTTAAGACTATTGACGATAAAGCAGTTGTTGTTTTGAACAGAATGATTTGAATCATTTCAATTGCTACTAACACTCAATTTGATTAATTCAATTAACAGAATTGAGATTCAATTAGAGATTAGTTATTTGGAGTACTCGTAAATTGTAATTACACAAAATTTAGATTTCGTATTATGTTTTATAAGTATGAATTGGTTTGGGCAACCGTGTTCAAAGATCAATTATGTTTTGCAATTTTCCATTTATTATTGGATTGGAAAATGCAGTAGGCTTTTATTATACGAGTACATGAAAAATCCATTTTTGTACTTCAAATAAAGGGTGTTTCAAATTGCGCGGTTTTTTTAAGAATAAATAAAATATAGATGGCGCACTGAAATTGTCTGGGTATGTGGGCATTCAAAAAGTGTGATGCATGGTATTTATAAAAATGGCTTCGTACACGGTACAACAACGCGTTCAAATTGTTGAATTGTTTTATGAAAATCAGCGTTCTATGAAAAGAGTTTTTAGAAAATTACGTGAATTTATAGTTTACATAATCGTCCATCTGATAGCACTGTTGGTCGAATTATTAAAAAATTTCAAGAGACCGGTTCCGTGGAAGATAAAAAAAAGTGAAAAATACAGTCGCAGTGGTCGTTCACAAGAAAATATTGGTTTGGTTCGTGAAAATGTTGCTGAAGGTCCTGAAATGTCCATTAGACTACGGTCACAATAACTTGGACTTACTGGATCAACAACATGGCGTATTTTACACAAGGATTTAGCTCTGACGGCATATAAGGTTCAAATAACACAGGAACTGAAGCCATTAGATCATTTAAAACGTAGGTCACTTGCCAGTTTCGTCAATGAACAACCAGCTGATTTTTCTCAAAAAATGTTTTCCGATGAGGCACATTTTGAACTTGGTGGCTATGTTAATAAATAAAATTGCCGTAGCTGGGGTGAAGAAAATCCACGAATTATTCATGAGAAACCTATGCATCCTAAACGAGTTACTGTTTGGTGTTCATTATAGTCAGGTAGTGTAATTGGACCTTACTTCTTTGAAAATGCTGCTGGTGAAGCTGTAACTGTCATTGGTGATCGATATCGTCTGATGATAACCGAATTTTTATGGCCTGAATTAATGAATATTGATCTAGAGGATATATGGTTTCAACAGGATGGCGCTACACCTCTCTTTGCACACGAATCAATTGATTTATTGAGAGAAAAATTTCCTGGACGTGTAATCTCAAGACACGGTGATGTTAATTGGCCACCAAGATCATGTGATTTGACACCGTTAGACTATTTTCTTTGAGGTTATGTGACAAGTCAGGTATATAAAAACAATCCACAATCAATTCCTGCTTTGAAAGATGAAATTATTCGTGTCTTTGGTGAGATAGGGCCTCAATGATGTCAAAATGTCATTGAAAATTTTAACAAAAGAGTGGACGTCTGTGGAGCTGCAAGAGGAGGCCATTTGGCAGATATTATTTTTCGCATATAAATGTCATAACTGATACTTCAATTACCAATAAAAGGTTCTTGAAAGCGAATGCAAATTATGTGTTTTATTTATTCTTTAAAAAAGCCGCGAAATTTGAAACACCCTTTACTTTTTGAACTCAAATATGCCTCGCAAATATGTACCGCAAAACAAATTTAGAGAAGATTTCTCTTAAGTATAATGGCTTATATCCTTTGGTATTACATCCGTGTAATGAAAATTATATGGGACTTTAAACTTTGACTTTCACTTATATACTTTTTTTATTGATCAATCGAGAGACAACGTTAAACACAATAATTCGTGAAGAGCTTTCCCAGTGTGAGTGTGTCTTTTAGTTGTCTATATTTACTAAAACATACATCTAAAGTATTAACATTTAAATATTATATACACGGACTCCTATTTTTCCCCCAATTTCCCTTCGACAGCGCGAATTTAATCATCGATTTGGGTCAATTGAGTTCTCAAATCGCTACTCGAAACTGCAAAGAACTCCACTCATCCGCTTAAAGGCCCCCGAAGTGATCGGTCCACTCGTGTTTAACGGTTCCTTTCACGTGCTCGAATAATTAGCGCACCCGTACATTCTCTCAAGTGTTGACTGAGACAACGTGTCACGATCAAAATAACTGCCGACGTCGGGCTCCGCCCAGCATCTAAACTTGTGTCTGTCTTCTGTTGCAAACTTCTCGTCATCGTTGTTAATGCGTACCGTGTCTATCAAAATGACACTCCGTTACGCTCGGAGAAGTTGTTTACGCGTACTTGTCAGAAACGCCGCAACAGTGGACGGACAAGTTTTGACATTATGTGGTTAGTGCGGTTAGGCATTCGAAATATGCAGATTGAGATGTTATCGTTGCGTGGTTAAAATTTGTTCGGTGCGGCGATAGAAGTTGCGTTACGGAATAAGAATGTGTTAAGAAATTTATATTCAAAGTGTTACGTAATTGGCAGTAAAGCTAGCTCATATCCTTAGCACATAGGGATCTGAAACCTGTGAACAAAAATTTCTTGAAACGCATACAGTTCTGTGACGAAGCGAGAGTAAAATAAATTTGACAATGTTATTGAAGTTTGGGATACACGAACGAAAAATAACTTTCATAACATCACGTTGTACATACGATTTGTATGCACGACGTTATTTTTTGTGTATCCAACAGAGGTTCTGTTCTATGCTTTTAAAATAATCTGCGTGCTTTCACTTCTATCCGAGAGATTGACATATAGTTTTTCTCATTACTTTATATTATCATTTCAATAATAATACCTACTAGTTGCCTTTAACTGCAGACAAAGTCGGACTATTTTATGAGTTCTTAAATTATCCATATTGTCGTCTTGGTCATTTATTTGTCTTACATTGGAGTTTTTTATTAAGAATATTGTATTTGTTAAAAGATTATTAATTTCCAAACAAAAAGATCAAGTCATTACTAATACAAAAACAATTTGACTAGAAATAAATATGCCAGCATGTTAAACTTACTTACTTTACAATTTTAAAATTCTATTCAAAAAAATCCTACTCTCAGTGGCTAATCTCAGATTAAAGTATAAGATAACGTGTCGAGAATCGTTTGGCCACAGGGGAACTCTTATTTTTAATATTTCTTTGGAAGCCCCAGACGTACATAACACCCTTACATCTAGATTTACTCAGACAAACTGAACTTCGATCGAGCAGGACGCACAGGAAACATTACGGGAAAGTTACAGCGCATATTCCAAAAGCAAAGAAAGCGTAGAGAACATGTGAAAGCTTCTATGTAATGCTGCAAGGGAAGAACCCTTCATAAGAGAATCAAGCCAGGAAGGCCAGGATAAATTAGGATACATGAAGATGTGTGAGTCCATAAGAAAAGTAATCCAAAATGAACCGGGTTAAATAAAGACGTGTGCGGCATTAGATAAAACAATGCAGGAATTCCATTTTTAAACGGTTTACGTAGAGATGTATGGATCAAGAGTAGTAAAAGAAATGGTCAGTTGAGACGGTTTGAAATTTTGCTACTAAATCGATCGTTTCGATTCAGGTCTTTGGTGATGAACTCACATTTCATTTTTATAGACAAGCGATTTGATTATTAAATTTTGTTCTCCCCCACAAAATGTTAAAAATTATTTACGTTTCCCGAAGAAACATTTGTAACTAAGTTGCAAAGTAAGAACCAAACATGGGAAAAAAGTCAGGAAGATCAAGATATGCAGATGAAAGATTGAAAGATACACAAAATTCGCAGAGGAAGTAGACCTGATAACATACGAAGAGATTCAATCAGCTAGATGATCCGGGACTTTTAATGCTGAAGTACAAGATATGGGCCCAAGATTATATAGAAGCTGAAAGAGACGTAAGAATTCAAGAAATTCTAAAGAGATATAAGAACCACAGTAGACATGAAAAGGTCGTAATGAAATAGTCAGCTCAAGCAGTCTTAAATCTTGAGAAAAATTCAGCAGGAAGTTGGTTTTCCAACTTTCTTCTTCTCTCAGGATTGAGCCAAAAGATTTGGAGATATTTTGGCATCAGAATCGTTTTTAGGAGCTTCGTAAATGTCAGCAATTTTTGGGAGTATACCCCCTTGAGAAAATTAAGATTTTCGTAAAAATTTAAAGTTTTCAATTAACTTCCACAATACGCAAGACAGTAATTTTGAACTAGCAGAATATTATTAACTCGTTGCTATTTGTAGCAAAATCATTCAAAACTTTGGAAACAATCCATTTCCACTTTGAAAGGTTCATATTTCGACCTGGTTTTTCAACTTTCTAATTCTCTCAGGATTGAAACAAAAGACTTTAGTAAATTTTGACCTTCGAAAATATCAACTCCCCAACATTGGTTAATGTACAACTTTCGAAAAATATCAACTTTTGGGAGTATACCCTTTCGAGAAAATTGAGATCGACATGGTTTTTTAACATTTTTATTCTCTCAGGATTGACGCAAAAACCATTCGATACTATAAGATTTATGATCACTTGAGATAGCTAGCTTATTCCAGTGTAGATCTATTGTAGTCCTTATGTCCTGAAGTTTTTTGACTTCTTTGTGTATGCTTCTTGAAGTTGACCTTGATCACAACTCTTTTAGCCTTTCTATGTAATGTAGATCTTGTTTCACCAGCTACCATTACACCTAGTTGATCAGGTCTTCCAATCGGGCATTAGATACACCCAAGAAATATTAAAAAAACTAAATCTATTGTCAAGTATGCTTGCATATGTGTTTCTATTCTTTATAAAATTAGGGTATCTTCGGTAACTCTCCAATGACTACACACAGAAAGTAATTATTTGTGCATGCTCTTATCACCAATTATGTACTCATGTTTTATGGTGAGATTACACTTTTTTTCCTGTGGTACGGTAGTTAGAAATATTGCCTGGATCTTCATAGAAATTTGAATCGGAGAAATAATTGCTCCAATAAAGAATTTGTATGAAGAATTAAAAACTGTCAGGTTACTAGACCCTAATAACACCGTTCTCCGTGGTCGAAGAGTAAAGCACATACCCATTAAACATGACATCATGAGTTCGAGCCTAACCGGAGTGTAACAATTTTTTTTTCAATTTGTACATTGTATACGGTGTTAATAAGCGGTAGAGAAAGAATTTTTCAGTTTTACATCGTAAAAGCGTATAATTATATACAACTAAAAACTTATGTAGTTAAAAACAAAACTGTGTTTAAAAATATTAGTACAGCATTGAAAAACGCAAACTAGGAGTAAAAAAATAAAAATTCAGCGAAGGTACATATGATTTCCCTAAACAGTAAACCTGTCAATCTTACATATTGTCCGCGTCGCAATAAAACGAACCAAAAATCAACAAAGTCATAACAATATCTTTCATTCATCCCTTCTTTTATACCACGCACAGATTCTTACGCGCATTGAAATGACAACCATCTAGAAAAATATTATGACACAATAACACAGCCTGTCACAATTTCGATACGATGAATCCAATCCAAGAAGACAACACCGTCAACCACTTAAGCAAATTGCTTCGTATATCACCCTTTAGGGACTGGCGGTGGTAAATATGACTGACATCTCCCGTCCTACTTCCTCCGAGACACACACACACACATGCGAGAACGTACACACGTTCACGTAGACCCAAACTTTCGCGATCAAAACCAAACCTTATTCCCAGAGAGTCGAGTCCTCTTTTGAATCACGCAACATTGCTCGCACAAAGGGAAAGACTCTCTTCGGACGGGAATTACTATTTCCTCATCTTTTTTACGGCTAAGACTCTTTGATATGCGTTCTAGGCCTTCCGCGATCTCTTTTAGATTATTCATGAGGTCGTCGCTTTTGCTGGTCTCCAGTGGAATAAAGGGGGGATGATGTAGGAAATGGGTTTTCGTACGTTTTACGGTTAGCTTCTTGTCGAAGGGGGAAACATACATATAGATTTATTTAGAGATGTCTAAATAAGAAATACAGTGGAATAATAGTTTTAGCTTCTGTCTCTATTTAAAGATAGAAATTTAAATCATAATTTTATTAAATTTAACAAAAGAAAAATAATAATTTTCGTGAGGTGTATGACCAATTTGACATTATTTAAGCTTGAAGTTGATTTTCGAAGTACCGAATGGTTTTTGGTTCAATCCTGAGAGAATAAGAAAGTTGAAAGACCATGTCAATCGCAATTTTCTCAAAAAAAAGTTGTTGAACATTAACCAGTTCTCCCTTGCTGACGTTTTCGAAGGTCCTAAAAACGATGCTGATGTCAAAATATAGCCAAATCTTTTGGTTCAATCCTGGGAGAATGAGATCACGGGTTCAAATCCCGCTCGGAGAATATTTTTTTTAAATTTCTGTACATTACATGTACGATGTATAAAGCAGTTACAATTAGAATTTTTCAGTCTTGCACCGTAAAAGTTCATATTTAAATGCAAGTAATCTACCGCGGGTTTTCATTTAACAACTGTTTCCATAATGCAATTTATAGCATATGTATTAGAAGAACCCAAATTAACTGTCTCCGTTATCTAATGGTGACGGTACATTCCCGAATGAGATCGCGAGCCTAGCGCCGAGAACAGAAATTTGTTCACAAATGTCTGCGATACGTATACGATGTATTGGGTTGGCAACTAAGTACTTTCGGTTTTGTAGTATAAAATAAAACACGTTTTTTTTAAACAAAGAATAGTTTTTAATCAATTATATATTTTCCATTTTTCTCAATGACCTTTTGCCATCTTTCTTTCAGCTGCATGATTCCGCGCTCATAAAATTTCTGGTCCTTATCAGCAAAAAACTGAACCAGGTGCGAGTGAAGTCATCGTCATTTGTGAAAGTTGCAAACTTCGAAATAAATGGTAATCAGATGGTGCTAGATCAGGGCTGTATGGGGGATGTGGCATCACTTCCCAGCCAAGCTCCAATAGTTTCCCACGAGTTGCCAAAGATGTGTGAGGCCTTGCATTATCTTGGTGGAAAACTACACATTTCCGATTTGACAATTCTGGCCGTTTCTCTTTGATTGCTTCATCCAGTTTTATTAATTGTTGACAGTAAACATCAGAATTGATCGTTTGGTTCCTTGGAAGCAGCTCAAAAAACACAACACCTTTGTAATCCCACCAAACTGACAGCATGATCTTTTTTGGATGCAATTCAGCTTTCGATGTGGTTTGAGCTGGTTTATCGTGTTTGCTCCATGATCGTTTTCGAACTATGTTACTGTACAGGACCCATTTTTCATCACCAATGATGATTCTTTTTAAGAAAGGGTCGGTTTCATTTCGTCTAAGGTGCATATCGCAAATGTTGATTCTTTGTGTTAAATGAATTTCTTTCAATTCGTGAGGTACGCAAGTATCAAGCTTCTTAACTAGCCCAAGACATTTTAAATGTTTTTCAATTGTTGCGTGCGATACATGTAGCCCCTCCGCAACCTCTCGAACAGTTATATGACGATCCTCTTCAATTATGACCTTGATTTGGTCATCATCAACTTCAGTAGGCCGACCAGAACATTGCTCATCTTTGAGGGGAAAATCTCCAGAACGGAATTTTTTATACCAATTCTGACACGTGCGCTCTGTTAAGCAATTAGCACCATAAACTTCACATATCTTTTTGTGAGCCGCAGCAGCATTCTTTCCTTTACGGAAATAAAATAGTAAAATATGTCGAAAATGTTCGTTTCTGCCCTCCATTTAAAATTAATACACAACTAATAGCTTTAATAAAAATCACGCACTACTTGCTTCTGAAGTTACGTCAATGTGACTAGTATCACGCGACAAACAGTAAAGCACAGCACTAATATACGTTATACAAAAAATAAAGCAACGCTCTCTATCAGTAAAAACCGAAAGTACTTAGTTGCCAACCCAATATAAAGCTTTTTCACATATAATAAAAGCCTATTATATTGTCGTCCATTTTTTAAATATAATCCAATATTACGAATGAATGAAACATTGCAAAAATAATTGACATCTGAACAGTAGTTGCGCAAATGAATTGATATTTAGACAACACATTGCGAAACCTTAATTTTGTGTAATTACAATTTACGAGTACTCCAAATAACTAATCTCTAATTGAATCTCAATTCGACTAATTCAATTAACAAATTGAATTAGTCGAATTGAGTGTCAGTAGCAATTGAAATGATTCAAATCATTCTGTTCTAAATAACAACTGCTTTATCGTCAATAATTATCTTAGGTAGTCGTATACGAGGTGTGGCAATTAAATAGCGAGACCGGCGCGAGATATTATTTATTGAAAATAAATTTATATTTAACTTTTATCCCCTTCAGCATACTCTCCTTCCCTATCTATATACCGCTGTATACGCGTCTTCCATTGTTCGAAACAATGCTGTAGTTCATCAGCTGTCAGTCTTTTCAGCAACTCTGCTATTTTTGCTTTTACATGTTCCAACAGACTGAAAATGTGTTCCCTTTAATGCACTTTTCACTTTTGGGAACAGATAGAAGTCACATGGTGCGAGATCTGTCGAATACGGAGCTAAAAACTACTTCACTGATCGAGCATTGTGAGCTGGTGCGTCATCCTGGTGCATAATCCACGAGTCGTTCTTCCACAAATCCAGTCTTTTCTTTCTTGCTCTTTCCATCAGCTTGATTAGGACTTCTTTGTAGTATTTCTGTTTAACGGTTTCACCCTCAGGCACCCAGTTAGTCAAGAAATCCTTGATATCGAAATAAACGATCAGCATTGCCTTCAATTTCGACTTGCTCATTCGTGCTTTTTCTGTCTTGGCGATCCGACGGCCTTCCAGTGCATTGAGTGACGCTTTGTTTCCGGGTCATACTGGAAAATCAAGCTTTCATCACATGCAATGTTTTTTGTGAGCAAGTCTGGTTCTTCAGAGTCAGTCTGTCAAATATTATATGTAATTCAGAGCAAAAAAAACTCACTCAGGAACAAAAAAAAACAATCGGATGAACATCCAATTGTTTTTTTGTAAAAATGGTGCTGAAAAACCTCTCTCAGGAACAAAAAAAACAATCGAATGAACAACCAATTGTTTTTTTTGTTCCTGAGTGAGGTTTTTCGGCACTATTTTTGCACGATCCTTTACCATGTTTAATAAACGATAATGCAAAATGTGTCTTACTGTTTCTCTGTTAATGTTTACCATATCGACAATTATCCTAATGCTCAGACGATGGTTTTTTCGCACAATTTAATTAATTTTCTGAACGTTTTCTTCAGTTCCTGCAGTCACAGGTCGACTATTCGGTATAGTGCCAGAGGCAGAGCACCGGATTTTAGGACAATTATTGTCAACTATTTAAGTTCTTCTTGATAAAGAGTCATAGGTCGATCAGGACGTTTATCATCTTCGACCCCTTCCCGACTTTCAGAAAACCGTTTGTGCCATTCAAAAACTCGCGTACGTAACATAACATTATCACCGAACACCTCTTTTAACATTTATAAACATTCTGTTGGCGGTTTTTTTAATTCGACAAGAAATTTCAGGTTAATTCTCTGCTCGGTGCTCGGTTTTTATGTCAGCCATTATTAGGGCATTACTAAGTAAAGTCCTCTACAATTAAAGCTCGAAAGTTAACTAAAGCAGACAAAAGGACGAAACTACGGGTAGTTGCTTGGGAAGTATGAGGATAGTTTGACAAGTAGTGAGAATGACACATAGGTGGCGCTTTAATTGGTAAAACAAATGCACTGTAATTTAGGTTGCCTATTTGTATGTTTACATTCCGATATTTAGATAAACCGATTGATTAGTTTATTTTTGACAGCTGATTGAAAAAGAAGCAAAACGTCGTTTTGTTAAAATGAAAAAAGCAGAGTATCGTGCGGTGATTAAATACTTCGTAATTAAGGGTATGAAAGCTGCCGAAATAAAACATGAGTTACGGGAAACATTAGGTGAATTTGTTCCATCATCTGCCACAATAAGTAGATGGGTAAATGAATTTAAACGTGGTAGAACAAGCTGTGTTGACGAAGCGCGCTCTGGAGCACCGAAAATCGTGACTTCCGAGGAAATGATATTAAAAATCCATAATATTATTACGCAAGATCGACGACTCAAAGTGAGAGAGATAGCAGACATTGCAAACATTTCAACAGAACGCGTACACTACATTTTAACGAAAGAATTGGGCCTTTCCAAGCTTTCGGCAAGATGGGTGCCGTGATTTCTTACGACTGATCAAAAATTCGCTCGTTTGCGCATTTCCAATGAGTGTTTGGACCTTTATAAGCGAAATCCGGTTGATTTTTGTAGGCGATTTGTTACTTGCGATGAAACTACAGTACACCCGAAATTAAACGACAGTCAAAACAATGGTTAGAACGTGGTTTCTGCAAAGAAAGCGAAAACCACTTTATCGGTAAACAAGGTGATGGCATCAATTTTTTGGGATTCAAACGGCATTTTGCTCATTGATTACCTTCAGAAAGGTGCCACAATAAACGGACAATATTATGCAGAACTTCTACAAAAATTAAATGTTGAGATTCGTGCTAAACAGACAGGAATGGCAAAGAAAAAGCTTCTGTTTTACCAAGACAACGCTCCCTCGCATACCAGGATACTTGCGATGTCCAAAATCCACGAGTTGCATTTCCAATTAGTACCGCATGCGCCTTATTCGCCTCATCTAGCCCCTTCCGGCTTCCGCCTTTTTCCAAAATTGAAAACGGCACTAGGTGAAAAGAAATTTTCGTCTAACGACGAGCTTATCATCTTCGTAAATCAGTATTTTGCAAGCCTTCCGGAATCGCATTTTAGAGATGGCATAAGGGCATTGCAGCACCGTTGGAATAAATGTATTGCTCTTTTAGGAGAATATATTGAAAAGTGAAAATTATTTTGTATTTAAAAAATTCGTTTTTCTTTTCCATTCTCACTACTTGTCAAACTACCCTCGTATCAAGGTCAATGACATTCTGATTACAGCCCTGACCGATGCGGTTGCGCGATGGAAGGAGCGCAGTCTCGTTATTTAATGGCCACGCCTCGTATTATTTATAAAGATAGCTTTAATAATTTGTAAGAAAATGCTATTATATTACACCTGTATATTAAAACTAATCATTTTCCTTGTGGTCCTAATTCAATGGCCAACGACTGTAGACTATATAAGCCTCAAACTCATTAAAACTTTGTTCCAGTCAAAAAAGCGTAATAAAAATCATTCGCTGCAAATAATACTAAAGAAAATATTTCTTTAATGGCGGGAACGACTACAAAAAAAAAGCAATTTAAACTAATAGCTATGAGAACGAGTATAAATCAGAGTTAATTGCAGCATATATAGAGAATTAATTTTTCCTCGAAGGTCAAATGGCTCACCGAACTATCACGTCGGAATCGGCAGCTTCTTGGTAGCGATTCGTAATGACTGTATCATTTACAGAATTAAAATAGCTTCTTATGCAATTATTTTACGCCGTAACCGCGCTGTAATAATTTACAAATAAATCGCAGAACTGCCTTCGCCTTGTATAAATCCGAAGTGTAATTGGTTATCTCC
Source organism: Dermolepida albohirtum (assembly GCA_031893035.1). Lineage (NCBI taxonomy): Eukaryota > Metazoa > Arthropoda > Insecta > Coleoptera > Scarabaeidae > Dermolepida > Dermolepida albohirtum. Next base: position 166,426 of record JAVIWB010002137.1, on the reverse strand, counting down.
TTAGTTCTAACGAGAAACACGACGTACCGCAATTCAGGCAGATTCCATTAAGTTAATGATTTGATGTAACAACAGAGATAGTTGGCGTGTCGTCGATGTCTATCAGTTCGATTTGAAGATGAGGAATGTTGCGTAGGTATGGAGCGTATGAAGATTTAATAAAATCCGGTAATAATTTCAGAAGGTAACAATTAAAACAGAATACTTGAGATTTCAGTTTAATTTTTCGTTAATAATACGAAGTATACGAGGGTGGTCCCAGAAGTACCCGACCCAACAAAGAAAACGCAAAAATTTTGGAAAGAAATGTATTTATTTCTCAACATAATCTCCTTTCAGCTCTATACACTTTTCTCAGCGATGTTCAAAAAGTTCGATACCCTTTTCATAATAAGAAATGTCTTGCTTCTCAAAATACCCATTAACTTCCTACATCACTTCTTCATCATTGGAAAATCTTTGATCACCGATCCATTTTTTCAAGTTTGGGAATTGAAAATAATCCAAGGGAGCTTAATCTGGCGAATAGGGTGCATGAGCTAGCAATTCAGCCTTTAATTCATTAAATTTGGCCATTGCAATAACGGATTTGTGATCTGGTGCATTGTCTTGATGAAACAACACTTTCTTCTTAGACAAATGCGGCCGTTTTTGCTTGATTTCTTCGCTCAAACGTTGCAATAAGTTCGCATAATACTCTCCGTTGATAGTTTTTCCTTTTTCAAGATAGTTAATGAAAATTAATCCACGCGAAAAAAACCGATGCCATGACCTTGCCTGCAGATGAACCGGTCTTCGCCCTTTTTTGGAGCCGGTTCTCCCTTTTGAGTCCATTGTTTTGATTGTTCTTTTGTCTCGGGTGTAAAGTGATGAATCCATGTTTCATCTATGGTTATGAAACGGCGCAGAAATTCTGCTTTGTTGCTGTGAAACTTCGCTAAACACTCAATTGAAACATCTTCACGAACTGTTTTTGCTCGAGTGTGAGCAAACGCGGCACCCATCTTGCACGCAGATTTCTCATGTCCAAATTTTCAGATAATATGCGATGTACCGCACTTTTTGAAATGCCTACTACGTCTGTTAGCCCTCGCACTTTCAATCGACGATCATCCATTACCGCTTTGTGAATTTTCTTCACCATTTCTGGAATCGTCACCTCATTTGGTCGACCATTGCGATGGTCGTCTTGGCGGCTCGTACGGCCTGGTTTAAACTCTGTTACCCAATATTTCACTGTTGTAAACGAGGGAACAGACTCACCCGGAGTAAAATCCAGTTCAGCTTTTATATCGGTTGGGCTGAGGCCTTTCAAATAAAAGTATTGTATCACGTAACGATGACCAATTTTCTCCATTTTTACAAATTCACTGAAAACGTTCACTATTGATGGCTACCAAACAAATACTAAACAACGTGTCGTCTTCAAACATGAAACATATGCTTTATATATAGATTGTGTACTTTCTAATACAGTGATATTTTTCAAACAACTACCGCCATCTCTAGGTCAGGCCAGGTACTTATGGGACCACCTTCGTGTATACGAGCACTATTCATACGTTGAGGCAAAATTAGGAAATTCTACTTGAATTTCTTCTATACTGGGCTACAAACGTATGATTATTCCCATTTTTAATTTTACGCCATGTCGAAAAAACTTTACGATAATCAAAAATTGGTGAATTATTGTGAGCATTTTTGAAATGTCGATAAATCAACGCAATACGCACGATGGCAATTACATTTTATTCGTCACAATCTATTCACTGTCAAAATCATATTTATGAAAAACTAGTTTCATAACTTTCTAATGAATAAAAATATTCGATCATATAATATTGTGTTTTATTGTGTTTAATAAATAATTTAAAACAATTTGAAAATTGCATCGCACTTTTGATTAATTCTTCTTCATTTTCCAAAAAGAGAAATGAATTCATTATTACGCACCCTGTATATGAATATTTCTTGACTTAAATACAATATCCCATAAAGCAACGTCTCTCTCTCTCTCACACACACACACACACATAAATAACTCGTAGCATAAACATATAATTATTACTGTTATTACAAGTAGAAATAGGCATGCACTAACAGCCAATAAAGCTCCACATTTAACGACCGTTTTACTACATAGAACTATTGAATTTCACATCGTATCCGTGGAGATTTTACGATCAATCGTAATGATCCGTCGTGTTTTACGTTTCATGGTGTTTCTACCCGTAATCTGATCGTAAATCCGTCGATCAGAGTAGCGCCGAAGCGGACGCATTCTAAACTATGATGACTCACTTTCAGTTAATTACGAGGCAGCCCTTGTAAAGAAAAATAAAGATCCGTTCAAATTAAAGTGATTTAGAACTTGACAACAGTTTTGGTACGTCTATGGATGTTCGGAATTAGAAGGTGTGTGTGAGTGTAATATCGCCCAGTATTTACTGGGACTCCACTGACGACAATGGAAGATTTTCTACTTTGTTTATTGCATCAAGTATTCTTTGGTAATTGTTCGTGCTTTTGGTAAATGTCAAAATAATACGACAAATTTTTTGGTTACAAATTTATTTTTTTTCTATGATAAAGTTAGAACTGTCAGTTGTCATATAGCATAAGCATCAAAATACGGATGATATTAGCGCTTGCAAAATGAACGAGCGCCATCTGTTGCAAAAAAACGCATTATGTTTTTTTTTGACAAACCCAATATACAATCCTTTTTTTTTCGTATAGAACAGTCGTGTTATGTACATATATTTATGCAACTAACTACACTACCGGTCATATTTATTTGCCCACCCTTACTTTTAGCCAAAATTATTAAACTATCAAATGTGTACTGAAAATTTATTTATTGTACCAATACAATAGTGTAAAATAAACATAAAATAGTTACATTTTTCTTATATAAAAACTTTATCATTAATTATTATTCAATTTTGCTCTCATCAATGTGCCCACCTTTATTTTTGATAATTGCGGCACATAACCGCGGCATCCTTTCAATTAATTTTTGCAGTGTATCTTCTGTAATTTGTGCCCAGTGTGTTTCGGATCGTTGTCCTATTGAAACACAAAGTTTTCGCCAAGAATCCTTAGTTCTGAACGAACAGCGTTATTTTGTAAAATTTCCTTGTAGCCTTCTTTTCTTAGGATTTCCTCAATTTTGACGACATCACCTACAGATCTTCCACCAAAACACCCCCAAATTATTACTGAACCTCCTCCATGTTTTACGGTAGGCGCAATACATTCTGGCAGTACTCTTTCTCCTGCGGATCTTCTTACGAATATTCGCCTTTTACGACCGAAAAGTTCAAACTTCGGTTCGTCTGTCCACAACACATTATTCCACAGATCAATCGTCCAATTCTTATGTTCTTTAGCCCAATTTAGTCGTTTTATCTTGTTTTGCTTTCGTAGTAGTGGTTTTCGCAGAGCAATTCTTCCGTATAAACCCGCTTGCCTTAACTTTCTCTGTACCGTGGACACACTAATTGGTTTAGCACGCGCTCTATTCATTTCAGCAGCAATTTCTGGTGCTGTTTTTCGTCTATCGCGTCTACTTATCCGTATTAGATGCCGATCATCTGCAGATGTCGTCCCTTGCGTCGTCCAGATCTTCTTTTGTTGGAAAATGTATCACTTTCTTCAAATTTTTTAACGTTATAATCAACGGTTCTGTGATTTAATCGTAATCCTTTTGCAATTTCGCTATTACTTTTACCCGTACGATGATAAGCAATTATCATAGCACGCACTTCAACAGATTAATTCCTTTGTCTTCGGCATTGCATTAAAATATTCACAATAACTCTCTATTTCACTGTTTTCGCTTTTTGAATAACACATCCTAATATTGTAATTAGTTAGTACAATAACACAATATTGGTAATACCTTTCGGAAATGCAGGTAAAACTGTTAATACTGTAGGGATTAGCCTATATAATATTTATGGTATTTTTCCAATTTATGACACCTTTACGATATATCATAAACAATTTAATATTTTCGTAGAAATTCATATGGAATTACTTCCACTAATAATATTATTGAATAATTATAATACAGATTTTTCGAAAGATAATCCGTATTTCAGGAAACACATAAAATTGGGGTGGGCAAATAAATATGACCGGTAGTGTATATATAATCTAGTAATATATATGACGCTTTGTAAACTGTTTTACCGGTGTCTCTACGAGACAAACACAGGTGGACCAAATACAACACACCTGGTCACATGCAGGTACGGACAAAAAGGGATAGCAGTCGGTAGCACCTGAGAGCGAACCGGCACGTGTTGCCTCAAATTCGATCCCGTCCTTACATGAATGAGATCGTAGAATAGGTTCCAGGGGTACGTATGAGTCACCCCCCCCCACCTTCTCGCCCTCTCCTCTCTCTCTCTTTCTATCTCTATAATCGATGTTTACTAAGATGAATGGATTGCAGAGAGCATGTCTTCAATAAATGGATCTGACGTTAAGGGTATTCGTTTCCTGGATACAAATTAATAGCCATTGTGTTGTCGTGTGTTTGGCTATAATAGAAAGTGTTTAAGAGCTTTGGGATTAATATGGCGTGATTAGAACTTCTTGTGCATATAGGTCCTTACAATGGCAATTTACCTAATACAGTTTAATAGCTTGTATGATCAATGTTGATTATATTAGCATTGCTTTAATGTGTAAATTGAAACATAACGAGATTTAATAGATGCGAATAATGCTGTTTAAGCAACAGGACAATGTTTATATATATACAATTATGCTTTTTCTACGTGTATACACTACCGTTCAAAAATATTTGGGCATCCATATTTTATATAACTACTAAAAATTAAAGCCTTTCTGGAAATATATTAAAGAACGTCCGTAATAGATTCAATAACTAAAAATATAGGTACAGGATTATAAAGGTGTCCCAAAATTAACGCAAGATTTGAATTAAATAGAAAACACAGTTTTTAGTCTTTTGATTGTTATTTTTTTATTGAATCCATAAAGTACATAGGATAGGGTTATTTATGGAGTAACGCATCAGGCAAATGGCCTCCATGGCTTCGCATGCACATACGCACTCGTTTGTCGAAATTTCCCATGACCATTATGCATAAATGTGGCTGAATTTCGTTGATGCAGCGTTGAATATCCTCCTTTAATGCACAGGTGGTTGTGGGCTTGTTGACATAGACCTGTGATTTAAAATAACCCCATAAAAAGAAATCTAATAGTGTTAAATCACACGATCTAGGGGACCGAAACGGGAAAGTACACGACCTGGAAATATCTCATGCAGTAATTGAATTGGTTCATGGGCTGTATGACATGTGGCGCCGTCTTGTTGAAACCACATATTGGCCACATCAATATCATCCAATTTCGGCAGAAAGAACTGTGTTATCGTGTGGCAATATCGAGCACCGGTAACAGTCACTGCTTGACCAGTCTCATTTTCAAAAAAGTATGGTCCAATTATGCCTCCAGCCCAAAATCCCAAAGAAGCTCTATTGGGTTCAGATCAGGACTTTGAGCTGGCCATACCATTATAGAGATTTGCCCTTGCTCTTCTAGTTGACGTAAGTAATCGCCACACAATCTAGAAGTGTGTTTCGGATCGTTGTCCTGCTGAAGGATTCCCTCAATTTTGACGAGATCGCCTACAGATCTTCCACCAAAACACCCCCAAATCATTACTGAACCTCCTCCATATTTTACGGTAGGCGCAATACATTCTGGCAGTACTCTTTCTCCTGCGGATCTTCTTACGAATATTCGCCTTTTACGACCGAAAAGTTCAAACTTCGATTCGTCTGTCCACAACACATTATTCCACAGATCAATCGTCCAATTCTTATGTTCTTTAGCCCAATTTAGTCGTTTTATCTTGTTTTGCTTTCGTAGTAGTGGTTTTCGCAGAGCAATTCTTCCGTATAAACCCGCTTGCCTTAACCTTCTCTGTACTGTGGACACACTAATTGGTTTAGCACGCGCTCTATTCATTTCAGCAACAATTTCTGGTGCTGTTTTTCGTCTATCGCGTCTACTTATCCGTATTAGATGCCGGTCATCTGCAGATGTCGTCGCTTTGCGTTGTCCAGATCTTCTTTTGTTGGAAAATGTACCACTTTCTTCAAATTTTTTAACGTTATAATCAACGGTTCTGCGATTTAATCGTAATTCTTTTGCAATTTCGCGATTACTTTTACACGTACGATGATAAGTAATTATAGCACGAACCTCAACAGATAATTCCTTCGTCTTCGGCATTGCATTAAAATATTCACAATAACTCTCTATTTCACTGTTTTCACAACAAAAGATGAACCATGACTGACATAAAATTTATTTTCCTTTTTGAATAACACATCCTAATATTGTAATCAGTTGTACAATAACACAATATTGGTAATACCTTTCGGAAATGCAGGTAAAACTGTTAATACTGTAGGGAGTAGCCTATATAATATTTATGGCATTTTTCCAATTTATGACACCTTTACGATATATCATAAACAATTTAAGATTTTCGTAGAAATTCATATGGAATTACTTCCACTAATAATATTGTTGAATAATTATAATACAGATTTTTCGAAAGATAATCTGTATTTCACACTTGAAATGTTTCTGCAAGGCTACGCACTGTTGTCGACGGATTACTTTCAACTTCTACACGCAGCTCGTCGTCATTAATGGTGCTACGCGCATATCCGCGAGGCTCATTTTCCAAATCAAAATTTCCCTCGCTGAGTTTTTTAAACCATCGCCGTAATGTGCGTTCATTACACGTGGTTTCACCGAACGTCTGATTAATTTCTCGCGTTGCTGCAGCTGTATTTAATCCCTTTTTAAATTGAACGAGGTAAATTGCCCGAATATCTCTTGCCGACAGCATTTCCATAGGCGAAACAAGGACAGGTGTATTAATCTTTCCAAGAAATGAAACAGGTACACACTTCAAAATAAATACCCTTTTCTACAAATACAATAATAATTTTCACCAAAAACATACACGTCTTCACACAGGTGCGATTCAGTTCAGACTGAAGGAAAAAACGGACATTACATTTGTAACAACCTGATACTATATTTAGCGCTTCGTGTAATGACAGCTAGGTGTTCTCGAATTTGGAAATAGTATCTAAAAGAATTGAATAATTTTCGGAAATTTGATCTATTTGAGTATGGATTTTAGTATTTGAAACCAGCCGCTGACTTATTAAAATTGCTTGAGCATCTTGCAGATTTAAATTTAAAGTACAAGGTTTAATAATGTGTAAAAATTTCTCATAATATAAAACAGCTTTAAGCCACGTTCCCCATCTCGTCAATACCGGCTGTGGTGGCTGAGGAATGTCCGGACTAGCCTGTTTAAACTCACGAATGCGTTTTGGAGATTTAATAAAAACTTTTTGGCTAGAAACTATAAATTGGTCCACTTTTGGATAACTGTTTCTAATAAATTCAACTACAAGATGACATGCTTGGAGCAAATAAGTTACGTGAAGCAACTGAGGATAAGATTGTTTTAGTAACTTTCCAGCTTTAACCATATTCGAACCCCCATCTATAATCAAGATTACAAGTTGGGTTGCCGATATATTGAACTTCCCAAAGCTATATTTTATAGTTTCTACCATCCTTTCTGCGTTTGTCTCCTGTAAAGGAAGAGCCAAGGCAATCTTACCGCTTTTTAAAGTGCGCACTAACACGTTTAAAATACTATTCTTTCTTGCATCCGTTGTTTCATCTACCGTCAGCCATATTTTTTTATCTTTTAACTGCATTTATTTGATCCGTAATCGGGTTTTTCACCCTAGAAAAATTATATTGTAATTGGCCTCTTGGCAAACTCCATTCCGAAACGTATTTCCCCCAAAAGTTTAGAAATTCTCCATCGTCTTCAATATTTTAAGGAATAATGCACACACTTTATCTGTTGATCGAAGAACAGAAAGCAGCTAGGGTGAATTGGTGTCAAAAAACTCTAGAACACTTCAACGCTGGAAACTTTAAAAACGTGTACATTGTCAGTACTGATGAATATTGGATTTACTCATACGAGACAGGAATTAAACGTCAATCATCTGTTTGGGTGTTTCAATGTGAAAAAAAGCCGACAAAAGTCATCAATTCTCGAAATGTCTCCAAAAAGATAGCAGCGACATTTATAGCAACAATTCGTCTACAAGATCAAAGAAGTGTTACTGCCGATTGGTATACAACCATTTGTTTGTCACAAGTCAGCGCTGAGCTTCGAAGAACAAACCTCGAACGAAAGAATCATCTTCCATCAAGACAATGCAAGTTCACACACAGCACGCAAGATAATATAATTTTTAACACAACAAAACGTCGAATTATTGGACCATCCTCCGTACAGTTCGGACCTTAGTACCAATGATTTCTTTACCTTTCCGAAAATCAAAAACGGACTGCGTGGTCAAAGGTTCCAGTCTTCAAAAGGAGCAGTCGATGCCTTCGAAAACGCAATTTTGGCTGTACCAACTAACGAGTGGAACAGCTGCTTTTAGAGTTGGCTCGAGCGCATGCAAAAGTGCATTAATCTTCATGGCGAATACTTCGAAAAACAATGAAGTCTTTAAAAGCTATCTACTGCTTTATTCCAGTTTTATATGCAAAACTTAAAACACAACTCACGTATTATAAATGACAAGGAGTAAATATGTCAAAAAATTTTTCTCATCTTGTTTATTGTCTTGTTCCTATACATACAGCCTCGTTAAACAAAAAGCTACAAAGAAATTTCCATTCCATACCTAGAAATAGCAGTAATCTTCGTAAGCGCAGCAAAAAAAAAGAAACTCAACAACACACATCCACATAAACAGAACAGATAAATGGTGTTTGTGTATACGCGCAAAACAAAGTCCTATACTTTCCTCAGCAAATTTACGACATAGTGTTAATGCTTGCGATTCTGTTTTACCGCTTTTGCGCCAATAAAACGTTGTTTATTGCGTTATTAGCGCGGTCTGTGTTTATTTTATGGCGACGTGCCCTCTCCGCTCGAGCTATTCAGCTGTGCCGTGCCGAGGCTACGTGCGGTGAAATATGCTGCCCGTGTTACGCCGAATTATCTTGCATCGTTTAGTTTAGCGACGTAATGCGCTCTCGCGAATTAAATTTATCCTAGTTTACAGTAAATTTATTAGTATAAGAATGCGATAAGGGAAAATTAAATTTTTACTACTACCAGTGCCGCTGAACATGTGATAATGTGGCGGCTTTATCCGATGTTTAAGGAAATTATGGGAAGCGGCGAGCCCGCGAATGTAAAAGGGCATTACAAAACTTTATTTTTATTAAATTCGAAAAGGTGAATTTTATTCTTAATAGATTTATATTCGAGAAAATAGTCATGTCTAAAATAATGGTGCTACGATCGTAAATAAATCTAGTTAGTCAGAGTATTTTGGCCTTACTTGTTACAATAATTAAACCAATTTTCTTAGAAAATAACCAACGTTCCGACTGTATTATAAATTATTTTTTTATTGCATAATACAATTCGTTTTCAACTTTACAGCAGCCTTTATCCACTAGATAAATATTACAAGCAGTAGACGATATATATTACTAAAGCTTTCTATAGCAGTGAATAAAAAAGCAATAAAAAACTGATACCTGCTTTACATACAATGGATAACTTAAAAATGAGACAGAGAGAGTAGGTAGAAATATCGTAATAGAGAGAAGATATTTCTACCCACTCTCTCTGTCTCATTTTTAAGTTATCCATTGTATGTAAAGCAGGTATCAGTTTTTTTTATTGAAATGAATGCAGTGTATACAAAACCCAAATAGTTTTTTATTACTTTTTTAAAGCAGGTATCAGTTTTTTTATTGAAATGAATGCAGTGTATACAAAACGCAAAGAGTTTCTTAGTACTTTTTTTTAAAGCAGGTATCAGTTTTTTATTCTTATATCTTAATAGAGGGAAGATATTTCTAACGGTATTGATTCATTTAGAGATCATTTCTTCAAAAAAAAAAAGTTAAAACTTCAATTTTATCAAGTGTTCTTTATTATCATACAAAAGAACCATTCTTGACATTTATTCTTTAAAAATTATTTCCTTTAAACGTTGGCCGTATCTGCGCCTAACATGGTCCATTCTCAAGTTCCGAGTTTCGATGACTTGTTCGACCATTACAAGTAGTATTTGGCGAATAACGCGAATAATGTTGGCTTCCAATTGCTCAATCGTAGCTGGCTTATCCATGTAGACTTTGGACTTCGCGTACCCCCAAAAAAAAGCCTGAAGGTGTGATATCACATGATCTAACAAGTCCATTACGTGAAATTAAATGTTGAGCAAATTGTTCTCGCAATAAAGTCATGCTTTCACGGGTTGTGTGACAAGTAGCGCCGTCTTGTTGGATTCACATGTCGTCGAGATCACGGGCTTCAATTTCAGGCAGCAAATAATCAGCTATCATGGCGCGATAACGGCCCAAAGTTACGTTGCGGCCGTCTTTTTTTTTTTTAAATTTGGACCGATGATTCCACTTGCCCATAAACCACACCAAACCGTGATTTTGTCTGGATGTAATGGCGGCTCTTGGACCTCTTCGAGTTGCTCTTCACTCCAGGTACAGCAATTGTGGTTATTGACGTAACCATGAAGCCAGAAACGGGCCTAATCGCTGAACAAATTTTTGATCGAAAAACAATGGATCTTCTTCAAGCTTTTAAAGAGCCCAAATACTGAAACGGTGATGATTCGAAAGGTTGGCCGCTTTCAGTTCTTGAACGAGTTCATTCTTCACGGTCATCGCGTACACTCTCAGCATATTTCCAAAGATTCAATTCATCGCATTTTGACACAGAATTTGGGACTCGCGCAAGGTTTGTACCACACAAGCTAACTTAATTCAACATTGAACAGACTTGATTAAAGATTTAAAAAAGGACTGGAAGCATCCAAGCGAAGACCGAAAAAAAAGACATTTGGAGAAGTCTAAAGTGAAAACAATTGATTTGTTTTTATGATTTGAATGGCATAGTGCACAAAGAGTTTGTACTAACTAGTCAAACAGTCAATACTGTATATTACCTTGGTGTTGTGAAGCGTCCTTTGGCGCGTATTCGTTGTGTGCGTCCTCAATATTGTGAAGATGGTATTTGGCGTTTGTTACATGATAATGCACCATCTCATCGCTCGACGCTTATCACTGATTTTCTAGCTACAAATGCCATTTTAACCACCAACCATTCACCGTATTCACCAGATTTAGCCCCCTGTGATTTCTATCTATTCTCCGAACTACATTTGCCGATGAAAGGACAGCGTTATGTCGACTTCGGAACCATTAAAAAGGCGCCGACAGCGATTTTGAAGGACATCTTCAAAGACGAACTTAAAAATTCATTCGACATCTTAATTGACCGTGCAAAACGTTATATTGAAGCCGAAGGCGACTACTTTGAATAAAATAATTGAGTTTTGCCAAAATAGTAAACTTTTGTTTTTATTTTAAAAAAGTTTGGTTTTCTCTGCGACAGACTGTGTAGTTGTTTATAATTTTTATTATTTGTTGCTGTGTATGCATATAAACCCCTCTATAACGCTAATGAACAGAAAACTTCTTTTAATTCTTCATGACAAAACATTGAAATTTTTGTTTTGTAGATGGGCGACGCATCGAGACATTGTTTATGTGTGATTTTTACTACTTTATATGCATGCGGTAACAGAAATTAAAGTATGTTTTTCGTAATATATCACTCTTTTAAATTACCGGAACCGGAAACCTCATTTGTCTACTTTGTAATCAACATGTTCATCATATCCCGTATTTCCCGTACCAAGCACGTCATATTTCTCCGAATATTTTCCTCCTTTCATTAAACAAAATCTCATATCTTTCTTTTACTACCTCAAGCACATATTCTTAAATATTTCTCGCCCACGATTGCTGTTTTTTTTTGTTCTCCTGTGACTGGAAGGCCTGGAAGAAACGCTTATCGCGGCGTGTCTGCGGGAGATCGATACACTGCCACCCTCGTTCGTTCACCATTACACATTTATTACCGTGTCGTATCAAGGAGAACGAGCCGGATGAGCAGATTTGCGAGACCGCGTCGATATTATCATAACACCGAGAGGGGTCCCTCGCTCTCTCGTTATGAATGCAAATCAGAGGCGTTTTTATTCAATAAAGAGAAAATGGTCGTCCTCTGATCTCCGGACGCTATCAACTTTTTTTAATCGAGAAGAACAATAATCGTTGGGAAGTTAGGTGCCTATTTGTTTATGGATTACGAAAGGTCAACGATTATTATTACAGTTTATGTGATGAGTTTTCTTTAGTTAAAAATCCACGATATCGCGACCCGATGTCAAACTGACAAAGTATTTTTCTTTTTTAAGAAGACGTTGGATTAAAAAAATTCTATGAAGTTCGTACTCAACACAGTTAAAAGCAAAGCCTCCCTAAATCCCACACCATCTTATCACCAGTTAAAATTATTAAAATATAAACATACTTGTTGTACAGGGTGTCAGCCAAACAAACGAGTTGGGGGTGGGTTACCCAAAAAATTTTCCCCCCAAAATTTGCATCACATATTTGAAAAAAGTAAAACCAGTTCTGCCAAGTTTCACTAGGGAGCAAAGCACATTCGTTGTCCCAAGCCCGCTGAGGTCCTCTGGAAAACAGCCTCCCGCCAGTGCAAAGTCGCAGGGAGCAAGATCTGGACTGTAGGGAGGTTGCTCGAGAAGTTTCAATCCTGTCGTGGTCAAATATTCGGTGCAGGCTTTGGCGCGGTGAGCTGGAGCATTATCGTGATGGAGGAACCAGGTGTCCATTCTTGACTTTGGCCGCAGGTTTTTAATAGATAAATGACTTTAGGCAGGCACTGTTCAGTATACCACTTAGCTGTAATTGCCTTCTGTGTGTCCAAAACGACGCGTTTCACAATTCCACTCGATTCGAAAAAGACAGCTACCATTTTCTTCTTTACAGATCGGGATTTTCTGACAATTACGGATGTGTTCTCATCATCAAAGTCCCAAACTTTGTTTTGAGCTTTAGTCGGCACATCGTAATAGTACAGCCAAGTCTCGTCACCTGTCACGATGTTGTTCACATATCGAGATTGTCCCTTATTAAACTTTCTTAGCATCTCCTGTCACTAAGTCACACGTCGTGTCATTTGTTCTTCAGTCAGTCGATGCAGCACCCAGAAAGAACAAAGTTTCTTCACGTGCAAATGATCACACAGAATCGAACGAATTGGTTGTGGATTTAGGTCTGAAGTACCCTCTATCTGTTGATAGGTCACTCGCCTGTCCTTGCCAAACATTTTCCTCACAGTAGCTTTCCTCCATAACTAATAGCGCCACCTCTTATCAAACGACAAAACTTATCGAACAACCTGGTATATTTAATTATAGACAGTTAAAATGCATTTTAAAACAAAACGTTTCGAAATAATAGATTCTGATGAAAAGAATGATACACAAGTTTTTAACTATTAAAATAATACGTAATAATTATTCGTAATGTACAAATAAAACCTTTCAATTTTCAATATGAATCTCCATTAAGTCTTTAAATATTAATTATACACCTCTATTATTAATATAATCGTAAACAAGACAAATGCGCCCAGAAGTTAATCTTCCCAATTATTATTTTACACAATTTAACCCGTATCTAGCGCGCACGTGTTTCTGTTTCATCAAACTGATTTATTACAAAATGTTACGTTAATAAACAAGTATCTGAATAATTTATCACGTTTTCCATTCAATATCCGCTTCCTCTGAAACAGTTCCCTACACCCTTCACCAAACTTAATGTCTAACATGCGCGCTCGTGCCATAGTTGTTCCAATTGTCTCCGAAATTAGCTTGGGAATCTATCAACTTGCTTTATAGTTTCGAACAAGTACTGGTGAATTACACATCGAAGTTAAGGTGTTTGCGAAGAGAGATAGTTGAATAAATCGAGTTTTTAAATGATTAAGAAAAGAAAAATTACAGTTCACCATTTTACATTTCATAAATAAAGGGTTACAGTTATTATTACTTGAAACTATTGAAATAAACAAACATAAAAAATGTAATAATGTATTAAATGACTAAGATTTGAACAATTCTCCCCTGTTAAAACTTATTTCAATGTAATTGTATATCTCCCTCACCCTGAAAACATTTTAGTTGACTAGAATATATTCCGTGTGTGTTAGATTCACATTTTAAGCTGAAAAAGTCACATTGCTGACGAAACAATTGTTACACTTTTTCAATAAATATATTTTGTGAAAATCACACAACCGAGTTTTTGTGTTTAACTTTATTAAGAAACGTTTGAAATGATGATTCTAAAATGAGTTTGTGTGTTAGGTGTACGTAGCTATGACTGCATTTTAAAATTTTTTTAATTGTTATTTTAAAATATATACAATAATAATAATAATAATAATAATAATAGTATGGTTAGATATTCGATATTTTATTTGAAATTTAAAGCTAACTGGAAGCCCCCCCCAATAAAGAAAATGTAAAGAAGGAGACTACTTATTCACTTCGTATTTCTATCGTGAATGTACAAACTTGATCAAATCCAAGATTAGCCGTCAGTCAATTATCTACCGTCTAATGTAGATGCACACTACATTGCATTATGAAATGGATTATTTTCGAATTTTCGTTGTTGTTTTCATTATTTCATTATTTAAGTATTATTAAAGAAGATATTTTTAATTTTTCTTGTTATCGTTTATCACTTGTTTTATGATTAATTTTCTTCGGGAAGAAATTGTCATAACATTGCTATTTACTTGTTTTATATATATATATATATATATATATATAGGATATATATTAGCAATTAATAAATACACTTCCCTCTGAATGGATTGAAAACCAAGTTTTGAATTTTGAAAAACAGAATCATTTCTTTTACAGAATTACATAGGGTAGCCGTTTATATTTCGTGAATAGCAAACAAAAAAAAATTATTAGCGAAAATAGTTTTATTGCTTTTCGAAATATTCTCCTTGAAAATCAATGCACTTTTGCATTCGTTTAAACCAATCCGAGAAGCATTGCTGCCACTGTGAAGACGGTATCTTCAAAATATGAGTTTTGAATGACTCGCCTGCCTCTTCCAGCGTAGAAAACCGTTGACCACGAAGTTTATTCTTCACGTGTGGGAACAAAAAGAAATCACAGGGTGCTAGATCGGGGCTGTACGGCGGATGGCTCATCAAATCAATGTTTTTCTCGGCCAAATTTTCAATTGTTTGAACCGACCTGTGAGAGCTCGTATTGTCATGGTGGAGAATGATCTGTCGTTTTCGGTTTGTGTTCCTTATTTCTTCAAAAACTTTTGACAAACAAATAGTTGTATACCATTCGGAATTGACCGTTCTACAACTCTGTAAAAGCACGGTTGCAACGTGACCGGTTTTTCCGAAAAAACAGGCGACCGTTTGTTTTGATGTACTTCGAGCGCGACAATTTTTGTTGGTTTTGGCTCATTTTGGAATACCCACACAATCGACTGCTGTTTACTATCTGGTTCATACGTATAGATCCAAGATTCATCACCTGTGGCGACTTATAAATGTTCTTTGAAGCACCGCCATTGTATTTTTTGTGCATTTCTTGGCACCAATCGACGCGAGTCCTTTTTTGATCGGTTGTCAAATAATGTGGTACCCAACGTGAAAATAGCTTCTTAACGGCTAAATGTTCATGCTGGATCTTATGCACGCTGGTGTTACTAATACCTAAAGATGTCTCTATCTGATGGTATGTCACATGACGTTCTTGCATTATCAAGTCAGACACTGCAATAATGTTTTTCGACACAACAACATTTGTGGCACGACCTTCACGAAATTCGTCGTCCAAAGAACGCCGTCCAAGTTTGAATTCGCTTTACCAACGATATACTGTAGTTTTCGATGGTGCTTCATCACCATATAAAGAATTCAGCTCGTCGATGCATTTTTGTTGAGATAATTTACGCCGAAAGTTATGGCGTAAAATTTTCATGTTACTGTCAACAATAGAAATAACGACCGGATAATTAAAACTGTTAAGGTAAATATATTGTCAAAAATGACAAACTTCACGAGGTAATCATCAGATCGGAGGCAACACTAACAGTGTTGCCAGTTCCCGAAATATAAACAGCTACCCTCGTATTTGATTATTCAATTCCTATTTCTGGTTACCACCATAAGAATTTATAAAAATTCATTTATCTATTGTTTCGCTGGAGGTAATAATAACCCATGGTCCGTTGATGCCCCTCTACACTCTTTATGTTTAGTGTTAAGCTGTTGGTGATAATGATGATGTGTTATAGGGACTGTAAGAACTTCATTTCGAATATTCATTAAATTCTCAACGGTATATTTCGGTGCATAACATGTATACGATCCCAGCAATTTTGATTAACTCTAAATTACCTCCTCAACTTATTGACTGCACTCTCATCAGAAATTAGCTGCGTTCATATTGAACAGACGCCTTTAGCTCGTCGCTAGTAGGATAGGACGTCGGGGATCTGGCGTCGCTGAAGAGATGGCTGCGGTTATTAAATTAAACGGGAGCCAGGAACGGGAGGCGGTTGGCGGCAAACACGGGGCGGATGCCTGCATCTTGCAACGCCAGGATTATCGATTGCAACCAGTTTTTAATTGCGCCGGCTCGATCATCCCCCTCGCTCTGCCCCCCAGGTCGACTGCAGCTACGGATCACCTGGATAAAAGAGATCCCTTCTCGATTTTTCACGTTTCACGTGCTTTTTTCACGGAAACGTGAGAGGAGCGAGAATTTCGTCGCCCGCAAAATCTGTCGCTCTCTCGGCTTCGTAATTTCCGTACGAACGGACGTATACAGCGGGCGTTCCGTAATCAGTTATTCAGTACTGGAATCGGTGGCGCTTTGTCGATAAGTGGGGGTGTCGGACACACCGCGTAAATCATAAGGTCGAGTGGCGTCATTGCAGCTTGTTTAACGTTACTCCGGGGGCTTAGTGTTGCAATTAAGTGCTTTGTTAGTCGAGTTTCAATTAGTTCACAGAACCGCACAGGCGGCGGTAACGTCCGATGATTCATTACACACCTGCTGGCACGACTTCAGGCGCGAATTAAGAAGTCGCATCACGTAATGTTAGTGTTTATATTACTTTTAAATTTTTAGATCCGAAACTGTTTTTATTATTCATTTTTAACTGTTAAAATCACATTAAAATACACTCCGCGCAACATGAATAGGACCAACTGCATATATGACATTTGTAGTTGGTATAAACATGGTAGCGCGCTGGAATTGTTATTTTCGAAAATAAGAGGGCTGATAAAAAGATGTATGTAGGTACCAAATATAATTTTTGTAAAAGTCAGTGCAAATGTACGTTACTAATGACAATAAGTAGAGTAATTAAACGTCACTTGAATACGACCAATAACAAAATACTTTATTGTTCAATAATGAGTACTTTTGCCATTATTTCTTATAACCTCAAATAGTCGGGATGGAATGGAATTATACAGGGTTCTCAAGTAGTCAACGGGAAGTTTCGCCCAACTTCGTTTCAGCGCCTGCTCTAGTTCGTCAGCGCAACTGAATTGGGTAGCATTGGAGTACAATTTACGCGACAACCATCCCCAAACATTTTCTATGATGTTCAGGTCGGGGGAGAGCGTTGGCCAATCGAGAACCTCCATGCCTTGTTCTTGAAACCAGCGTCGAACAATGCGCGCGGTGTGAATACTGGCATTATCCTGTTGGAAAATAAATGGCCCACCTGCCATAACGTTGGAAAATTTGTCTTTCACCTATTGCAGCAGCTGGACGTACTTTTCCGAATTCTGTCTGCCCTTCACTATTACTAAATCAACAGGTCCGTTATAGGAAACAGCTCCCCATACCATGACTGAACCAACATCGGCTCGCTTTCGTGACTGAATCACTTCATCTTTACGTAAATCGTGGAAATAATAAGAAAACCCATCCGGGCCATCTAAATTAAACTTCTTCTCGTCACTGAAAATAACAGTTTGCCATTCTCTTGTCCACCCCATTTTTGCTTGAGCAAACTGAAGAAGTGCAGTGCGCTGAAATTCCCTTAAAGGAGGCCGTCGTTTAATTTTCAAACGTCTTAAATGCGGACAGGTCTTCAGTAACTTCTGTACAGTTCTTACCGATGCATTCGTTCCAACGTTATTCGCGATTTGTCTTGCCGTTAATGCCGAATTCGATGCTTCGCGTAATATGGCTCGACGTTCTCTCTTAGTTGTAACGGATGTTGTTCGCCCTTTAAAACGTTTTCCATAATTCTCGGGATCCCTAATAAAATTGTTCACAACCTGGTGTGATCGACTTATTTTCTTTGCAGTAGCCCTTGAGGAATACCCTTCTTGATGGAACGCTTTAATTTTTCCAATTTCTTCCATACTTAAGCACTTCTGTCGTCCCATCGTTGCACAATACTCTTAATTACAGATGTTTGTTTATCCGGATACACGTTGTAACTCGACACTCATCCGGTAGCTTACTATTAAATACTGGTCGTATCCAACCGGCGCGGTGCATTTTATATGTATGTGGTACTTACGTCACCCAATGCATAACGTTAGGCACTATTGCGCAATAATGCGTATTATTTGCCATATCATACCATTACAAACTTGCATTGTATTTTTAGTAAATGAATTGTTTTTCAAACCACCGAAAGCTTGCAACAAGTCGGGTGGTCCTATTCATGTTGCGCGGAGTGTATAATGTTTCAAATATGACAGCTAGATTATACAGATTGTGTTACGATCCTTTGATAAAAGTAAAACATTGGGACCTTAGTAAGCAATGAAGTGAAATAAAACATGTGATTATTTACATAATTTTGTAAATGCGCCCACTGCCTCCAAAAGAGGCCTGAGAGAGAGACCTTGATTTAAAGAACCACCAGTGTAATCTAATTTCCTTTTATTATTTAATATTTCACAAGTGTTCAGCGAATTTAACAAGTTCGTAAAACAAATAATACCTTAACTTAAACAACTATTAACATAATTGTCAAACATTTTGAAACATAAACACCAGCATAGTTCGTTTCAAGTTATTTTCATTTGAGTAAATAGCAGGTAAGTACTTTTATGGCACCCGCTGCGGTAAGGGCTTAATGAAACGTAAACACAACTAAGACGTGAGCTGCTTCTGACGGTATTAAATAAATTGTGTCAAAGTAAGCGAACTTGATTTGCTGATTTATGTATATTAGGTCTGGGAATTACATTTAATAGTTATTACTGAGGCTGCAGAAACAAGTGCTTTCGCAGTAGCGTACGGCTCAGTTACTATCAATATTAAAAATAAATGTAATTATTATTCTAGTCTTCTCTTTGTTGTTGATGTAGGGATGCAAAAATTCGTTGTAGTATTGTGTCATTAGTATGCTTTCCAGTGCTAACTCTGTCATACTCCTACTGCGAGGTGGAAATTTGTTGGTGTATTTGGAAAAGGAGCGTTCTGCGTCTAATGACGTGATGTTCGCGATTTTAAAAAGGACGTTCGCATCATATTCGCACTCTTGGTTTTCAGTTACAGGTTGGTAGAAAAGTTTTGAAAGTAAAAATGAAACAATGTGAATTTTTAAATGGAATTAGTTTTTTTATACAATGTAATCTCCCTCAACTTCAATACATTTATTCCAATGATTCTCCAATAATTTTATACCATCTCTGTAATGATTTTCTGGAAGCTCTGCAAAATACTGTTCCACGGCTGAAATAGCTTCTTCATTCAATGAAGAACGCTTACCACGAACGAATTGTTTCAAGTTTCTGAAGAGGTAGTAATCATTCGGAGCCAAATCTGGTGAATACGCTGGTGTTCAAGCAATTTGTACTTTAATTCATTCAATTTAGCCATCGTCAAAACATTTTTTTGTGTGAAGGCGCATTGTCTTGATAAAAAATTATTTTTTTTAGCTAAACCAGGTCTTTTTTCACGAATTTTTGCATCCAGTTGATCTAAAAGGTTACAATAATACTCTTGAGTTAATTGTTTTACCTTTTTCAAGATAATCAAACAATAAAATTCCTTTTGCATCCTAAAACACTGATGTCATAACCTTTTTTGCCGATTGTCCTGACTTCACCTCTTTTGGAGTTGAACAACCAACCGTAGTCCGCTGTAATCGTTCTTGTTTCAATTTAGGATCATGGTGGTAGATCCAAGTCTCATCCATAACTATAAAACGACGCAAGAAATCTGTTTTATTCCGCTTGAAACGCACCCAGTTACGCTGAGAAATTTGTTTTCGATCCAGTTTTTGTTGAATTGTTAACGAATGCAGCACTAACTTTCCAAACAGCTTTTTCGTATGTAATTCTTCATGTAAAATATGGAGTACTCGTTCGTCTCAGATGCCTATGGTATTAGCAGTTTCACGCTTAGTCAAATTCGGATCTTCACTAAACATATTATGTACTTGCTCAATGATTTCTGCTGTTGTTGCAGTTTCTGGTCGTTCACTACGTAGTTCATCTTCAACGCTTGTACGACCACGTTTAAACTCTAAAACCTGTAAACTCTTGTCTAAACCCACTATAGTTTGAAAACCGGGATTCTTATTTATAACCGCACACAATTTATCGGTTGTTAATCTTCCTATACTATCTGTTAGATTTCCTAACGAGGCTTTGAGGTAATATATTTAGCGCTTCATGTAATGACATCTGGGTGCTCTCTAATTTGGAAATAGTATCTAAAAGAATAGAATAATTTTCGAAAATTTGCTCAATTGAGTATGGATTTCAGTATCTGAAACCAGCCGCACACCAGCCGACATATTGAAATTACTTGAACATTTTGCAGATTTAAATTTAAGATACAAGGTTTAATAATGCGTAAAAATTTCTCATAATATAAAACAGATTTCAGCCACGTTCCTCATCTCATCAGTACCTGATGTGGTGGCTGAGGAATGTCCGGACAAGCCTGTTTGAACTCACGAATGCGTTTTGGAGATTTAATAAAAGTTTTTTTGGTACAAACTATAAATTGGTCTACTTTTGGATAACTGTTTCTAATAAATACAGCTACAAGATGACATGCATGGAGCAAACAGGTTACATGAAGCAATCGAGGATAAAATTGTTTTAGTAACTTTCCAGCTTTAACCATATTCGAACCCCCATCTGTAACCAACATTACAAGTTAGGTTGCCGATATATTGAACTTCTCGAAGGTATGTTTTATAGTTTCTACTATCCTTTCCGTGTTTATCTTCTCTAATATTCTACTACGTAAAAGAAGAGCCAAGGAAATCTCAGCGCTTTTTAAAGTGCGCACTAACACATTTAAAATACTATTCTTTCTTGCATCCGTTGTTTCATTTACCGTCACCTATATTTTTTGATCTTTTAAGTCTGCTTTTATTTGATCCATAATCGTGGTTTTCACCCGAGGAAAATTATACTATTGGGTTGGCAACTAAGTACTTTCGGTTTTGTAGTATAAAATAAAACACTTTTTTTTTAAACAAAGAATAGTTTTTAATCAATTATATATTTTCCATTTTGCTCAATGACCTTTTGCCACATTTCTTGCAGCTGCATGATTCCGCGCTCATAAAATTTCTGGTCCTTATCAGCAAAAAACTGAACCGGGTGCGAGTGAAGGTCATCGTCATTTGTGAAAGTTTTACCATTCAAAGAATTCTGCAAACTTCGAAATAAATGGTAATTAGATGGTGCTGGATCAGGGCTGTATGGGGGATGTGGCTCCCACCAAACTGGCAGCATGATCTTTTTCGGATGCAATTCAGCTTTCGATGTGGTTTGAGCTGGTTTATTGTGTTTGCTCCATGATCGTCTTCGAACTATGTTACTGTAGACGACCCATTTTTCATCACCAGTGATGATTCTTTTTAAGAAAGGGTCGGTTTCATTTCGTCTAAGGTGCATATCGCAAAAGTTGATTCTTTGTGTTAAATGAATTTCTTTCAATTCGTGAGGTACCCAAATATCAAGCTTCTTAACTAGCCCAAGACATTTTAAATGTTTTTCAATTGTTGTGTGCGATACATGTAGCCTCTCCGCAACCTCTCGAACAGTTATATGACGATCCTCTTCAATTATGACTTTGATTTGGTCATCATCAACTTCAATAGGCCGACCAGAACGTTGCTCATCTTTGAGGGAAAAAATCTCCAGAACGGAATTTTTTATACCAATTCTGACACGTGCACTGTGTTAAGCAATTAGCACCATAAAATTCACATATCTTTTTGTGAGCCGCAGCAGCTTTCTTTCCTTTACGGAAATAAAATAGTAAAATATGTCGTAAATGTTCGTTTCTGCACTCCATTAACCCACAACTAATAGCTTTAATAAAAATCACGCACTACTTGCTTTTGAAGTTACGTCAATGTGACTAGTATCACGCGACAAACGGTAAAGTACAGCACTAACATACGTTATACAAAAAATAAAGCAATGCTCTCTATCAGTAAAAACCGAAAGTACTTAGTTGCCAACCCAATATAATTGACCTCTTATCAATCTCCATTCCGGAACGCATTCCCCCAAAAGTTTCGAAATTCTTCATTGTCTACAATATTTTGTGGAATGCACACGCTTAACATAAAAATAAAGTCACATAGAAATTTATAATATGGTACATCACGGTGCGTATTTAACCAGTGTTGTTTGCTATTAACATGTCTTTTGCACACAAAGATACTGTAGGGTAAAATGTTGATATTGCAAACAATACATTTAATAATAGTACCAGTGTATTCTAATCTCGCAAATCGCTTAAGAAATCTATTAACACTCGTCGAACATAACAAAGAACCCCGTCGATTCGCTATCATGAATCTAATCCGGCATTCATACACATACCATACGCATACGAATCTCGACTTCGTGTATATTCGACCGCTTTCGAAATACATATATCATCGCCGCCAATGAGTGCGCACTCGTTTCTGTATATATATACGGTATTGAATAACCTGTATCTAAGTAAACGAACTTGATTTGCTTATTTATGTATATTAGGTCTAGGAATTACATTTAATCGTTATTACTTAAGATCGTTTAATTAGAATAGCATTACAACATAATATTTCTTACATTTACGTAATACAGTCCACATAAATTTTCTTTAATTGCCAAATATAAATTTTAAAGTGAGAAAGCACATGTTTTATTATAAGAACGTGGAAACCTCATTCAGAATCTATACTATAACCAATGCAATTTGGCCAGTCAAACAGCAGCACGATCGTTTTAAAAGATACACTCCCAGAAAAAAATTTGGGTCGCTTAATTTAAAAGTTTGACATGTGAATGTAAGGTTATGACTGCAGCCAATTAGATTATACAACAAACTAACCTATAAACTCCAACAACAAATAGTTCAAAATAGATATGATATTGTACTTGACTGTACTTCAACTGAATATATAGGTTAAGGAGGTGAGAAGTAAAGAGTTTCGCGTATTAGTTCACATTTTTTCCGCCGGCCAAATGAAATTGGTCGCACAATAGTTGCGAGGTTTGATAAATGTTTAAAGAAACTTGGCAGCTATGTTGCAAAATAGAGAAATGTGTGTAGAATCTGATAATAAATTTGGTTTTTGAAAATTTTCTTTCGTTTGGTTTTTATTTTCAAACGGGCCTTACTTAAAAAACACACCTCGTATATACTAAATTACGAACTTGTTAAAAAATGAAACAATTGCATTTATTCAAGGTTAGCAAATAGTTATCCTTAAAAATGTACTTATCATGTTTTACGTATACAATATGATTCAAATTTCCAAATTTTAAGTGACACATTCGTTATATGATAATTCGAAAAAGCTACATTGTTTGACATCTATTGTACTTTATTAATTCAATTCTGTTCTATAACATTGTTTTGTCTCGTTGTAGACGCTGTAATAATATTCACGTATTTCGTAAATTCTGTTAATATTTCCTGACGTTTATAAATTGCTTTGTCACTTTCTAAAACTAGTAACACCTAGACCTTTATCACTTTCCCTTTGCCGTTTGTGTAAAATTCCTTTCATATTTTCATAAAATAACTAATCACTTTCCCATACTATTTAAATCTCATTATTAGCTATCTACATGTAAAGGGTGTTTCAAATTTGGCGGTTTTTTTAAGAATAAATAAAGCACATAATTTGCATTCACTTTCAAAAACTTTTTATTGGTATTTGAGGGATCAATTATGACATTTATATGCGAAAAGTAATATCTGCCAAATGGCCTCTTCTTGCAGCTCCGCAGACGTCCACTCTTTTGTTAAAATTTTCAATAACATTTTGACATAATTGAGGCTCTATCTCACCAATGACACGAATAATTTCATCTTTCAAAGCAGGAATTGATTGTGGATTGTTTTTATAAACCTGACTTTTCACATAACCCCAAAGAAAATAGTCTAACGGTGTCAAATCACATGATCTTGGTAGCCAATTAAAACATCACCGTTTCTTGAGTTTGCACGTCCAGGGAATTTTTTCTCAATAAATCAATTGATTCGTGTGCAAAGTAAGGTGTAGCGCCATCCTGTTGAAACCACACATCCTCTAGATCAATAGTCATTAATTCAGGCCATAAAAATTCGGTTATCATCCGACGATATCGAACCCCATTGACAGTTACAGCTTCACCAGCAGCATTTTCAAAGAAGTAAAGTCCAATTACACCACCTGACCATAATGCACACCAAACAGCAACTCGTTTAGGATGCATAGGTTTCTCATGAATAATTCGTGGATTTTCCTCGCCCCAGATACGGCAATTTTGTTTATTAACATAGCTACCAAGTTCAAAATGTGCCTCATCGGAAAACACCATTTTATGAGAAAATTCAGCTAGTTGTTCATTGATGAAATTGACAAACGAACGACGTTTTAAATGATCTAATGGTTTCAGTTTCTGTGTTATTTGAGCCTTATATGCCTTCAGAGCTAGATCCTTGTGTAAAATGCGCCATGTTGTTGATCCACTAAGTCCAAGTTGTTGTGAACGTCGGCTAATAGACATTTCAGGATCTCCAGTAACACTTTCACGAACCAAAGCAATATTTTCTTGTGAACGACCACTGCGACTGTATTTTTCACTTTTTTGATCTTCCATGGAACCGGTCTCTTGAATTTTTTTAATAATTCGACCAAGAGCGCTTTCAGATGGACGATTATGTAAACCATAAAATTCACGTAATTTTCTAAAAACTCTTTTCACAGAACGCTGATTTTCATAAAATAATTCAACAATTTGAACGCGTTGTACCGTGTACGAAGCCATTTTTATAAATGTCCACATACCCAGACAAATTCAATGCGCCATCTATATTTTATTTATTCTTAAAAAAAACCGCGCAATTTGAAACACCCTTACATACATATACTATCACTCTGTTATGCATACAGTGTGCTTCAAAATTAAGGGTCGTGGCATTTTTATGTGATAATTCGAAAGAACTACATTGTATGATGGTATTGTTTACATCAGTCGCAAAAATCTACGGAATTTGGTGTTTTAAATGTTTGGAAAATTTTTATAAGACCATTGTATTCATTTGTTTATTTGTTTTTTGTTCCAGGGTTCCGATGCCAGTTCGGTGATATTCGGATCGGCACCAGCATCCAGAAAGCACGAGTTTCCGGGCGCTCTCCCTCCGAGCCTGCCACTGAGCAACGGTGCCAGTAACTCGCCAGTTCCGGCTCCAACGCCGCCGGATCTGCCGGCCCCTCAACCGGCCCCCGCGCAACTGCCTCCTCCGCCGCCGCCGCATCCCGCCCCCGTCCGCATAGAAGAGAAACCGCCGCGACCGCCGGTCCTCGTCGACGTCGTCGGCGGCATGACGGTGACGACGACCGCTCCGGCGTCCCCGCCACCAGCCAGCAGTGTTCCTCAGCTGCCCGTGGTGAGCAGCGTGCCGCAACCGCCTCCGGCGACCGCTCCGGTCGCCCATCCAGCGCCGCACGACTCCGCACCAGCCGCGAACCACGCGCGTACCGAAAGCCCCGCCGTAGCCACGTCAGCACCCGCTTACCATCCTCCGTATCAGCCGTTGTATACTCCATATTCGGTACACACGAACTACTCACCAAGTGCAACCGTTGTAGCGGCCGCCGCCGTTGTGCCCGTGGTCACGACGGCGGCGGCAGCCCCCACCGTTACGGCCACTACTCATACTCCAACGGTCGTTAATAGACCACCCTCTCCAAGGGGGCATTCTCCTACAAGAGAAAGAGATAGTTACAGGTAATGTAATACTTATTCAAACAATTTTAATAATTCCAATCAAATATGAAAATATTATTTATAGTTAATGTAAATTTGTACCCAAAATGCAGATCCTACTTAATACTACAACATTGATATGAAAAACATCGAATGTATATCAATTTTTAAGAAAAACGTCTTATTTCTTTTTTTTAAATACATTGTTCAAGTTCATATCGGAAGTCATTCTATGATCGAGACTGTTTTTGAGGAATCTATGGCAAAATCGGCTTGCTTGTTTCCGTTAAACAATGAAAGAAGTTACGAATCGCAATGTGTTGCTAGGTCTTTCAGTCAGTGGGCCAACTGAGGAAACCAACATTTGAACTATCTTCCAACTTCCTAGCTATTTGCGGATGCCCTGAATTTGTATAAATTGCTACAAGGGAAAAGAATATAGAGTTGTCTGCAATATAACATTAGAGAAATGTAAAATAAAGCAAATTAACACTGATTGAATAACCTCCGAGGAGGAACGGATACCATTAAGAAAAATGGTAGAATATTATGTATGCTATTGTCAGTCAATTCTATAAGATACCCCGTTCCACATACTTTTAAATTTATTTTTTAATAACGAAAGCAGCACATAACTGCGTCATTACCTTTTCATCTATGTGGATGCTGGATTTTTTTATTACAAAATAACCAATGTTTAGATTTGAAAAATAATTCTCAAATTATTGAGAATTTTTTAAAAAAATTAAGAATTCGTCTATTTTGGAATGAAATGTATAAAAAGAACAGAAAATAATGTATGCAGATATTGTAGTGCGTAGACATAACCAAACCTTTTAAAACATCTGAGTTTTAGTTACTCTGTTTTTCCATATAATTAACAGGTTTTCCAATAAGAGTGATATGATTTCTTTAAAAAAAAAACACTTATTGTTAAGACATTTCAAAAGTTTTTTATTTAATGTGAAGTACAATCGATACAATTACGTTCTAAATAAAACGTCATTCAAATGGCCTCCACAACTTCTTCTGCAGGAACGAATTCGATGAACCCAATTTTCGAGCACTTTTTCCACTAAATCTAGTCGTATGTCATGAATGGCACGTTCAATATTGACTTGTAAAGCTTGAAGAGAGTCTGGTTTATTTCGATAGACCGATGACTTCAAATAACCCCACAAGAAATAGTCTAATGGTGTTAAATCACAACTTCTTGGAGACCATTCAATATCACAATTTCTTGAAATAATAGAATCTCCAAACTTTTCTCGCAATAATTCTATTGTTGCATTTGCTGTATGGCACGTAGCCCCGTCTTGTTGGAACCAAATGTTGTCAAGATCAACTTCTTCCAATGTCGGCCATAAAAAGTTGGTTATCATCAATCTATACCGCTCTCCATTGACAGTAACGGTGTTACCAGCTTCATTTTGAAAGAAGTACGGACCGATGATTCCACCATACCAAAAACCACACCAAACTGTCAATTTAGGTGAATGTAATGGTTTTTCATAAGTAATTTGTGGATTTTCTTCGCACCAGAATCGACGGTTTTGTTTATTTACCACACCATCCAGATGAAAGTGAGCCTCATCAGAGAAGATGATTTTCTTAAAAAAATCGTTATCGTTTTCAAGTTGTTCCAAGGCAAAATCAAATTCACGACGTTTACGGTGATCCAATGGCTTCAGTTCTTGAGTGAGAACAATTTTATAGGGATGCCAACCCAAATCCTTTCTCAAAATCCGCCAAGTTGTGGTTTGAGACAGTCGCAATTGTTGAGAACGTCTTGGAATCGACAAATTACGGTCTTCAGTAACACTTGCCCGAACGGCAGCAATATTTGCATTACTTCTAGCGGTTCTTTGTCTTATTGGCACTTGAAAATCATGTAAAGAAAATGTAACCTCAAAATTTGTAACAATTCGACGAATAGCGAGCACACTTGGACGATTATTACGACCATAAAATGGCAAAAGCGCACGAAAAGTTGCAATTGGAGAACGATTATTTTGATAATAAAACTGAATAATTTGTAAACGTTGTTGTTGCGTATATCTCTCCATGATGAAATTGTAAACACTACTGGATACAATGAAAAACAAATGACAGATCATGACATATTACAAATGGCCGAAATGTCACTTCAAAATCATATCATCCCTATTGGAAAACCTTATATATTGGGTTTGTCAAAACAATCATAATGCGTTTTTTGCAACAGATGGCGCTCGTATTTTGATGCTTATGCTATGTGGCAACTGACAGTTCTAACTTTATCATAGAAAAAAAATTATGTTTTTCAGAAATATTTTGTTAATTTTCCCTCAAAACTAATCTTATTTATTTATTTGCTTTTATTGCAGTAGTAACGTTAGTACTTTAAGTAGAGGCAGTGTTACACCACAGAGCTGCCCGCCTCCCACCACCGTGTCTTCTAGTCTCAGCCTGGGCAAAAGTTGGAGTGGCCCAGCACCTCAATTAAGTCCAGCTCCTCCGCGACCCACTCCACCTCTTCATCCCTCATTTCCAGCTCCCATGTTCACGGCGCCGTTACCTCCGGTGTCCAGGGCGTCTCCTTTGACATCAAGCGTACCGCCGCCACCGCCCAACCCTAATCCCTTCTCGGCCGAGAGTCTCTTCCAAACAAACCAAGCAGACATGCTTCGTCGCGAATTGGACAATAGATTTCTGGCGACTCAAGATCGAAGTTTAAACGTGGCGCCGCCGCCGTACCTCCGGACGGAAATGCATCAACATCAGCACCATCACACGCACGTACACCAACATACGACGTCGCTGTTGCCCCCGCCACCTTCCTCGACGCTTTTCCCACCTCCCTTGGTAAGAGTTATCTTAGTAATTATATTTTTGAAAGTGTAAAAATTGTCTTTTGCAGTTCAAAGATATTCCAAAATTGGGTGCGGTGGAATCGCCTTTCTACAGACAGAACTTAACCATGCCTAATTACCCTGGATACACGTCGAGTCTCCTGCATCCGGGACTGACGGCTGGACCTACACCTTTCGTGCCTCCGAACCATCTGGCTCCATTCCAACCCAAGGTAAACGAACTTAAAGACACATACAAACCTTTTTTTTTAGTTTCTCTTTTCCATTTTTAACAAACGAACGTCCGGCGAACACGGTTCAGATCAAACGTGTTTGGCATGAGGTCGAAACGTGTTTCAAAAAAAAAAAATAGAAAAATTCTTGTCTTTTTTCCTTCTGTCTCATAGCGCACACTAACTGGCTGCCATCCCTAACGCTTTGTCTCTCTTTTTTGTCCACAGACCATTGCGCAAGACCCGACGAAACCTAAGACGATGGTAGGTAGTTGTCGCACTGCTTAGCCCCGACGAGCTTCGCTTGCTGCGATCATACAATTTTTTTTTTCTATTTCAATCATATCATTTTCCAATTATATGTAAATAGGTTTCAGCTAGTCGATTAGTTTTAAGAGTAGATTACTTCCTGCAATAAACACGACTGACGCGAAGTTCTCTTGAAAGGTCACGTTATTCTTTTGTCTTTTTTACATAAAAAAATACGGTTTTTTTTGGAAAAATTTAAATTGTAGCACAATTAATGTGAATATAACTTTGATACATTTTCAAAATTTTGCAGATCGACTATAACAATCCCTAAATAACATCGAGCTCCCAAAACTTTATATTTTATATTCGCCTTTTATAGAAAACGGGAAAATGGAACGCCATGCATGTGCGGATAGCATGGGAAATCTATCATCACCAGCAAAAGAGCGGCGAAGCGAAAGCGGGCATCGCCAAGGACCTGCTGCGACCTCCGACTCATTTGTTTTCACCTAGTGTTCATCCTTCGAGACCGCACGAGATGCCCTTCCCGCCCGGTTTGGGAGCCCATCGACCACCCACGTACGATCAACCGCCGCATCATGGGTCTTTATTTACGGCGCCCTCGTCGCATATAGGTAGTGAGTGATCAAAAAGAATATTTCATTATTTTTTAGTGCGATTGGTCCCGTTAAAATTAGAAATTTCGAAGTTTGCAATCGTAAATGTACTCAAAAGTAAACTCGATTACTATGCATTCCAACATTTTTTTTTAATTAAGAAGGCTCGTAAGTGAAGCGTGAGTAAAAATATTTAACAAATTTTTTCTATACTTTAAGCTCGAATTCGTTCCCAAAAACTTCATATAAGTACAGGGTGTTTCAAAAAGAATATACGTATTTCAACTTCATATATTTATTAAACTTTAAGACATACGAATATGAAACTTTACACACATATTTACAAACCTCTCAAGTTCAGATTCATGCAAGCATGTCCTTCGTCACTGATGTTATGGCAGTCCGGATCCGGTTCTTCAACTCTTCCAGGTTCTGTGGGAGTGGTGGTACATAAACGTTGTCTTTAACGAAACCTCACAGGAAGAAGTCACAGGGTGTTAAATGCGATGACCGTGGAGCCCAGCTGAGACATGCTAAGTCGCCAGCTCCTTGACCACCAATCCAACGGTTCGGCAGAGTTTCATTCAGATATTCACGCACTTGGCGACTCCATTGAGAGGGTGCCCCGTCTTGTTGAAAAATGAAGTTGTCTTCGTGCAGCCTCGGAAACAACCAGTTTTGTAACATAGCGAGATACTGCTGACCGTTAACCGTGTTTCCATCAAAGAAGAATGGGCCGTAAACAGATGATCGGGATATCGCACAAAACACATTAATTTTAGGCGAATCTCGTACATGTTCAATGGCTGCATGTGGGTTCTGTAGACCCCAAATTCGAATGTTGTGTTTGTTTACCAGACTACTAACATGGAAAGTCGCTTTATCACTGAACACGATGCGTTGTGCGAAAGTGTTATCATTGTCAATAGCATCATGAATCTCGTTACAAAATGCCACACGTTTCCGTTTGTCATCGGGACGCAGAGCTTGTAACAACTGTAACTTGTACTGCTTCATAGCCAACCGAAGTCTCCAAACACGCCAAATTGTTGTTGTATGCAGTTGTAACTCCCGACTAGCACGACGAGTTGATTTTGAAGGATTACGTTGGCAACCAGTTTGAATTCGTGCAACATTTTCTTCAGAAACACGAGAGCGAGCAGGACTCATTCCTTTACATACACATCCTGTATCTACAAAACTGTCGATACCATCTGCGAATGTTCCACCCATTCGGAGGATCACTTTGGTAATTCAACCTGAAACGTCTTTGCACTGTAATCATGGAATTGCACTTCGCAAACTCGAGAACACAAAATGATTTCTGCTGCGGAGTAGCCATTTTAAACATATGACGGTTACCAAGAAAAACAGAAGACAACTTACATCTAGCGGTTATTAAATAAACTAGACTATGTATTCGTTTCTCCAATAGCGGAATCGAAGCGCAGCGATCGATAGTTTGGACAAAATAATACTTTGTAATACGTATATTCTTTTTGAGACACGCTGTATATTTGTACGAAACACAGATGGAAAATTGTGTAAGTAGCTATGTTTCACACGACATTTCTTCTTTAGGCACCTTTTTATAGCAAATATTATTCCATTTTACGTATGGTTTTTAAAACAACTCCCTTAAGAATTACATCTTATATAGTTCTTATATATTATTTAAGTGATAAAACCGAAGTTAATCTTTAAAAAAATCTAATCATTTGATACGGTGTCGAAGTCCACGGAAAGACTCCAAAACAAATAACGAATTTTACAGAACCCTATCCTACTTTACTGTCTTTACTTATTTAGGATCAAGCATTTCTCCGTTTACGAGATACGGAGCGGCCACCGGATTCGGATCAGCCGGCCCGCCATTCTCCGTATCACCGTTCGCCAACAGTAGAGATCTCGGATTACAATTACACGATCCGTGGCGGGGATTACAAAGAACAGTGCCGACTTTTCCCAGTGTGAGTGCGTTACCACCGAGCTTACCGGGACTACCGCCTCCTGCGCCGTGGACGATAAAACCTGATCCGATTCTGGAACAGCGGGAGAGAGAAGAGCGCGAAAGACAGGAGAGGGAACGCGAAAGGTTACGGAGGGAAAGGGAGGAGAGAGAAAGGAGAGAACGCGAGGAGAAACAAAGACGATTGGAGCAACAGGTAATCAAGTTTAGTAACTATGTAGTAGCATTATACTGAGGGGAATGAATTTTTTGTGTTCTAACTTGTGTATGATACAGGGTGAACCACTTAAATTCGGTTCTGGTAAATTTGTAGCGCACTAAATGAAGAACGTACTAATAACAATCAAACTTGCAAATCATATTCAACGTCACATCGAGCACAACCTTAATGATTTCTTTTTTTATTGAGTTTATATTAAACAGAATGTTTTTCTACTTATAGCGGTTCAAAACATTACTAGTTTTATACCTTGTCTCAGAATAAAAAGGAATGATTTAAATATCTCGCTAAAACCCGGAACACACAGCTTAAAAATGTAACTCATCATAAAAAATAAACGTAAGCAATTTGGTAACAATATTAAATTTTATTATTTGTTCTTAGTGAAAAGAATTTACTCAAATAGAATTATGATTGTGCGAAAGTTACTTTTTGAATCAATATGTACACTCCAAAATTAATATTAAATATTATGCTTGATAAAACTTATTTCTGGTATTTCAAGAACCAATGATGCTGGATTAAAAACATGTACTATTTTGGCGCAATATTTGAATCACTCCTTACTCTGAGACAAGCCATAATAACAAATATAATCAGAAAATTTTCAAAAACTCAGCCAATATTTGAAAATTTCAAATACTCCAATATTGTCAATTACAAGACCAATCACAAAACTTCTAGTTCGTATCAGTAAATAAATATTTTATTGAAAAACTATTGGGTTGGCAACTAAGTACTTTCGGTTTTTACTGAGAGAGAGCGTTGCTTTATTTTTTGTATAACGTATGTTAGTGCTGTACTTTACCGTTTGTCGCGTGATACTAGTCACATTGACGTAACTTCAGAAACAAGTAGTGCGTGATTTTTATTAAAGCTATTAGTTGTGGGTTAATTTTAAATGGAGTGCAGAAACGAACATTTTCGACATGTTTTACTATTTTATTTCCGGAAAGGAAAGAAAGCTGCTGCGACTCACAAAAAGATATGTGAAGTTTATGGTGATAATTGCTTAACAGAGCGCACGTGTCAGAATTGGTATAAAAAATTACGTTCTGGAGATTTTTCCCTCAAAGATGAGCAACGTTCTGGTCGGCCCACTGAAGTTGATGATGACCAAATCAAAGTCATAATTGAAGAGGATCGTCATATAACTATTCGAGAGGTTGCGGAGAGGCTACATGTATCGCACACAACAATTGAAAAACATTTAAAATGTCTTGGGCTAGTTAAGAAGCTTGATATTTGTGTACCTCACGAATTGAAAGAAATTCATTTAACACAAAGAATCAACTTTTGCGATATGCACCTTAGACGAAATGAAACCGACTTTTTCTTAAAAAGAATCATCACTGGTGATGAAAAATGGGTCCTGTACAGTAACATAGTTCGAAAACGCTCATGGAGCAAACACGATAAACTAGCTCAAACCACATCGAAAGCTGAATTGCATCCAAAAAAGATCATGCTGTCAGTTTGGTGGGATTACAATGGTGTTGTGTTTTTGAGCTGCTTCCATGGAACCAACCGATCAATTCTGATGTTTACTGTCAACAATTAATAAAACTGGATGAAGCAATCAAAGAAAAACGGCCAGAATTGTCAAATCGGAAAGGTGTAGTTTTCCACCAAGATAATGCATGGCCTCACACATCTTTGGCAACTCGTGGGAAACTGTTGAAGCTTGACTGGGAAGTGATGCCACATCCCCACACAGCCCTGATCTAGCACCATCTGATTACCATTTATTTCGAAGTTTGCAGAATTCTTTGAATGGTAAAACTTTCTCAAATGACGATGACCTTCACTCGCACCTGGTTCAGTTTTTTGCTGATAAGGACCAGAAATTTTATGAGCGCGGAATCATGCAGCTGAAAGAAATATGGTAAAAGGTCATTGATCAAAATGGAAAATATATAATTGATTAAAAACTATTTTTTGTTTAAAAAAAAAGTGTTTTATTTTATACTACAAAACCAAAAGTACTTAGTTGCCAACCCAATACCATTTTTTTTGTTCCCGAATTTTTGATTGGTAGTGTATATTTTTAATGGTGACCCTGGTTGATTGAATTAATTAAAAAAGGCAAATAAAACCCCTTTCCGCAATAATATTCGTATTCTATAGATGCATTTTCACAACTCAGTTGTCATCATCATTAATTACAGTTTCATACTTAGATTGACGGTAAATTTCGCACAGAAACAAGTCCGTACCAGACTTTAATCGTCAAAATCCAAACACACAGTCAGTGTGGCAGTGTGTTTGGCTGTTAGCCGATAAAGTGTAGTGCGGAATTATTCCGTGCAAGTTTTACAGTGAATCCAGGTACGACACTGTGATATCTGCTGATGATGACAACTTAGTTGTCGAAATACGTATACAGAATACGAACATCGATGTAGAAAAGTGTTTTATTTACCTTTTTTGATTGAGTGTATATTATATCTAAAATTTGTTACATATTAAAATGTTACTTTTTTCTGTAACAGCAACAAGAACGCGAAAGAGAGCGTCGGGAAAAGGAAAGAAGAGAACAGGAACGTCTCGAACGCGAGAGAGAAAGAGAACGTCTTCTACATCAACAGAGACTCGCCGAAAGTACAAAACAGATGGCACCAGTGCTACGCGACCGTTCGCCCATGCGCAACGGCATGCTAGATCCAAACGAAGTACGCATCAAGGAAGAACCCAGGACGAAAGAGGAAGAAACTAGTTTGCTGACGCGAACGGATCCACGGTACCACCCGTATTTGAGACATCCGGCGCATACAATGCAACCGCCGGTTTTGGACAGGACGCGAGTGTTGCCCGCCTCTTTGTCTCACCACTACCAACCACCGCCTGCGACGCACTGGCCGCCGCCCACGGATCCCTTCTACCGGTACGATCATCTGCGGTACAATCCTCTGATGGAAGTCATGAGAGCTGAAGAGGAACGCGCCAAAATGTTCGGAACGTATCCACCGCATCCCTCCCATCAACTTAGGGGAAAGGATCCGGGTTTGATGCATTTGAGACCTGGACCAGGTCCCGGTCCGCCGCCACCTACTCATAAACTGTGCGCAACGCCACCTACCGACTTACACAAGAAAGAGGAGCCGCGATAGCGATCGTGAAACGATTATTCTCTTGTAGATGATCTCATAGACAGATAAAGGACGTGAACTCAAATAAAATTAATGAACATATGCAACCACACACACACACACACACACAGAACATACAGAAATTAATAAACATGAAGAGGAAATTTTTATTTTGGAGTTGGGCGCCAGTTCCTAATCATATTTTTACAGTGGCTTTTTGTACATCCCCCGTTGCGACTTTTGCGGTTGTTAGAAGTGAACCAGTGCGCGCGAAATTTGATTAAAAAAAAATGAAGAAAGGACGCTCTCAATTGATTCTTACCTCTATCTTTCTCTATCTCGTGTAAATATGTTCCTCCAGCTTTATTCATCGGAGAAATGTTCACAATCAAAAACTACGCTAGTACACACTAACACATACACACATAATAACACACACACACACACACAACCACGTTCAAAAACGCTATCACCACAAAAATAGTTGACGAAATTGCCTTTTAAATCCCGTATTCCCCCTACGATCCCAAAAATCATGAATTTCTACTCTTCTCCGAACCTCCCCCTATCTTTTATACTATTTATTTTTTTCAAAAAAGAAAAGTATATATATGTTATTTTATCGATTATTTATTTAAGACCGGCTGAATGTTTTTAACGTCTTTTATATAGCTCTGAATTTTTTTTTTAATTTATAATACTATTATCATGTAGAGGTTAAAATAATAACAATGATGATAATGTTTATATTTATTTATTTGTGTTCGGGATGCAGATTGAATACCATTTCGTAACTTCTAAGTGTTGTTCTTCATTTCGATTTCTTTTACTAATTAATACATTATTGAAATACTAACCTATTTTGAGCAGTTATATTGCGGGTGGGTTGGTTTAAAGTGCCATTAAAACAAAATTAAATTAAATATACTTCGGTTGCATTATAAAATATTTTTGTTTTTAAACACCGAAATCAATCATTATTCAACGCATGATAACATTATGTGAATTATACACATATGATCATTATAATAGGTACACTTTACATTGTTATTTTTTAAATAAAACAAGATCACTTTAGTGAGATGAAGAAACTAAAAAAAACAGGTTATCTTTGAACATAAGGTAACTCAATGGCTGCTCATAATAATAGGTACATTTCAGTAATACTAAAAAATTAATAACAGTATTCTTTTATCTTTAATAAATTATTTTTGAAGATCAAAAACGGACTAGTATCCAGAATAACCACCCCTATTTTGTGCCACTTTCTTCATTCTGTTTGGCATACTGGATATTAGTTTTTGGCAAGTTTCAGGTGTAATTTCGTACCATGCTTTCTTGGTTTTCTCCCACAGACCATCTTTATTTTTGACAGTTTCCTTCGCTAATTTTTGTTTAAGAGCACCCCAAAGATTTTCTATGGGGTTCAGGCCGGGGGATCGACTAGAGGTGGACACCCTTGACAAAGATTTTCTATGGGGTTCAGGCCGGGGTATTCTTTTATCTTTAATAAATTATTTTTGATCGACTAGGCCAACTTAAAAGGTGGACGTTGTTTTCTCTCTTTATTTTTGACAGTTTCCTTCGCTAATTTTTGTTTAAGAACCAATTCTATGGGGTTCAGGCCGGGGGATGAGGAACTTAAGTGTGCTTTGGGTCATTATCCTATTGAAAAACCCAAAGCAATGGCATTTCTTCACGAGCATAAGGAAGCATAATATCTTGCAAAATGCTTCTGTACCCCACCGCGTTCATTGTATTATCTATGCGATATAATGGACCTACGCCAATCCATGAGAAACACCCCCCAGACCATAATATTTCCGCCGCCATGCTTAACTGTTTTCTTTGTAAATCTAACAAGGAATTCTTTTCCTTTTGGGCGACGAACGTTCCTCTGGTAATCATTTCATTTCCAAACAAATTTATTTTTGTTTCGTCACTCCAAAGAATATTGTGCCATTTTTTCTCACCTTCAATTCCACACCAATTCAAATGTTCATTAGCAAAATTTAACCTGGCAGTAGAGTTTTTTTACGCATGAGGGGAACCTTTCGTGCTATTCGGCCGGGTAAGTTAGCTTCTTGAAGACGTCGTCGAACGGTTGGAGCGCTGACTGCATTACCAATTTCCGCGGCAATTGCTTTCGACGACTTAAACGGGTCTTTCTTTGATATTAAGACAACGTGGCGATCAATAGCTGGACGTGTTTTGTGTGGTCTACCACGACTTTCTGTTGTTTTCTTCCATTTTAATGCGTCTTGGACAAAATTCACGGAACGCCCTAGGCTTTTTGAAATTTCTCTTAACGATTTTCCTTCTCTTCTTACGTTTTTAGCTATTCTTCTTCCATCAATGCTGCAATGCTTATTTCTACCCATTTTCTATTAAAAAGCACACTTAATACTGAGTAATTTATTTAAACTGTAAAATATTCTTACCACTAATTTGGTACGCAGACTTCCGCGGTCGTGGTCCATGCTATCTGCTTCTGGGTTTCCGGGATGGAACCGCGTCACTCTTATATCTGTCGACGTTTCGTACCCATTTGTATGGGACATCTTCAGGGCTGAACTACTGCACTAAAACTCAAAACTCAGTTTCAGTGCAGTAGTTCAGCCCTGAAGATGTCCCATACAAATGGGTACGAAACGTCGGCAGATATAATAGTGACGCGGTTCCATCTCGGAAACCTAGAAGCAGATAGTATCCTTACCACTTTTTATGAAGCAATAATTATAATCAGCAAATGCCACTTTTTAAATTTCACAAAATTAAATAAACTTTTCTTGTACCTATTAATATGGTCAGCTTATTTCAGCACCTTGCTCAAACCGTTAACTGTCAATGAATACATAAAGTGCCATTTGCATTATTGCTGTAATCGGTAAAGTTGCCACATACAAAGTATTTATTAAATACACATTTTTTTTCATTTTAAAATGGGAATTTGTTATTTATTAGTATTTTAATGTTTACAAACTAATTGTACCAATTATAATGATCATATGTGTATTTAATTTTGTATATAATTAACGTGAGGCAATGGTTATATATCATAGGTTTGCATCCATTTTTTTTACAGTAATTTCAATATATTTGTGTTAAGAGCATATTGGAAAACATATTCAGCTTTTATAGCATTAAAATAACGAAGCTATTTGTTTTTTATTTTGTCCGGAGTAATCGAATACTTCCTTAATATACTCTACGAATCAAACATTGGTTTATGTTTAGGATATTAGCAATATTTTCTCTGTCGGTTTCTTTTTCACTACCTCATTAATTATCAGTTATGTATATTCACTTAATACATTAATATATTTAATATTTGTATAACTTCAAACACATCGCTTATCAATTTTGACAGACTTAAAACACTTGTTACTGTCAAACATTCTACGACATTGATATTGATGTTGATAAAACCCACTCCATCGAGTTAATTTCCAACAATTTCTTCATCACCAATTCATTAAATTCACTCAGGTATAAATAAAACACTTCGTCAAAATTTCACACTGTATTATATTTTAACTGCGACTAGTTGGGGCATTATCAAGCTTGTCGATAAAGTCTTACGAGATGAAACTAGTCCTAGTTGGTGTATAATATAGTGTGAAATTTATGCAATTCTTATTTATTCTTTATTTAATAGAATATCATAAAGTAAGGACCTCAACAATCAACTATTTGATTAAATTCATATTGTAGGTTAATGTATTTGTGTTTCGATAACTTCATAAGTAATACTTACCAATATCGATTTACTTAAATATCTGCTATTAGTTTAAAATATTCTACTGTTTTGATGGTGGCAAAATTCACTTCGTGGACTTAATTTCCACCAACTTCTTGATCATCTATTGATCAAATTCATATTATAACACATCGATTAATAAGTCCCGAAACTAACTACTAAATCAACATTTTTTTGGCAAAATTGCTCTTTGTTTCATCAACATAATTTGTTTCAAGTGCAATACATCCATCCAATGCTTTCTAATTTTTCTATACCGACCATGTAGAACGATTTATCTTTTATGTCAAAGTAGGCGTTACTTTCGACAATCATTTGGAGCCAAATCTCTTTCCTTGAAGTATCTTTTTGAGATTTGCGAATAGCGAATAGTCGCTGGGGACCAAATCTGGAGAATACGATGGGTGCAGAAGCAATTTGAAGTCTAAATCATGCAATTTGTCCATTGTATTCAACAACTTGTTACACTGTACATTGTCTTGGTGGAAGAACACCGTCTTCATCATCTGGGGCCATTTTTTGCGATTTCTGCCTTCAAACAACACTCCAGAAACACTATGTAATATTCGCTATTGATGGTCTTTCCCTTTACAAGGTTGTTGTTGAAATATTACACCATCCACATCTCAAAATATAGAGACCACAACTTTTCTGGCCAACTATTGCGTCTTTAGGCGCTTCGGACGGTCTTCACTGGCTGCTCTTCACTTAGCTGATTGCCGATTGATTTCGGAACGTAATAATGGATGGCTCCATGTTTCATTCATTATGACATACCGACGCAAACACTTGATTACTTTACGTAAACAATGTTTGAATCATGGACAAATTGTTTTTGTTCGACTGTAAGCAAGCGCAGTACTCGTTTGGGGTTTCAAGCTCAAATATTTATGCAAAATGGTGTAAACATTACCAAATAATGTCTTCAGGATGTCAACTACCTCACACCACTTCACTTTGCGATTATCCATCAGGATTTTTTTAATGTTCTCTGGAACAACAGCCTGATTTGAACAACCAGGCGTACAGCATCATTCACATCTATACAACCCCGTTTGATAGTCGTCTACCACCGATAAATATCTGTTTACAACGGAACAGAGTCCGGATAGCCCTTTTCAAGTCATTGTTGAGTTTGAACGGAATTTTTTCCCATTTAAAAGTAATGTTTTTATCAACACACGAAACTCAGTTTTTTTCCATTGTTTTGGAAATTACAAAAGTAGTGTAACTTAAAAAACCACTGTAGCTTGAAAACAAATGGTCAAAATTTCACGTGTCGTTTGAATATTGGAACAATCGAAAGATGGCATGGATTGGGGACGCCATCTGTTGGGTGGTCCCGGAACTTATTGATCGATGTTTAAAACGGATTTTATACATTCGCATAATTTATAATATTAATATGCCAATGGAATTGCTTTTGTTTTTAGACAAATATAAATAAGTAATGATGTTTATTTTGACAAGCGTTAGGTTAATATATTTTGCATATTTTCTTCAAATCTAATACTTATAACTTGGCTCCCTACTCTTACTTTAAAACACTTTACTATTTTGATATTTGCAATACAAAATTCACACCGTCGACTTCATTTGCACCAATTTCTTAATCACCAATCGATTAATTTCATATCATAGGTCAATATGTTTCTGTTTCGATAACCTTAGATCTAATACTTGACACCATGACTTTTTGATATTGGCAGAATTCATTTCACTTTGTCGAATTCATTTTCACAGGCTCTTTGATCACCGATTGACTAAGTTCAGCTCATATATTAATACATTTGTGTTTTTATAGCTTCAAATGTACTATGCTGTGTTTTAAACGAGGGAGAGAAATTTCCGAACAGATCCTAAGCCTAAATTACAACCTGTAAAATTGGTGATAATTGAAATAGTAAAGTAAATAAATTGACAGTGTGGTTACATAATCTACACATTAGAGTTCTTGCTTTTGTGTATGTAGATAAGATATTCGTTTAGAAAACACATGTAATTTTATATATTAGTTTGAAAAATTCAAATAATACGTCATTATAACGGGTTTTCCAATAAAAGGTTTCATTTCGATATGTAAAATGAGTATTTTTAAGCGAAATCATCGGATGTTTATTTAATTGCAAAGAGAAGGGTATGCCATTAATAATGGAAAACGATATCAGCCAAATGGCCACCACGACTACACTTGCAGGACCATATTCTTTTCACGAAATTTTCCATCACCAATTCGCACATTTGCGGCTGTATGTCCTCGATAACTTCACGAATTCCATCTTTGAGGTCTTAATCGATTGCGGGCCATTGGCATAGACCTTATCTTTCACGCAGCCCCAAAGAAAAAAGTCTAAAGGTGTTAAATCACAAGATCTCGATGGCCAATTGTGATCGCCTCTTCGAGAAATCACACGGTCAGGAAACTTTTCACGCAAAAGAGCGATGGTATCGTTACTTGTGAGGCACGCAGCGCCGTCTTGTTGAAAATAAACGTCGTCCACATCAATATCTTCCAATTCCGGCCATACAAAATCATTAATCATCGTTCGATAGCGCAATCCATTCACCGTAACAGTTGCTCCAGCCTCATTTTCGAAAAAGTAAGGTCCAATGACCCCGCCAGACCAAAATCCGCACGAAACAGTCACACGTTGAGGATGGAGAGACTGTTCAACAATAATTCTTGGGTTTTCCGAGCCCCAAATGCGACAATTCTCCTTGTTAACGAAGCCTCCGAGGTGAAAATAGGCCTCATCACTCAAGATGATTTTTCGATGAAATTCCAAATCAGTTTTATGCATTTCAAGGATCCAATCAGCAAAGACACGACGTTGTTGATGGTCGGTAGGCGTGAGTTCTTCTGTTAACTGAACTTTAAAAGCCTTGAGACGTAAGTTTTTATGCAAAATACGGTGTAATGTCGTTTGTGGAATGCCCAATTCCAAAGATCGACGAGAAATGGACAAAACCTGGGTTTTCATCAATACTATGGGCAACAACAGCAATATTCTCAGTTGCTCTTGAGCGATGTGCACGAGTTCGGTTCTTCACATCACTAACTTGTCCCGACAGCTCAAATTTTTTCACCAGTTTCACAATTGCTGTCCGAGAAGGTGTTTTACGACGACCCAAAAATGCTTTAATTTTACGAACTGTGACCGCGAAATTTTCACCATTTTTGTAGTGAATTTTAATAATTGCAATGCGTTGTTGAAGAGTATATCGTTCCATTTTCTTTAATGGCGTAGTTTTTACTTGTCATCTGTCAAATAGTTACAGGGAGAATCATGACAACTGTTAAAATGGCGGGCTATTGAAAATGAAATGTCTTATCGGAACACTTTTTAGATACGACTATGATTTTGCCTTTCTCTCAACCAATGAGAATTAACTGTTACTTGTATCTGTTAAGAAAGTTGTCCCTTTTAGAAATACAGTATATTTGTCAATATTGAATGATTGATTTAAACATTTTCATTACGCAAAAACATTTTACCCCTTTTATGTTGGCAAAATCCATTTCTTCCAATTCTTTTTCACCAATTCTCAAAACATCGATTAAGTAAATTCACCTCGTTTATTAATGTATGTTGTCATAGTTCAAACACACTTTTTTATCAATATCGATGGAATTCAACTTTAAACACCAGAAAAAAATATGTAGCCTCATTTATATATCAACTTTGAAACAATTAGATTCTACGATAACCCAATCTTAACTTGTTAGGTTGTCGTTCAAAAAGCTGACAAATTTGTAGAAGTTACAATTCTCTAAAAAAGATTAAAAAATCTTTCAACGTAACAATATATCTAAAATATAACAGATAATTACATTTACTGATCAGTAGGACTTGATATTCTTATCAAATAAACATTTTTCATTGCTTTGTGATTTCTTTAAAATAGAAGTCACGTTGGAGACTGACAAGTGAATAATCGAAAAAGTAAAAAGAACTCCTACCGCATTAATATTTGTATCCTAAACACGTATTTCGATAGTTAAGCTGTCATATTCAATAGAAAAAAATAAACACTGTTGAAACATAGGTTCGTAGTAAATCTACAAAAACAGCGAAACACTAGCTGATGTCCACATGAATACTGAATTCTCCAAAAATATTAAGTAGGTCATTTCCTCTCTTAAAAACTGATATTCGCATTCCTAAACCTCATACACACACCCTTCGAGTTCACCGCTGGGCCTTCTCACTGACAGTATCTATTCAAAGAGTTTGAAAAATTTGAGTGTGGCATAGGTCCTTTGTCTCAGTTAAATGGAGGCTGCGAATCGATTACATCGTGTTTAAAATACAAACGTTAATCTGGTAATGTTTTTCTTTTCAACTTTTCGATTATACAATTGAAAGTGAGACGCATTCATTGCTTAATACAGTTTTAGAGAAGGTCGCGAAAGAAAATAGTCTGAATATAAATGAGTAATGCTGAACAAACCTCCGGGTTTGCAGTAGCATGCAGCATTATCGGGAAGGCTAAATAGGTGCAATTATAAATAAGAAAAAAGATTTAGAAATTTATTTACACCAACCGGAGCTAACAATACAACTTTGCAAGGCATCTTCGCGTCACTGACATGATCCAAGTGTTGGCAATGCTTATACGGCTTCCTCCCCCATCGGTTCCTATCGCAGATTACCCGCAGAGTTGTTCAACCCTATTACTGAGGTCATAGTAAATAAAATTTCTTATACAGCTGCGACTACCAACTTTATAATAACAAAAAAAATAAATGCGAAAGAACTATTACATCTTTTTTAATTAAATTTTGTCCATACTCTTTTTCCAAAGGCTTCGATAATTTTTTTTTGTATTTATGCTAAGTGAAATGCACATCTCGTCTGTATCTGATTGTTTTTACTCAGTTGACTGTGAATACGTGGTTATATTTTCTCTTCTCGTTCTGAATTCATTTTAATTCGCTTGTAATATAGGATTGGCATTATTTCTTTAAATATTCCATTAAAAATATTAATCGGTAGTAATGTCATTGCAATTAGACAAGTTTTTCAACCAGTGGTGTTCATAACGGTTATATTTTTGTTAGTATTCATTTCTTGAATTTATCGAAGTTGACAATATAATGTCGCTTAAAGATTTGTAAGCCTACTTACATATTGTAATT
Source organism: Dermolepida albohirtum (assembly GCA_031893035.1). NCBI lineage: Eukaryota > Metazoa > Arthropoda > Insecta > Coleoptera > Scarabaeidae > Dermolepida > Dermolepida albohirtum. The sequence continues at coordinate 122,037 of JAVIWB010002137.1, read as the reverse complement.
ATAACATAAATAAATTACACAAAATTTAACATTAATTTGCCTATTATAAAGACAAAAACTGACATACTTCTATGGTGTCGCTCTTGAAAATACATCGAAATAAAAATATTTTATTCAATGTTAACCGATACTTTTGATTACTAAAGAAAAAGGATTGAAAATTTTCCCTTAATACATTGTCTTTCGTAATTTGTACTTAAAAATATGTAAATATCCCTTTTTTTTTTTAATAAATAAGTACATCGATAACACATACAAGTATGTGCATTGTGGACCAAGTGGTAACGAAAACATTCAACTGCATTCCGACACAGTCTCTATGAATATATTTGTACATTTTTGACGATACTCGCGTGTAGATAAGCCATCTTCATTGTAAGAGGATATCAAAACAACAAAACGACAGCAGATAATATAAGAATCATGGATCTACGAAGATTAAGAAGATGCTAAAGATTTAAATAATGAAGATAAAGCAACACACACACATTTGTAGATAAATTTATTGTGCTCTATTTAATGTTCGTTAGGAGACAATTTTATATGTGTACGATTCTGTGAGAATCAAGTGATGTAATATATTATATAAACAAAAAAGAACAAGGTTTCTATCTATTAGAAACATTTAGTCATAAAAAACGATGTTTTCTTTATTTATACGTATCCATTTGTCCTTTGAAAAGATCCCCGATATAGTTTTTTTTTTTTGATTTTCGTAGCAGCTAATGTAATGTAAAGTGTGTGATTTTATAGGCGAAATATGGACGTTCCACTGAAGTTGAAAAGTGGGCGAGGTGTTCGATCATCAAAAAAAAGCAGCCTACTTGGCAAATAGTTTTCATGCGTTATTGAATGTGATCGTATATATTAGGTTGGAGGGCAATTACGGGCGTATTTTAAAGATATTACGAGGGTAGTTTGACAAGTAGTGAGAATGGAAAAGAAAAACGAATTTTTTAAATACAAAATAATTTTTATTTTTCAATATATTCTCCTAAAAGAGCAATACATTTATTCCAACGGTGCTCCAATGCCCTTATGCCATCTCTAAAATGCGATTCCGGAAGGCTTGCAAAATACTCATTTACGAAGACGATAAGCTCGTCGTTAGACGAAAATTTCTTTCCACCTAGTGCCGTTTTTAATTTTGGAAAAAGGTGGTAGTCGGAAGGGGCTCGATCCGGCGAATAAGGCGCATGCGGTACTAATTGGAAATGCTACTCGTGAATTTTGGACATCGCAACTGTGCTGGTATGCGAGGGAGCGTCGTCTTGGTGAAACAGAATCTTTTTCTTTGCCATTCCTGGCCGTTTAGCACGAATCTCAACATTTAATTTTTGTAAAAGTTATGCATAATATTGTCCGTTTATTGTGGCACCTTTCTGAAGGTAATCAATGAGCAAAATGCCCTTTGTATCCCAAAAAATTGATGCTATCACCTTGTTTGTGTGGTTTTCGCTTTCTTTGGAGGTGCAGAACCACGTTCTAACCATTGTTTCGGGTGTACTGTAGTGTATCCAAGTTTCATCGCAAGTAACAAATCGCCTACAAAAATCAACCGGATTCCGCTTATAAAGGTCCAAACACTCATTGGAAATGCACAAACGAGTGAACTTTTGATCAGTCGTGAGCAATCGCGGCACCCATTTTGCCGAAAGCTTGGAAAGGCCCAATTCTTTCGTTGAAATGTGGTGTACGCGTTCTGTTGAAATGTTTACCATGCCTGCTATCTCTCTCACTTTGAGTGGTCGATCTTGCGTAATAATATTATGGATTTTTATAATCATTTCCTTAGAAGTCACTATTTTGGGTGCTCCAGAGCGCGCTTCATCAACACAGCTTGTTCTACCACGTTTAAATTCATTTACCCATCTACTTATTGTGGCGGATGATGGAGCAGATTCACCTAATGTTTCTCGTAACTCATCTTTTATTTCGGCAGCTTTCATACCCTTAATTACGAAGTATTTAATCACCGCACGATACTCTGCTTTTTCCATTTTAACAAAACGACGTGTTGCTTCTTTTTCAATCAGCTGTCAAAAATAAACTAATCAACCGATTTATCTAAATATCGGAATGTAAACATATAAATAGGCAACCTAAATTATAGTGCATTTGTTTTACAAACTAGAGCGCCAGCTATGTGTCATTCTCACTACTTGTCAAACTATCCTCGTATTAGGTTGGAGGGTAATTACGGGCGTATTTTAAAGATATTACTTGAATCAATTTATAAAAATATATGTTTTAATACCATTTAATGATATAATTTCCATTTGAAACAACTTACCTACTTAATCCTTGGTCTCTTCTGTCAGCTGTAGCAATGTCGAGGCAGCTGCTGTGATAACTTTAATAAGTGGTAATCAGATTGTTGCAATGTCAGGTGAATGTAGTAATAATAACATTTATTGTCCGATGATATAGTGTTAGTGGACAAATAGAATATATATAAGCATCCACGAAAAACACATAAAGTAAAACATATAGATTACATCAGAAATGTTTTCCGATCACGTGATCAATATCGCATGAAATAAGATGTCGAGAGTAAGTGAGGATGTCAAATTAAATACTAGATTTATAGTGCTGTCAGGTGCAATAATGTACTAACAGGTGGCGCAACAGTAATGTCATCATTTGAATTGGCTACCATTTTTGCAGATGGCGCCAAATCTCAATGTGCTTTGACATTTATGATGTATATATATATTGAATTAGTTGACAACAGGCCATCGAGCGATACACACCTCAAGAACGTGGAATTATTGTTACCGCTTATTTAACAAATTTTCAGTCTGTTATTTTAGCGCAGCGTGAATTTTATCGTCGTGTTCCATGTGCTCGAACAATTAAGTGTTTGGCTGGGCGTCTCGTGTAAACTGGGTCCACTACAGATGTCGCAAGAAGTGGCCAGGCTCGTATTGCTCATTCGACCGAGAACATCGCTGCTATTGCCGACGACGTCAGAGAGAATCCACAAACATCAAAGAGACGACGATGCACATAATTAGGTATCAACAGACGTTCGTTGCATCGAATTTTGGTGAAAGATTTGAAAATGTTCCTCTACAAAGTGCAAACTGTTCACGAATTGTTGCCTATGGACCGTCGGACAAGGTTAACTTACTGCCATACTCTGTTAAACTTGGTGCAAGAAGAGGATGATTTCGTATCAAAAATCATAATGAGCGACGAAGTCCATTTCCACTTAGGTGGTTATGCTAACAAACAAAATTTACGTTTCTGGGGCACAGAGATCTACATGAAAAGCAAGAAGAGCCATTGCATCCTCTCAGAGTGACTGTCTGGTGCGGCATTTGTCGTGAAAATGTGATTGGCCCTTATTTTTTTGAAGACGCCGATGGCACCACCGTAACTGTAAATGGTGAGCGTTACAGGCAGATGCTAAACGAGTTTTTTGGCCGCAAGTCGCTGCATTGGATCTCGACCATTGTTGGTTTCCACAGGACAGAGCAACCGTTCACATAGCTCGGGCAACGATGGAGATTTTGAGACACCAATTTCCAGGTCTCCCGTGATCTCCAGTTTTGGAGATTTGAACTGGCCGTCCAGATCGCCAGATCTAACAGCACCAGACTTCTTCCCTTGGGACCTTCTAAAATCCCGCGTTTGCCACAACAAACCACGAACCTTGCAAGTCTTGAAAGCTAACATTGAAGAAGAAATCGCCAATTTGGAGTCAGATATTTTGCGAGCGACAATTCAAAATGCTGTAAAACGAACGCAATTATGCATCAACTTGGGAGACGGCCATTTGAGCAATATAATTTTTTCCAATTAATGTCATCAATTTTACACTTTCAAATAAACTTTTTATGAAAACTGAGCTCTTTTGTTTTCATTTATAACAAAATGGCAGCCAGTTCAAATTACGACATTACTTTTGCGCCACCCGTTGTCTGTCGAATTCATGTAGAACGGTTTTCATAGTAATGGCATGTAAACAAAATTGGCAGTGGGAGTGCGTCCTATTCATAACAGTACAATAACACGCGACACCCGTTATATACCTAACCTGTAAATAACAAATGCAAAAGCTGCCTACGTAGGTTACCTAAGTGTAAACTTACAAGGATGATGAAATAAATATGATAAATTAGCTGTTAGAACAATAACAACGGTAAAATACAAGGAATATAACAATATCGGAGGCGTAGAAAAGACAAACTTCATAAACCAAAAGTCAAAACACTTTTTATCTGTATTATACATGACACATGTGTGTATAATACACAAGTTATGTATACGTCTGTTTCTATTTTTTCACGATTTTTGGCAAAACGTGACGCGTATCTCAATTAGAAAAACGTTGGCGTCATTTCTATCTTGAACACGTGTGACTACCGATGAATTAGACAAATGCCGGTTATACACTACAGGCCATAAGTGAGGGATCACTTATAAATAACAAAGCACTTGTATTTTAGACACATCCCTTAGACTTTTACCTGTTTTGGTGAGAATAATTGAAATAACAGTTGTAAATGTAGTTCTGAGAAGGATTATTCGGATTATTATTATAAATTAGATAAATATATTTGTTTTTGAAAAATATTTTAAATCCTTTTAATAGTTTTCTGGCGTCTATTTAATAGAAATATTTTATATACCCCAATAAATTTAATAGGGTTTACAACGCAATATTATTATAATGGTATTAGGCATTCATAATAAACTATTTAGCAATTTAAAAATTAGTTTTCGTGCAGCATTTGTCCGAGTAAGTTGCAATACGAGTATTTGAGAACAGACGTAAAAGTAACTTATAAAAATGCCGAAAAGAAAGGAACTTAGCGCAGAAACTCGTAGTTCTATAATAACGCTATATGGTGAAAAATTTTCACTGTGGCAAATAGCCCAAAAGTTAAATTTATCTAATCAAGCGGTGCAAGGAACAGTGAAACGATATTCACAAAATGGATCATTACAACCAATAAAACGTTGCGGAAGGCCAAGGGTAACTACCAGACACGAGGATTTGCGCCTAAAAATACTATCAAAACGAAATAGGCGCCTCACAGCTCCTCAGCTTCGAGCAGAGCTGAATGAAGGCCGTCGAAAGCCGGTGTCACTGATTACTGTAAAACGACGTTTGACAAAGGTGGGACTACATGGGCCTATTGCAGCTCGAAAACCATTATTGAATCCACGAAATCGTAAAAAACGGTTACAATGGGCCCAGGACCATCAACACTGGGACATGGAAATGTGGAAGCAGGTGAGTCAAAGTGTTTGGTAGTAATCGACGAGTTTTCGTTCGAAGACAAGTGGGTGAAAGGATGTTACCCGAATGTGTAGTGCCAACTGTTAAACACGGGGGAGGTTCTGTGCTTGTTTGGGGATCCTTTTCCTTTGATGGTATCGGAGATTTGTACCGCATTGAAGGCATTTTAAAAAAAGAGGGGTACCTGAAGATTTTGGAGGAACATGCAATTCCGTCTGGATTAAGGTTAATTGGTGAAGGTTTTCACCTACAACAAGATAATGATCCCAAACACACTTCCCAACTTTGTAAAAACTATGTGAATCAAAAACAGGAGGAAGGGGTGCTGATAAATATGATTTGGCCACCACAATCACCCGATCTCAACCCTATCGAATTACTATGGGATGAATTAGATAGAAACGTGAGAGAAAGCTGTCCACAATCGCAGAAACAGCTTTGGGAGCAACTTACAAGGGTGTGAAATATTTTACCAATGGACACGCTCCAGAAACTTGTATCGCGGTTGCCTGATATTTGTAAAGAAATCATTAAGCGCAGAAGTGGATACTTCGACGAAAGTCGAATATGAGAAGAAATTCTACAGAATATGTTGAAATTATTTTGTTTTATAAGGAAAACTGTTCATTTGTCTCGTAGATATAGTTTTGTAGAAATATACGTTTTGTTTCACTAAGCGTGCATGTTTTTTTTAAATTTCATCTACTGATCCCTCACTTATGGCCTGTAGTGTACACTCTTCAAATAAACGCAATTTTTTACACAAATGCCTGGTTTATTTTTCAAATTTAAAAATGTACAAAGGTAAACAAAATCCAATATTTCCATATTGTAAAACAGGTTTTTATTATTTTCAATTCATTCCTTACAGTTACAAAAGTAAAAAAAATGGCGAATCTTATTAAAAATAAATTTATATTTACATAATACAATGAAGGTCTTTTTTAATGGAGTGGTGGCGACCTTCTGTTTCAAGGTAATAAATAATGTGTCGTTATTTAAACCAAATGAATAATCGGTTAAATAAAAATTAGTTGCTCAGTTTGTAAGTACAAGGGTGGCTCGAAACCTATTTTTGTACACATTAAATGATTTTTTTTCTCGAGTGCAACACCGTTTTCTGTTATATACTTCACAACTTTCTTTTCTGAAGGTTATTTTTGATAGAGCCTGTGGTTGATTAATTTAACCACTTAATTGATATGTAAACCCTTTCCACAGTTTCGTATTCTGTATACATATTTAGACAACTAAGTTGTCATCATCAGCAGATAATTAAGCAGTGTCGCACCTGGAAAACTACGGCAAAAACCCGCACGAAACAAATTTCGCACGCGATCTGTACCGTCGAAAGCCAAAACGCACACTGTATATTCGTTTCGCATAATTTTAACAGAAAATGATTTCTAGTCTTACACTATCTCGAAAGAAAAGTACCTGCAGGCGTTTATTGCACCCTCCCTTGTCTATTGTATAAGAGGTCGAAGAGAGATGAGTTATGGTTTGAACTCAAGTTGGTGTTCAAATTATGTTAAACGAATATACAGGGTGAGTTTTGGCTTTCGATGGTACAGATCGTGTACGCAATTTCGTGCGGGTTTTTGCCGTAGTTTTCCAGATGCGACACTGTTTAATTATCTGTTGATGACAATTTAGTTGTTGAAATACGTGTACAGAATACAAAAATTAATGTGGAAAGGGGTTATATATCAACCTTAAGTGATTAAGTTTCTTTACTGAAAAAAAATATGTAAAAAGAACAAATTTGGATGGATTAAATGAGGAAACGTTGCCAAGTCAAAAAATTCTTTGCGGTAAATTTGCTTTATCGGATACCTTATTTGTATTGGAATGGGTACGTGTTTCAACAGCCTCTGAGATGGTTTGCGCAATCGTCTGGGAATATCAAAGGCTGGATTAAGTCCTCTTTTCAAGTCTATTAGATTTAAATATGACACTGCGATTAATTATCTGCTGATGATGACAAAGTTGTTGTCGAAATGCCTATACAGAATACGAACATTATTGTAGAAAAGGTTTTGCTTGATTAATTTAATCAACCACAGTCTCCATTCAAATTTACTTTAGGCGGAGCCAAATCAAATTCAACTGAAGAAGATGAGCGATATCATATGGAAACGTTCTGAGGAAGATCGTTTTGAAGACAGTCAAAATACGCCAGTCGTTCCGAAAACGTGGAGACTCGACATGCACGTAACAACCAGGAAATGAAAAGGAATTTGGAATGGGTTCGACTAGCAATCTAGAAAGGAAGGTAAAAGTTTCCTACCCTTAACCTTCTTCTCTAGATTGCTAATCAACTCAATTAAAATTCTTTTAAATTTTCTGTTTGTTATGTGCATGGGGTAAAAATATGTAAGAAAGTGGGAAGAAATTAATCATGGAGATGGAATACCCCTTTGAAATACAAAATATAATCTCCAATGAACCAATTTGGAATTACATGAATCATTTAAATATATTTAGATAAAGGTTGTATACTATGATCTTTAATGCAGTTGAACTGCTTTAAAATTTGTTCCCCTTACCATGTAGGAAGCATAAATAATGAGCGATTCGTCATCATAGCCGCACAGCATACTAAATATAAATCAAAGCTCCTCTTACATTGAAAATATGAAACATTGGTTGCATACGTGCTTCTTCATTCATTACTATTTAACTTTTAAAAAGCTAAAAACGTAACACTCAAATAAAGAAGCTGTTTGCAGACACTGTACACATTACGGAATCAAAACTTTCAAAAATATATTGTGTAATGAATATACGACGGACGAAATGCTTATATCACCACATTTTTTTTTTAGCGAGATATACAACATCACCTATTACTTAACCCGATTATTCTCGTCATTTAGCCGACAGAGTAACTAATTTTTATTTAACACGTCTTGCGAACGACTCGTGAATGATGTTCTTAATTGCTAAGAGAAGTAATACATTTTTCCATGACAAATTATGAGATACAACTTGAGAATACTAAATTACTAAAAAAACATTTCAATGGTAACTATGGAATATTAATACTGTCTGTTCCTTTGGAATACTGAAGAAATTATCATGCAGTGCGCAGGCCTTTTAAGTTATTGATAAATGTTGCTGAATGATATAGACAAAAAGAAGTGTTTGAAGAAATTGTTAAGGTAATAAAATAAAAACAATACTTCGTTTCTAATGATTTTGGTTGGAATAACTTTATTAGAGAATTTGTGGAAAAATTCTTGTTTAATATAATTTAAAATGAAATGGAAATGATATTTTTGTAGTAACTCTTTAAAACTACTATTTCTATGGACGTCTTCCCTTCCACTGTATCATTTTGCTCGAATTCTTTTTAAATTTTAACACGCTTTTTGGTATTTTAACTAGTCGATGCCTTTTTAGAATCATTCTTTATTATACTATATTATATATCTAATTCATCATTATTATCTGATAGCATAGACAAGCTCTTGATACATATATTAAATATATTTACATATTGCAGGTTCTTGAAACTAAATATTTAATCTGGTACGTAGACTTCCGCGGTCGTAGTCCATGCTATCTGCTTCCGGGCTGGAACCGCGCCACTTGTATGGGACATCTTCAGGGCTACTACTGCACTGAAACTTAGTTTCAGTGCAGTAGTAGATATACAAGTGACGCGGTTCCAGCCCAGAAGAGATGAATTAATATTTCTTTTTCTTTGTTCAAATTTTTATATATTTTTTTCCAAGCCCAACTTCCAAATTTAGAATTTGTCATGAAGTTGTTTTTTAGACAAATGAAAAGAAATTTTGAAAAACTTTAATCAAAATTTTCCAGGAAACAAAAATACAATCGACGATGACATTCTAAATAAAAAACCAAAGTTGGGAAGTCCCGACTTTCGCATCTTTGCCACTGTTACTTCGCTTTCTAAGATTGAAATCTGAAGGGGCTGAAGCCCCTCTATTAAAAGACATCCTCAGTGTTGCGTTTCAGTACAACAATAAAAGGATTTCCCTTGTAAAACGGGGAATCAAATTAACAGTGGCAAAGAGACAGTTCGATCCCTAGCAACCTAATAACCAACAATAATCTCTTCAGTATTTCTCTGTACATTGTTTCGTTACATCAATACCATTCTCAAAGGAAAAGACAATATTCAAATTTCATCTTTAGGTTTAGGCACATTTATTCACATTGGGATTTACAATTTCTTGGCTAAAGGCATGGCTGTGTTCTCTAAGTCGGGTTACAGCGACATACACAACACGAAGGGAACAGGAACCAGTCCATGAAGATGCCCTTGCAATCGTTGTCGGGATCGTAGGCCAACAGTCTGTACCATTTGTATTTTTGCTCGCAACCGCAGTCACCCTGACAACGACCCGTCCGTGCTTTGGTGCACACTTCCTGGTGGATGGCCTGCTCGAAGTTGCGCGTGTTGACAATAGCCCGAACCTTGCCGGCGGAATTCGACGCCCAGTATGGAGTTATCACTTCCACTTTGCTCTCGCAAGCGTCTATCCTGGAAGTTAAAAAAATAAGATGTGTTAATGGTGATAGTTTTGGGAATACCCTGAGTCGGATCTAGATTATGTTTAGTTCAAAGAAAAATAAAATTTGAGTTAGTAAAACTTGTTTTTTTTTTAATTTTTACCAAAACCCTAGTTAAAGCTAAACTTTATCCAGCTTTTAATTAATAAAAATGCCCATTACCACATTACTTATCTGAACAAATTAGTAACCAAAAGCAAGGACGTTACTATTTAAAAATATTTACAATTAAACTTTCCTCTTTTCCATTCAATTTCAGTATTTAACATGTTTTAGACAACTCAAGTCTATCCGTCATAAAAAACGCAACTTATCACAAATACTTCATGAAATTTAAGGAAATATTAGTTTATTTATTCACTTATTTACGTTAATTAATTAAAAATTATGCACATAATTAATCTACATTAATTCAGAATTTAACATCTGTAGTGTGCTTGGTTTTATGAATGTCAGGTAGGTCATCTCTTGGGTGCCTCTTGCAATCAAATTCATTATTATTTGATGAAAATCAGGTAGGTTATCTCCTCTGTCCACATTAGAAATCAAATGTATTATAATTCAAAACTAAAATTGTCATTTTAAATCGTCTCCAAATCACCACAGTTCTATAGTATCGCGCAATCAAATTAGGGCCATTCGCATTTCTTAAAAATATTTCTAGTTATTTAGTAAGCAGAGAGAATATCATATTTTCTGTTGTTAAAATATCTTCTTTTATAGTGTTGGTGATAATCCCTTACAACAACTAGAAAATTGTATCCTAACCACCACTAAACACCATTCTCGGGATTAAACACAATTATAGAGGGTTAGCTTTTGCCTGCTTTTTGTGTGTGTCGTGTGGCATTCTGAGTTCAGTGTTGTGTGTGTAAAATGAAAGTTTTATTGTAGGTGTCGAATTTGTGAAATATACAGTCTGTCGCAGAGAAAACTGAACTATTTTCTTTATATATTAAAAAAAATATGCGTAGATGCGTAAGGTAGATCTTTCTTGTGTCAAAATATGACATTTGCATCATTAGAAGCAGAGAAATTGCGCATAAAGTAGCAGTGTGCATTTGGCATTGGTCGAAAAATGAATTTTGAACAAAGAACAAATATCAAGTTCGGTTTTAAACTCGGTAAATCCTTTACTAAAACGTTTAATTTGATAAAACAAGTGTATGGTGATGCGTGTTTGTCAAGTACGAGTGTATGTGAGTGGTATAAATGATTTAAAGACGGTCGTACGGATATAAATGACGACGAACATCCTGATGCAAAAAAAATCTGTGGTTACGGGAAGTTACATCGAACTTGTAACTGAATTTATCAGAAATGAGTTGAAATCCTCACTGCCATACGTTGGAATGGAATTAAATATTTCCAAAGATTCAATTCATCAATTCAACGCATTTTGGCACTGCATTTGGGACTGGGAAAGATTTGTACAAGGTTTGTACCCCACCAGCTAACTGAATTCAACATTGTACAGACTTGATTAAAGACTCAAAAAAGGACGAAAACTTCAGGTATTCTATTGTAACTGGCGATGAGACGTGGTGTTTTCAATATGATTCAGAGACCAATCGTCAAAGCTCTGAATGGAAGCATCCAAACGAAGAATGACCGAAAAACAGCCGTTTGAAGAAGTCAAAAGTGAAAACAATGTTAATTTGTATTTATGATTCGAAAGGCATAGTGCACAAAGAGTTTTGGCGCGTATTCGTCGTGTGCGTCCTCAATAGGGGCAAAGAATAAGATCCTTAAAACACAGCATAAGAAGAATACAGCGCGATTGTTAAACCTTAAAGATATCCCATACAAGTGGTGATAAAACGTCAGCGTATAATATTGACGAAGACGCGGTTCCATCCCGGAAGCCAAAATGAAGAAAGTATAGACAACGACCGCGGAAATCTATGAGCCACACAGCATAAGAATATCTGAAGAAGTAGCTGTAAAACCTTGAAAGAATCTTTAGAGGAATACAGAAAAGGCCGCCAAGTGTAGCGTTCGGTGAAAAGATGAAAGATTTAGGAAAACACGGAAGTTTGGAATTGGAAAAAACTAAGAAACTGTCACCAAGCAAGTCATCTAAACCATGAACAAATTAGAGCTATCTTTAATTGCGAAATTAATTCCTTGGAGAAACACCACTCCACAGAGAAGAAGAAAGTGGCCACGGAAGGTTTAAGAAAAAATAAGTTTTGTGAGTTAGAAAAAAACGAATAAACACAGGAAATTGCAATAATCACCTAAGCTATGCATCATTTAAACTTATAGCTTAAACCTTATGATTGAACAATGAAAAAAGGCACGGATATTTTATTGTCTTGACGTCTTCAAACCTAAACCCAATTGAAAATGTATAATAGTTTAAAACGAATTGTTTACTCAACTCCAAATCTGACGTAGCTGTTTCAAAGCAAAATATGGCGCGCTAATCAAGATTTGAAGGGATTAGCTGAGTCATGTAACAAAAGCATACTTTCTTCTTCTCGACTTCCAGGCTGGAACTGTGTCCTCGATAATTTAGCAATCGACGTTTCGTCACCACTTGTATATGTATTCGTTAACTATACTGTTTGCAGCAGTTAATCCCTGAAGAATGCCCTGAATGTCTCATCTCAAGATGAAGAAACTATGCACAACGACCGCAGAAATCTACGAGCCAGATTATATATTAATCTTTATATGAATGTTAGAAAACAGTTGTTGGCGTTAAGTCAAAATAAAGCCAAACAATTGAATTTATATGGTGGCTTTAATTGTATTGTGCGGTACTGTAGATAAAGGCAGCCCTATCTTCATATTACCCTGAATTTGATCAACATTTTCTCACAATTTTCTTAGATTGATTTCAACCCCAAAGGTGTAATTTTGCTGTCGTATCAAAGAAGCACTTCATACATTGAATCAGTGATGAAAATTACAATGTATACAGTTAACGTAATAGATGGCTCTCAAACGCATTCCATGCAAACTTCCTAATACAAATACGAATATGTACATACATGTCACCATTCATGTATACAGACAATTACTTGAACGATTCCCAAATAAATACGTTACCTGATTGCTCATCTATATTTTTTAACAAAATATAAAGTCCGAATAGGTATTTCATTTCAATTGTACAAAAAACTATACTGACGAGAGGTATTGCATCGAAACCATAATTTGTGGAGGTTGTATAAATTGATTATACTTTTTTGAATTAACTTGTCGATCCCTTTATATATTATTCGCATTTAGGATTATTATAAAACGCTTACGGTTCTGCAAAATCTCGTTTTAACGACTTATGCCAGTAGACGAAGTTCCTTAAAACGATTATTCTGCATGTATATTATTTCTTTCCGATACGAAGTAATTAAATATCCACGCAAAGTTCCTAGCAATTAATTTAAAAAAATTACGAATTTCCTGTTTGAAATTGTATGATTCTAAATGATTAACTTCGCAGGTGTTGTGTTTTTTATGACGGCTTTTATATAATTAAAAAATAATAATCTGACCTTTGTGTGTTTGTGTGTGTGTATTAGTATATTTCCGCTATCGTCCTCTTCTGTGTTGAACTGTTATCAAAAAGTTTTTTCGTCGCTAAAATTCGATTTTCGACTTCTCTTCAACACCGACTGATTTTGACACAATTCACTGTAGTTGGAACGTAAATTTTGCGGAGAATTCTGAGTATGAGGGGTCGTTTTAATGTTCAGGAATTAGGCATGGAAATAAAAAATTGTGGCCGTAATAAAAAATGTTTTTCTCTTTAAATGCAGATACTACATAGTTTCAATATTATCAATAATTTATTGTTAAAATAAAATTATAATTACTTTACGAATAAATGCATAAATGTCCTTAAATTTATCCCGCCTTGATTTTTTTAAAAATTTGGAACCAATCAAATAGTTACAAGATAGCAAATTTGGAGTATAAAGCGATCGATCTCTTCTTGGAAGTCACAAACTGAAACAGTAAATCCTGGCTTATAAATTATTACGATACATTATGAAGCTATAAAACTCATTGCGTTTTTCACGTAATTTTAATACCGTCTCTGGAACGATTCGTTAAGCTTCCATAATATTCCCCTGCTACTCTATTACCCGTGTTCATAAAATTATTAGGTGCGCAACTAAGTTCTCGCTGTTTTTTTTGATGAAAATGCAATTTTATTGTGAAAAAATGTTTACAAATGAATCATTCAATCAATCAATAACTCCTGCAGTTTCGCTTCTTCAAACTTTTTCGGTCTACCAGAACGTTCTCTGGCTTGCACATCGAAATCACCACTTTTGAATTATCGAAACCACGCCTTATATGTTTTCTTTTCTACCAGCAAATGATGACTTTCAGCGGCTTTTTTTCTTTTGATTAAATAAGTATGCGTGCCGCAAATGCACTTTTTTCAGACGCGAAACTTGACATTTTCAAAGACGTATAAATCTATGACGGTATGGCTTTGAAGCTTGATGTCAATAGAATAAAATGTGTCAAATCATAACATTGTATACTTAAGCCTAGCGACATCTGTTAGGAGAACCGGTATAGTTTGCACTTTCGTGGAAAGGCCTTTGCATACCTAGTCCTGCCATAAGTATTGATACAAGTGTAAACGCACCTTTTTGCAGATGATAACTTGAAAGCACAAAAATTTTATGTTGGCAGTTCTGACATTTGATATATGCTTTACAAAAGTGCCGAACAATTTCACTATAGCGTGAGTCGTCATTATGGAATGGTCGGATAAAGAGAGCCGTATTGCGGTTATTGCACTTCGTAAGTGTGGAATAGAAAGAGCCCGTATTTTTGATTTATTGAAACCGTTAAATATTACGCGTGTGTTTGTGTATCGTACTGTTAAGTTATTCATTCATACTGGAAATGTAATCGACCGTAAAAGATCTGGCAGGCCCCGCATAGTTCGTACACCACAGGCCATCAATGCTGTGAGGTCCCGCATCAATCGACATCCTGTCCGCAAACAGAAAATCATGGCTCGTGAAATGGGTATTGCTCCGAGAACCATGAGCCGTATCATTAAACAAGACCTAGGACTTAGAGCTTTCAAACGACAAACAGGACAGCGCCTTAACGTTGAATTAAAAAAGAATAGGAAGAAAAAATGTAGACACCTGATATCGTTGTACGGCAAAGAGCGTTACAAAAAAATTTTGTTTTCTGATGAAAAAATTGTTACCGTGGAAGAAACTTTTAACAAGCAGAATGATAGGGTGTATGCACGGTCCTCCAAGGAAGCCAGTGAAGTGGTGCCAAGGATTCAGCGAGGTCATTTTCCTGCTTCAGTGATGGTTTGGTGGGGAGTATCCTATGACGGTGTCACTTCCTTGCATTTTTGTGAAAAAGGTGTTAGAACAGCGACCAAAAACTATCAACGAGACATTTTAAGCAATGTAGTGGAGCCCTTGAACTACACCATGTTCCAAAACCATCCATGGATATTCCAACAAGACTCTGCGCCCGCTCACAAGGCCAAAACAACTCAGCAATGGCTTGAAAATCATGTACCTGAGTTTATTAGTACTGACTATTGGCCGTCAGCAAGCCCTCACCTAAATCCGCTCGACTACAAACTGTGGTCAATATTAGAGAGCATGGTCTGTAGAAGACCCCATCGCAACCTGGAATCATTGAAGCAAGCGTTAACAGAAGCAGTCGACAATTTTCCCATGGATATCGTCCGTACAGTGATTGATGAGTGGCCCTGCAGACTTCGGCGTTGTATTAAGGCAAATGGCGGCCATTTCGAGTAATTTGCATTGTATTTTGTAGCTTACTATTGCCAAAATAAACTATCAAAAAATAATTTAAATCCAACTTGCAGTTTTCTTTTTGAACTTAAAAACCTTTATATCAGTATTTATGGCAGGACTAGGTATATGTATTCTTGACTACACCCAAGTAAGTAGTTCTTTTCTCTAATTTCCGGGAGTTTAAGTGTCATTATTTTGCGGATGCTGAAAAGAGTAAATTACATACAAATAAACAAACGAAAACTTTATTATTTCTAATAAAATTCTGAAAGAAAAAAATGAAGATACAAAATGCTTGCACTTTATTTTTTATTCCACCTTAATCAGTACACTAAAATTAATATAAAATAATGCATAAAAGTCAAGTGATAGTACATGTACAAGCACAGCAAGACCTAACCATAAACCAGTCCATGAATATCCCTTTACAATCGTTGCTGACATCATAAGACAACAATCGGATGAA
Organism: Dermolepida albohirtum; assembly: GCA_031893035.1. Classification (NCBI taxonomy): domain Eukaryota; kingdom Metazoa; phylum Arthropoda; class Insecta; order Coleoptera; family Scarabaeidae; genus Dermolepida; species Dermolepida albohirtum. The sequence continues at coordinate 106,010 of JAVIWB010002137.1, read as the reverse complement.
CTTGAAGTTCTGTTCGCAACCGCAGTCGTCATTGCACCGTTTCGTTTTCTCAGGACCGCACACTTCCAAGTTAATCTTCTGCTCGAAACCGGGCAAATTAACGATTGCCCTGAGGTCACCCGCCGAATTATTCAACCACAGAGGCTGTATCACCTCTTGCTTGCTTTCGCAAGCGTCAATTCTGCAAAGGAAACTGTTAGTCTTATCTAATTATCGTTTTTATGGCGAAGCTTTGTTGGAATGGTGAAGCTGCATGGAGAAAATTCTGCGTTGACTGTAGATGCTAGCTGAAGCATTAGATACAAATGTTCTGCGTGCAAAATAATGAAATATATCGCATTGTGCTTATTATTACACACGAGACGATGAATGATGTTTTGGTTGATCTACAAACTGGAATTGTATCATACGAACATACACAACTTTTAGAGCAGTGTTTTTAATCAATATCAGAAGCATTTCCAGGATTTTTTTCCTGTTAATTTAGACTCAGAAATATGTATCTCTGATACAATTCCGATTTGAAAACCATTGCAATTTTAGATACTTCAAAGTCTTTCTAAAAGACCTAAATAACAAGTGAAACGGTTAGTTATCTGACAAGGTTGAGACCATAAATGTATTCAGTGAGATCGAGGTATTGGGGGCATTTAGGTCTAATACTCATTGCAGATTTCTGAACAGTTTTTTCTAGGTAACGTAGGAAGTTGTATGCATAAATTAAATTGCAAGAGGGTGTTGCATCCCTATTGATAATAAAAGAAAATATTTCATATAAATAAAATGATTTTTATTAAAATTTATTTAATTATTTATACTTTTTAAAACCGTTCTGGTTATTATGTATTGAGGCAAAGGATACGTTTGGAAAAAAGGAGCGCAAAAAGATAATATAGGATATAAAAGATTTTCCAATAGGTACATAACAATTTTGTCTTTTAATTCGAATGCAACCTCGAAGGTTTTCCATGATCTGTCAACGTCAAACGTCAGTCGACATTAACATTTTTATCATAGTGAAGATCACGAACGAGCAGCGTTTAGAAATTATTAAAAATACTACCAAAATTCTGAATCGGTGGTCGCAACTTTAAGAGCGCTTACTCCAATTTTTGATTGTATTGGGTTGGCAACCAAGTACTTTCGGTTTTTACTGATAGAGAGCGTTGCTTTATTTTTTGTATAACGTATGTTAGTGCTGTACTTTACCGTTTGTCGCATGATACTAGTCACATTAACGTAACTTCAGAAGCAAGTAGTGCGTGATTTTTATTAAAGCTATTAGTTGTGGGTTAATTTTAAATGGAGTGCAGAAACGAACATTTTCGACATATTTTACTGTTTTATTTCCGAAAGGAAAGAAAGCTCCTGCGGCTCACAAAAAGATATGTGAAGTTTATGGTGCTAATTGCTTAACAGAGCGCACGTGTCAGAATTGGTATAAAAAATTCCGTTCTCGAGATTTTTCCCTCAAAGGTGAGAAACATTCTGGTCGGCCTACTGAAGTTGATGATGACCAAATCAAAGTCATAATTGAAGAGGATCGTCATATAACTGTTCGAGAGCTTGCGGAGAGGCTACATGTATCGCACACAATAATTGAAAAACATTTAAAATGTCTTGGGCTAGTTAAGAAGCTTGATATTTGGGTACCTTACGAATTGAAAGAAATTCATTTAACACAAAGAATCAACTTTTGCGATATGCACCTTAGACGAAATGAAACCGACCCTTTCTTAAAAAGAATCATCGCTGGTGATGAAAAATGGGTCCTGTACAGTAACATAGTTCGAAAACGATCATGGAGCAAACACGAGAAACCAGCTCAAACCACATCGAAAGCTGAATTGCATCCAAAAAAGATCATGCTGTCAGTTTGGTGGGATTACAAAGGTGTTGTGTTTTTTGAGTTGCTTCTAAGGAACCAAACGATCAATTCTGATGTTTACTGTCAACAATTAATAAAACTGGATGAAGCAATCAAAGAAAAACGCCCAGAATTGTCAAATCGGAAAGGTGTAGTTTTCCACCAAGATAATGCAAGGCCTCACACATCTTTGGCAAGTCGTGGGAAACTATTGGAGCTTGGCTGGGAAGTGATGCCACATCCTCCATACAGCCCTGATCTAGCACCATCTGATTACCATTTATTTCGAAGTTTGCAGAATTCTTTGAATGGTAAAACTTTTACAAATGACGATGACCTTCACTCGCACCAGGTTCACTTTTTTATATAATTGATTAAAAACTATTCTTTGTTTAAAAAAAAGTGTTTTATTTTATACTACAAAACCGAAAGTACTTAGTTGCCAACCCAATAATAATCGTCTCACCAGACAGGCTGTGCGTGCTATAGTGGATACATTCGAGTCAAAATATTCACTATTGAATGTTCCTATGCCAATGAGAACGCACCAGTCGAAGTGAGAATATTGCAATCGCACGTGCTTCAATTTAAAATGAGCCAAATCAGTCGATTACACGTCGTTCACAGGAAGTGCAAATCTCTCAAACCACATCGTGGCGAATTATGCGTCAAGATTTTGGCTTACACTCTTACAAGATCAAATTAACTCAAGAACTGATGCCTCTTGATCATTTGAAGCGCGGAAACTTCTCCGATTGGGCTCTGCTAAAGTTTGAAGAATATTTCGAATTTCATCGAAAAATCATCTTTGGCGATTAAGCTCGTTTTTGGCTTAATAGCTTTGTTAATGAGCAAAATATACGTTATTTGACAGCAATAAACCACATGTGCTTCAAAAGACCCCATTACAACCACAAAAAGTGACTGTATGATGTGGATTTCATGCCGGAGGTGTGATTGGATCATATTTTTTCGTCGATGAAAATGATCGCCATATTACTGTCAATGCAGTTCGCTATCGTGCCATGTTACAAGACTATTTTTGACCAGAATTGAATAGACATGACATCAGCGGTGTGTTATTCCAACAAGATGGTGCCACATGCCACACAGCTGGTCAAATAATTGATCTATTGAAAGGGAAGTTTGGTAACCGTGTAATCTCGAGAAATGGTCCGATCAAGTGGCCACCTCGCTCATACGATTTAACGCCGTTAGATTTCTTTTTATGGAGTCTACGTTAAGTCGTTGGTTTATGCCAACAAGCCAACAACGTTAGAGGAACTCAGGGACAATATCGAACGCGAAATTGCCAACGTTCCGGCCGATGTGTGTGAAAGAGTGGTGGAAAATTGGCTCTGAAGAATTGATCGCTGCCAACGTGCTCGCGGTGGTCATATGAACGAGATCGAATTCCATAGTTAAGTGTAAAATGTGTACTGCACCTGAAATAAATTTCAGCCCAATATCTCAATTAATCTGTTTTATTTAAAAACAAAATTGTTATGTCCTTATTGAAAAACCCGATATAAGACAATGAATATTATACTTAATTAAAGTGTGGATAATACAAAAAAAACATAGAGAAACAGTGTTATAGTAGATATAAAATCACTTAAGAAACAGGACTAAACAATTTTTAAAAAAGAACATGGAGAAACCAAGAATATATTAATAGGGTAGAAAGAAAGCGACTGAAAGAAGAAAGGAAATAAAATAGCAAACGCAAAATTATGTTTCTTAATTTCATTTCTATTTCTTTCTCTTCTTGCCACAGTTCGCCAATATCATTAATCGCAACTTGTGAAATTTTCTTTTCTTCTTTTTTCATTACGTTCTTTGTTTCTATTACCTTTCTTCTTTTAATCAATATGATCAGACCATTACAATTTATTTCTGTCTTAATAGACAGAAATAAATTGATAACTAAAGCCATCATTGCTCAAGATGAATCTGTTATGAGATTTGGTCTTGATATTAATTGTCTATTTATGTTGAAGAATTGAAAGCGAATAAGTATTATTGTCAAAAGAAAGTAACCGGAATTATGTGGTTGTATTAATTGAAAGAAGAAAGTAATGTAAACAGCAATGACAAAGGAAAAGAATACTTACAAGATGTGGTCACGAATATTAGCGAACTTGAGGATTGGATTAACAATAGAAGATACGAAGTCGAGGAATACGAAGAATTGAAAGAAATGAAATGGAAACGAATAGACCAGTAATAATAACCGAATCTATTATGTGATTTCGTCTTCATATACTACTGTGGGCAAAAAATAGTAAGACTTTTTAATTTAAATTTCGCGCGAAAACCCATTCGTCGAAATATTTTTTTTTCTAGGTTGGTATGACTGTTAGTGACACCTGTGCCAAATGTCACATCGAAATAATCATTAGTGTTTAGTATACGCTTGTCTTTCTGAAGTACAAAAAGTGCATTCGGCGATTTTTACACTGAGTGAAATTATTCAACAAAGAAGTGCCGAAACGTTCAGAATGTTGCAAAAGGCCTTCGGTGATGATTGTTTGTTGTGAGCAAGTGTTTTTGATTGGTACAAATTATTCAAAGAGGGTCGAGAGCGCATTGATGACGAACCACGTCCAGGACGGCCATCAACATCAACTGATGATCAACACGTCAAGAGAATTAAGGAATTGGTGCTTGAGAATTGACAATTAACAGTCAAAGACCTTACTGGCATCGTTGGAATATCGGAAGGATCAGTGAAAACCATTTTGAAAGATCATTTGGGTTTAAGAAAAGTGAAAGCACGATTTGTTCCAAAATCACTCAATTTTTTCGAAAAACAGCGTCGCGTTGACGTCTGTGAAACAATGCTTTCCGACTATCAAGACAAAATGAAAGGCATCATAACTGGAGATGAGACTTGGATCTACGCTTATGACCCCGAAACAGACGATCAATCGGCCGAATATCGTATCAAAAGTGAGCCGAAGCCCAAAAAAACACGTCAAAGCAAGTCAAAAATCAAGGTTATGTTGACAGTTTTCTTCGATTATCGAGTTGTGTTGCACTCCGAATTCCTTCCGACCGGCCAAACTGTCAACAAAGAATACTATTTGAATGTTATGCGTCGTTTGCGCAATGCTATTCGTAAAAAGAGGCCAGAATTATGGGCCGACAACTCTTGGTTTTTGCACCACGATAATGCACCGTCGCATACTGCATTAATTCTTCGTAAGTTTTTCGCCAAATTTTCAACCAATATCGTGCCGCAGCCACCGTATTCCCCTGATTTAGCTCCGTGTGACTTCTGGCTATTCAGCACTCTCAAACGACCGTTCCGGGGAAACCGTTTTGAGTCAATTGAAGACATTAAACGTGAATCGCTACGCGCATTGAAGGCTATTCCTGAAATTGACTTTAACAACTGTTTCGAGAATTGGAAGAAACGTTGGCACAAGTGTATTGGACCAGGGGGGATTACTTTGAGGGGGATGAAATAGATTTGGAAGAATAAATTAAGAATTTAAAAATTATGAACAAAGTCTTACTATTTTTTGCCGACAGTAGTACATTGCCTATTTATGTTGAAGAATTGAAAGCATATAAGTATTATTGTCAAAAGAAAGTAACCGGAATTATGTGGTTGTATTAATTGAAAGAAGAAAAAACAATGACAAAGGAAAAGGCGACTTAAAAGATGTGGTCACGATATTAGCGAACTTGAGCAAGGAGATTGGATTTTCAATAGAAGAAATGGAAATGAAGAAATAGAAAGGATTGGAAGAAACAGAGTGAAAAGGAATATGTCAGTATCAATAATCTCAAATTCATTACACATCAAAAAGAATCTTTTGTGGGAGTTGACTTTCGAATTCATTACCTATTTATGCTGAAAAAAATTCGGATTAGGTTGTATTCTTATTACAGAATTATAGATTGAATAGTGTATGAAAGGCAAGTAGTTTTAAAGTGATTCAAAATAGTCCTTATAAATAGTTTTTGTCTTTTCACATAGACTGTAGTTTCAATTCGATTATCTCTTAATTTCTTTAATGTAAAACGAATCATTTTTGTTGTACAAAATACATTAAACCCACTGAATTATAAAGCATTGTATTCACCATTGAAAAAGAAACAAAAAAACAAGTGTACTTGAATTATTTATATTTATTAAACGTCACTCTTTCAAGAATTACAATCACTCAACACAACTACAAAAAATAAGACAAGTTTTCTGACATAAATACGCGTATGTATAATTCGAAACTCACATTCATAATTTAAATAATATATTTACATTACAATACTTGAAGGAGAGAAAAAAAATACTGTCGAATCGAAATGGCAAACACGCGACAACACTAACATTAAAACATTTTGTAAAACCCCAACGAATACATCAACACGCATTCGCATCACGTTTTGGTAACTGGAAGAACACTTTTCGAGAGAATCTGCTGGACATATTCTCTTCTTGGCACCGCTCTGAGTCGATCATCACGAGAATTGGGGGAAGGGTTCGCTAGGTGGCGGGAGGGTTACATCTGCAAACGCAACACGACGGAAACAGGAACCAATCCATGAAGATGCCCTTGCAATCGTTACCCGAATCGTAAGCTAACAATCTGTGCCATTTGTATTTCTGCTCGCAGCCGCAGTCGCCCGTGCAACGGGCGGTCGTGGGAGTCTCGCAGGTCTCCTCGTGTATGGCCTGTTCGAAATTTTGCGTGTTAACTACGGCCAGACGCTTGCCGGCGGAGTTGAAAGCCCAGTAGGGCGTGACAATCTGCGTTTTGCTTTCGCAAACGTCCACTCTGAAAGAGAGACGAAGACTTAATACATAAAAAATATGGCTGCATCTTCGTTGGTGTGGACTGATAAAGGCTGGTGAGGTTAATGCAGAAGTTACGAGGTGCGGGGTTGGGTGCCTGTTAAAAGCCGCGAAAATTTTCTTAGAAGGTACAAACAAAATACGTGCAAATCACTAGTATACACAAAGAATCACTACAATTCGGCCACTAATTTCAAGGTGCTTGCTACTTACTTACTTACTGTCTATAATAAAGTGCATTCATTCAAGATGTATTAGTTTCGTTATATAAGAGGCATCAAGTAATGAAAGATATAAAGCATCATTTTTTATAATTTTTAAATGTCAATTGTAAGTAATTGTTTCGTAATGAGATCGAATCAACTCTGAAAATAACGCTCTTTCGTTTTTGACAAAAGTTAACTGCAAAACTTAAATGTGGTTTTACATCGTGTTAAGAATATGAACGTTCTGGAAGGCCAAAGCCTTCCATGATTAAATATTGGTACACTGCTTCAGCAGCAGGGTTTTTAAATTGGTTGATACCAAGAAAACAATATGTATGTAATAATGCAAGAGTATATTGAATGAAATCATAAAAACAACAGTTCACATTACATAGCAATATTCCATAAAAAATAAGTAAATAAAATGTATGGTATTCCAAATGATATGTCTTGTTTTTAATTAAAAATTTTTATTTACCGCCTATATATGTATATATATATATATAGTTATATATGTATATATATATATATATATATATATATATACGTATACCGTGCATTCATTTTACCTCGCTACGAAAACTGTACCATATTATATTCGGGTCTAGCCGCCGAATACCGATCAGAATGTAAAGTGGTTGGGCGCGAGTGATTTGAATCACGACTATAACTGACTACTGATCGTACTAGCTGCAGCCCCACCACTAATTTGACTGTAGGCGTATCGATATCGTATTAACGGTCATTCGTGGTTTGCATTTGGGACAGTGTGTTACGGTAAGACCTTTAAATTTAAATATTTTTTTAATTATATTACTTCATTGGAAGAAAAAATTCAAATGATAACATGGGCTTTGAAAGGTAATTCTTTACGGCGTATCCAGCTCCTTTTCTCTGAAAAGTATGTAGATCGTCCCTTTCCTGCGTTACCAACAATATCATTAGTAGTTAAAAAGTTTAAATCAAAAGGTTGCATTTTGGGATGTAAATGTCATAAAATACGCAGAATAAATAACGATAAAGAAATGCAGAAAGTTATGGTGTGCGCAATGGTCGAAGAAAATTCCAATATTACTATATCTAAAATATCAGAAGAGATAGGTATTAGCGTGGGTAAAATAAATACACATCCTATAAATACCATCAGAAAATTTTTCATGCTGAACGACACCGCAGAATGGAATTTTGTGAAACTGTAATAGAACGCGTAAATGCGAATGAACACTTCATTGAGACTATCGTAACTCAGAAATACTTAAAAGAGATTAAAAAAGACGCTAAAGTCGTTTGAAAATACATATATAGTCTCAGTGGCCAGCGATGCAATTTGCCCGTCTGGTCGTCGGCAAATGAGAGCTCAACGTAGCAGCTTCAGTAATGACAAAAATATGTATTGTATATTGTATATAGTCCTTTCGCTTGGAGTACATTACATCACATACGCAATGAACTGTTATAGTAAGTGTCCCTCTGTTGCTAGGCAGCGAACAGTGGCGCTCCGATTTATTCACCAATATTCCCAAAGCGATTCCGCCATATTGTTTATGCTTTTTCCGTGTGAGGCTATGTAGTTTCTTTATTCCGGTGTTTTCTAAATTATTTGTGTAGTTTCGTTCTGTTTGACTTTCGTGAGAGCTTACAATATATAAAAAACGTTTCTCTATACTTCCTGCGCTTACCGAGTGTTTATTGAATATAGACACCACTCGACACAATACTCTAGACAGTGTATTTAGAAGCCTCTTATAACAGTACGACAATGGTACGCCATTTGCGGTGCTATTTGATTCATGACGTCACACTTCGTGCATGATTTGATAACGTAATGTAACATTCTCTCACCGAAAACACTATATGCATATATATAAAGAGAACTTACGAATTTACGATGAAATAAAACACTATGAGAATAGAACCAAGCTTAGACATATGGTAAACAAACCGCTTTGGCACATTAGTGATTTTGTTTTTGCGTCATATACTTTTGGTTGTGTGAAAATATCTGATTTTGTGCCAAATAATCGTCATTTGCGGGAAGTGTTGCTGTTCTTCTTTCATTTGAAGAAAACGGTGGCTGAAGCGCATCGAGAACTCCAAAAAGTTTACGGAGATGCTGCTCTAAGTGAAACAACGTGCCGTGATTGGTTCCGTCGCTTCAAAGACGGTGATTTCGATGTTGGCGACCGTTCGCGTGAAGGAAGACCAAAAACCTTCGAAGACGCTGAATTGGAGGCATTGCTCGATGAGGATCCGTGCCAAACGCAAAAAGAGCTTGCTTCGACATTAGGAGTTACCCGCCAAGCCATTTTCCAGCGATTGCTTGCGTTGGGAATGATTCAAAAACAAGAAACTTGGGTTTCTCATGATTTGAAGCTAAGAGATGTTGAGCGTCGTTTTGTCGCCTGTGAACAACTGCTCTAGCGGCAAAAAAGGAAGGGTTTTCTTCATCGCATCGTTACGGGTGATGAAAAATGGATTCATTACAGCAACCCAAAGAGAACAAAATCATGGGGACTGCCCGGTCATGCTTCTACGTCGTCGGTTCGGCCGAATATTCACGCTGCGAAGGTTTTGCTGTGTATTTGGTGGGACCAGGGTGGTGTTATTTATTATGAGCTGTTGAAACCGAACGAAACCATCACTGGGGAACGGTATCGAACTCAATTGAAGCGATTGAACCGAACACTGCGCGAAAAGCGGCCACAATACGAGCAGTGGCACGAAAAAGTGAATTCTACAGCATGACAACGCTCGGCCTCACGTTGCCAAACCTGTTAAAACCTACTTAGAAACGCTCAAATGGGAGGTCCTACCTCACCCGCCATATTCCCCAGGTATTGCGCCATCCGATTATTACTTGTTCCGTTCGATGGCACATGGTCTGGCTAATCAGCAGTTCCGCTCATATGAAAACATCTCAAAATGGCTTGATTTGTGGATAGCCTCAAAAGACGAACACTTCTACCGTGACGGTATTCGAGCTCTGCCAAAAAGATGGGAAAAAGTTGTCGCTAGCGATGGGCAATATATTGAATGATTCATTTGTAAACATTTTTTCACAATAAAGTTGCATTTTCATCAAAAAAAAAACAGCGAGAACTTAATTGCGCACCTAATAATTTGATGAAAATGAATCGAAATAAAACGTTACATTAACGATATACGAACATACGTAAATAACCAAATACATGAACTATGCAAGGTTCTTGAAAAATGAAATAAAATATGTGTCGGACAGAAATTAAGCCGCAACAATATCAAAGTTCATAATGCAATTATTCCCCTTTTAATTTCTATACAGATGGTGTCTCTGTGGTCAGCTAGTAAGGACTGCAGCACATCGGTTAAGCTAGCGAAAGGGAGTGGGTCACTTGACAAAAACTTAAATAAGGATACTGCTGAAAAGTAAGTTATTAAAGTAGGCGTCAGAGGTTTTCAAAAACTGTTGAAAGATTCTAAACCTTAAGAATTTCTCACAGGACTTACTACGCCAATTAATCTTACTTTACGCGTCGGGTTAGGCTCGTTTAAAAAAGTAAAGTGAATCTATTTCATCCTAAATTTTCTCTGAAGATCACGAAGCCCGGTAATCCCGTTTGTACGCTTCCAACATAAACGAGCTGAGATCAGAATTAGGAAATCCAATTTTCGAACAACAAGTCGTAAACATCGTTTCATAATAAGGCAATTATGAGAAATTTCTGTTGAGATTTCTACCAGATTAACGTAATAACAAAACACCGTATACGTATTATGACATTCCAATTTGTTAGTGTAATTGTCTCGATGTTTACCTGAAAGATACGTACGACATATGATGCAGTGCAGAAGTAGGTACGCGAATGTTGTAATAGGACGGCAGGCACTTTTGTGTGCTAAAGATAAACGTCGGTTACTATTTTGCATATCTCCGATTTACATTTATGCTTTCAAGGTTTGTAAACCGCACGATCTTGGCGTATGCGTGTATTTATATAGAACGGCGAATATACAATAAACTACCGCATAAAATAACTACTAGCAGGTTTGAAAATGTTCTTGGATTTTTGAAATACGCGAGTGATTTTGTTTGGAACATTTGTAAACACAAGTTGAAGTTAAAGTAGCCCAGATCTCAGTTAAGATGAATAATATATTTTAAATACATATTACTGTACTATCCGGAAAGATAAATGTACAATTACTAACCACAAAAAGGTTGACGATCACACATGTTTGCTCTATATTTTTAGGTCGCGCCGTAATGATATCAAAGTAGACAAAAGCTTTTATATGTTTCATTGTAAAAAGAAACTACAATAGTGTGCGTTGTGGAAGTACATTTTCGACCCGATAAAAAAGCTTCAAATAATTGTTTGCTTTCTCTCTCGCAGTTTGGGCAATATTAAAAAAAATTGTTTATATTAACTCCACAAAGTAGCGAAGAATTGTCGAACGTGAGGAACGAACTTTCACACTGCATTTTGCGTAATGTTTTCTATAGAATATTTAATTTTGTTAGCGTAATTTTAACACCGAAATTCAACATTTTAAGTAAAGTTTCGGAGACATCGTTTTCGTTTGTTGCACTGAAGTAGTTTCAGTGCAACGAACAGTAGCAGTGGTTGAGCCCTGAAGATGTCCCATATGAGTGGGTACGAAACGTCGGTAGTTATACCAGTAACGCGGTTCCCGTCCGGAAGCCCAGAAGAAGATAGTCAAAAACAAGAATTTTTCGTGTATTACGCGCATTACTACACCTACTTGAAAAACAAATCTTCGTAAAACACGGTGTTTGTATAATATTATGTTATGAAACATAACATGCTCCGACTGCCAATGTTTTGTTTACAAGGTGCAAAGACCATCCTACATGAACTCGGCAGATATATTTTCGTGTACATTGTTAATTTTTATACGGTACTAACGGTAGATATTTCTTAAATACACATTATTTATTTCCTTCATAGTATTCATAGTTTATAGTTCCAGCGTCGCCAATTCCTCACCGAATTCACAATCTTTACTTGCGCTAGCTAAATTCTAGATACGTAAAGGGGTGGTATAATGCTTTTATGCAAGTAAAATATATTCAGAATTGTTAGAACCATCGCAGAGTGTTTGCGATGTCGTATTTACCTTTTTTAGTTTAGTGTTTTATAATTAAGGTAGTGCTATGTGCGTTTTATATTTTTTATATTTTTATAACAAACTTGTCCGCCACGGAAGAGACGAACTATATTACAAACAGTGACAAAATTAGAATACAAACTTTATTAGGGACTGATCTGGCGCGTAGACTTCCGCGGTCAGTTTCACTGCAGTAGCCCTGAAGATGTCCCATACAAATGGGTACGAAACGTCGGCAGATATACTAGTGACGCGGTTCCGGCCCGGAAGCCCAGAAGCAGATAGCATTTTATTAGGGACTGGTTTGTATTCTTAAAGCAAAATTGCTAGAAAATTGTTCCACGCCGAACAGTTGAAGGAACTGCAACACTTATTAAGGTACAAAGATACAGCAAAGAAAAAAAATGCTGTATCGCAACCCATGTAACAACCCACAGAGAATAAATTAGTTAATAACACCACAGTTTGCCTGAATAGAGTTGATATACCCGAAACGCGTCGTAAACAGGGTGTTACTAACATATTTCAATTATTCTCAGACGTTCATATTCAATTTTGTTCACTAGAAACTTTTCCAACTAACAATAGATATCAATATCTCTCTTGTAATGTTAAAAAAAACTATAGCGTTAATGGTAGCATGCTTTTAAATTTTCCGTTATTTGTTATTGTTAAGTTTAATGTTAGTGGATTCTACATAAACTATACATTAACAAGATTAGCCATTCAAATATTTACATTCAATAAAGATAATACAAAATATTAAAAAATTTATAAAAAATAAATAATAGCAGTGTAACGCCTCTAGAATTTTTATAAAATACAATTTGGATAGTTTTTTTATTTCTAAAATTCGTAATTAAAAAAACAAAAACAATTAATGTATATTTAAAAATTTGAAAATGTAATCGAGATGATTTGGACTTTTTAAATTTAAAAAAAATTGAAAAATTAATGTGATACTATATAAAAACTATATTTTATTTACTATATATTATGCTTTCAAAAAAATTCTTATTTAGAGTCGGCTATAACTTTAATATAAAGTTGACAACATTGAAAAATATCGATGATATTTTTTACGAGGATAGTTTAACAAGTAATGAGAATGACACATAGGTGGCGCTCTAATTGGTAAAACAAATGCACTGTAATTTAGGTTGGCTATTTATATGTTTACATTCCGATATTTAGATAAATCGGTTGATTAGTTTATTTTTGACAGCTGATTGAAAAAGAAGCAACACGTCGTCTTGTTAAAATGGAAAAAGCAGAGTATCGTGCGGCGATTAAATATTTCGTAATTAAGGGTATGAAAGCTGCCGATATAAAAGGTGAGTTACGGGAAACATTAGGTGAATCTGCTCCATCATCCGCCACAATAAGTAGATGGGTAAATGAATTGTTGGTGGAACAAGCTGTGATGATGAAGTGCGCTCTGGAGCACCCAAAATCGTGACTTCTAAGGAAATGATTATAAAAATCCATAATATTATTACGCAAGATCGACGACTCAAAGTGAGAGAGATAGCAGACATGGTAAACATTTCAACAAAACGCGCACACCACATTTTAACGAAAGAATTGGACCTTTCCAAGCTTTCGGCAAGATGGGTGCCGCGATTGCTCACGACTGATCAAAAGTTCACTCGTTTGCGCATTTCCAATGAGTGTTTGGACCTTTATAAGCGGAATCTGGTTGATTTTTGTAGGCAATTTGTTATTTGCGATGAAATTTGGATACACTACAGTACACCCGAAACTAAAAAACAGTCGAAACAATGGTTAGAACGTGGTTCTGCACCTCCAAAGAAAGCGAAAACCACTTTATCGGCAAACAAGGTGATGGCATCAATTTTTTGGGATTCAAAGAGCATTCTGCTCATTGATTACCTTCAGAAAGGTGCTACAATAAACGGACAATATTATGCAGAACTTCTACAAAAATTAAATGTTGAGATTCGTGCTAAACGGCCACGAATGGCAAAGAAAAAGGTTCTGTTTCACCAAGACAACGCTTCCTCGCATACCAGCACAGTTGCGATGTCCACAATTCACGAGTTGCATTTCCAATTAGTACCGTATGCGCCTTATTCGCCGGATCGAGCCCCTTCCGACTTCCACCTTTTTCCAAAATTGAAAACGGCACTAGGTGGAAAGAAATTTTCGTCTAACGACGAGCTTATCATCTTAGTGAATGAGTATTTTGCAAGCCTTCCGAAATCGCATTTTAGAGATGGCATAAGGGCATTGGAGCACCGTTGGAATAAATGTATTGCTCTTTTAGGAGAATATATTGAAAAATAAAAATTATTTTGTATTTAAAAAATTCGTTTTTCTTTTCCATTCTCACTACTTGTCAAACTACCCTCGTAACTGTCAACGTTTTACCTTAAATTATCATTAATATTCTCCGATATTGCCAAATTTATATTAAAATCGTAATCATTACGAAAACATTGCAACGTCGTTGGTCCAAGGGGTTCGACGTTAATGAAGCTCGTATATTGAACAAACAAATGAAAAACTTAATTCCCTAATTCGTTTGTTTGCAACGCAAAAAAAAATATTTTTTTTTGAAACATGCTTCTTTAAGAGATTATTTGTATTATTTAAAAGTACGAATATGAATATTTTTGATTTCGCCTGGAATTTCACAAAATTTCATTTATGGAAGGGAAAAAATGTGTTCATGGGTTTTATTGATTTGGAGAAAGCGTTCGATAAAATACCCAGAAAGAAACTCTGGAAAGTGTTAGAAGAAAGAGGGGTCCGTGCATAATTAGAAATATTTTCACAGAAAATAATAACCGCGTCGTAATCCAAGACAGAATTTCAGAAGCATTCGAAGCAAATGAAGGATTAATACAAAGAGGTGGACTGAGTCCCTATTAGTTTTAATATATCAGGTTGTTACAAATGTAATGTCTGTTTTTTCCTTCAGTCTGAACTGAATCGCACCTGTGTGAAGACGTGTGTGTTTTTGGTGAAAATTATTATTGTATTTGTAGAAAAGGCTATTTATTTTGAAGTGTGTACCTGTTCCATTTCTTGGAAAGACTAATACACCTGTCCTTGTCTCGCCTATGGAAATGCTGTCGGCAAGAGATATTCGGGCAATTTACCTCTTTCAATTTAAAAAGGGATTAAATGCAGCTGCAGCAACGCGAGAAATTAATCAGACGTTCGGTGAAACCACGTGTAATGAACGCACATTACGGCGATGGTTTAAAAAATTCAGCGAGGGAAATTTTGATTTGGAAAATGAGCCTCGCGGATATGCGCGTAGCACCGTAAATGACGACGAGCTGAGTGTAGAAGTTGAAAGTAATCCGTCGACAACAGTGCATAGCCTTGCAGAAACATTTCAAGTGTCCATTGCCACCATTAGTCGTCACCTTTCTTCGATTGGCAAAGTGAAGAAACTCGATCGATGGGTGCCGCACCAATTAATGGAAGCCAATAAGCTCCGTCGATTAGAGGTGGCTACCTCTTTGGCTAATCGACAGACGGTTGAACCGTTTCTTCATCGAGTGGTAACGTGTGACGAAAAGTGGATACTTTATGATAATCGGAGACGGTCAGGACAATGGTTAGATCGAGGTGAAGCACCAAGACAGCATGCACGAGCATCACTTCACCCGCGAAAAATTATGGTGACTGTATGGTGGACCAGTAAGTAAGTAATTCACTATTCATTTTTGCAACCTGGTGAAACCATCACGGCAGCGTCCTATTGTGCCGAACTGGAAACTATGCATGGAAAATTGAGCCGCTTGCAGCCCTCACTAGTCAATAGACATGGACCCATACTTCTTCATGATAATGCAAGACCTCACGTTGCACGACATACAATCCAAAAACTTTCGGAATTTGGTTACGAAATTCTCCCTCACCCACCTTATTCACCTGACCTTTCGCCAACTGATTTTCATTTTTTCCGAAGTTTAGACAATCACTTAAAAAATAGGGACTTCCCTGACCGGGAGTCTGTAATAGCAGTGTTTGAGCAATATGTGAGCCGTCAAAACCTAGATTTCTTTTCAAAGGGAATTTTTCAGCTTCCAGGCCGTTGGCAACAAACTATTGATGTAAATGGAGACTATTTTGCAGAATAAATATTTATATTTTTCTAAATTTAGACTTTTTTTTATTCCTTACAAAATCGGACATTTCATATGTAACAACCTGATACATCGACCAAACCATAAAAAACGTTCATAAAAGACTAAAAAGTTACATGTTGGATATAGTTACGAAGTGTGGCAATCTCAGAAGGAGCATTCGCAAATGATATGATACTGATCACAAAAAGTGAAGAAAATCTAAACAGAAATCTCGGAATATGGAATGACATTAAATAAATATAAAAGTAATGGTTCTAGGATATGAACAATACAGAAATAAAAATTCTAGTAGACGACAAAGATATTGAACAAGTAACAACCTTTAAATACCCAGGAGTAAATATCCAAAGCAATGGAAGACAAGAAATAGAAAAATATCCCGCAATGTATGCGCTTTTGACATCGCAACGCCCGATATACATTGCTGATAACCTAGACTAGCCGAAGACATCCGCGCTAGATTCGTTCGCTGCCTATGCATGGTGTCTAAATAATCCTATATTAATAATAACAGAGACAACAATGATATACATTAAATTTGAATCACCTTGTATATTTAATAGAAAAATTAAGTTGGAATAGGGTACAATCTACTCAATTAAAGGATATTTGAAAAAATAATTATAAAATAAATAAATAATATAAGGCGCAAAAATTTTAAGTTGGAACTATAACGTTTTTAAATAAGACACAGAATGTATTGACAGGTTTCAACTTGTACAGCGCTTCGGTGCAGCGCCTGCGCGAACCGCTACAGCTTGAGGATATAAAACTGCGTATGCGAGCTATCTCGACCATAGTTAGATTTTACCGTTTTCTGTATCATAGCTAATTTTTTAACTGTTATTACGGGTAATAATGGAAAGGCAACGCGATTTGACTCATGCACAGGCTTGGAGACCCTGTGGCCAATTTGAAAGTGGACGGCGACAGCAAATTGTTGCTAAAGTTTTAGCAGTTAGCCAAAGTGTGATTTCGCGTCTGTGGAATCGGTTTTTAGAAACTGAAGATGTTCAGAGAAGATGAGGATAAGAACGCCCAGCATCTACAACACCAAGAGATAATCGATACCTAACAATATTTGCACGTAGAAATCACACTCATAACGCAACGCAGCTTAGAAGTGAGCTTGCTGCAGCTACGAGAAGAGCAGTATCAACTCGGAAAAAAAAATCGTCTCCATTTCGTTGACATGTATTTTCGAGGGCGCCTAGTATGCATTCCACTAACTGCTCTTCATAAAAGGTCGCGAAGAATACGGGCTGAAATTGGAATCACGATGACTGAGCACAAGTATTGTTTTGCGACGAATCCAGATTCGCCTTAGATCCAGATAATAGGCGTATTTTTATTTGGCTGAACCTGGAACACGAAATCAGCCACAATTTGTTCGAGAAAGGCCGCAATATGAAGTTGGGAGTGTAATGGTATGGACTGGGATAACCCATTGTTCTTCCGTACGCTAGCGCTATGGGTGAAAGATTCATTTTAATGGATGACAATACTCATCCACATCGAGCAAAAATCGTGTACAACTGGATTAAACAATTGAGAATCAACAGAAAGGATTGGTCAGCAAATTCTCCTGATGGTAATCCTATCGAACATGCTTGGGGTGCCTTAAGAAGACGTATTGTATCAAAAAATACGTCACCGCGTACAGTTCAGGAACTTCAAATTGCTCTGATAGAGGAATGGAATAATATTTCACGAGAATGTTTCGATGTCCTGGTTCAATCAATGTCGATGGGATGTCAAACCCTTATTGCCATTCGTGGAGATCATACACATTAACAATAGATTTTTCGTCATTTTATCAATAAAACTTCTTATAAAGTCTCACAATTGCGTATTCATTAAATGATATTTATTCACTCTAGTGCCTTAGTAGTTTTATAATGTGCACAAACAAGTTCGAACGTGTCAATGCGTTCGGTTTATTAGTCAAAAACGTTGTAGTTAAATATAAAAATATTTGCAAGGTGCTACATTCTTTACTTGTTTATTCTATTACCTTTCCAGATATCCCTTAATTATTTTGAGCAGTGTATTTGAAAAATGACATTATTAAAACAAAAATAAGAACTTTAGTTATATATAATTGGTTTTTCTTCCATTGTGGAAGAAAATACAAATTAGGATTTTCCAAAAGAGTTCCCTTAATATAAAAATTTCAAAACCAAATTGTCAAAACCCGAATTCTAAAGACCCTAGAAGCTTTTTATTATTAAATATTCTATCTACGTCTACTACTGTGAATTATAACTACGTATTTACAAAAAAAAGTCTCTACGTATCGTAAAACAAACTAATAATAAACAACTAAACACATGTACATATATTATGAAGAGATGAAATAGTAGCTTAGATGAATACATAGTTGTACATGTACATACATATAGCGAAACACAAAAAAAGCTACGTATAAAATGCATCAGCGTGATTATGAGAAGTAGCACTTACCTCCCGCTCTCGCTTCTATTTCTAAAACTCTGCCTAGTGTCTCGATCTTTGCCGAACATGCTCTCCCCGGCCTCTTCGAACAGCGGATCTGGTCCCGGCTCAGCATGCAGATCTGGCACTCCGGGCTTCACGGAACGCTTCTGTTTCCCACCGCTGGGAGGTCCCGATCCGAAGTCCGGTGGATTCATCGTGAACTCACCGTACATTCTCTTCATTAACGCTTTGTTTTCGTCTATGAAAAGCTCGATGCGATCTCTGTAAAAGATGAATGGGATCATTAGAAAACACTACTACGGGGCTACTTCGATTGCCGATTGATTTAACCGGTTTCAATATTAATCAAAAGAAAAAGTTAAAAATCCCTTATCGCACATCTATGTTCGTATTCTGTATGCGTATTTCGATAACTAAGTTGTCATCGTCTGCTGATGATGACGCCAAATAGTTTCGGAGAGTATGGATTAGGTACGTAGTTGATAGTTTCACGATTTTTGAAACACATAAGGTGTGCCTTCGACGATTTCGTTAAGCAACTAAATTCTATATTCCAGACGATAAAATTCATCTATGTAGTTCGTAAGCATGAAAACTGATCTTTTGTCTTTCCACTTTAGAAAGGCGATATTTATGTCACTGACTCTGTAATCGTGTTCTCCCCTGTTTAGAGCATTGTCTTCTTTTAGTATAGGTTAATATTTACGATTTGAGTTTACGGTGCCACAAGCAAATATGTTATCTTTGTACAAGTCTCCTGCAAGGCATAGCTATTGAAATAATTATAAATAAAAACTTTGTGATTTTTCAATTTCAGATCCACGCAAAATTGTCGAACAACTTTACCACCGAAATCAGTTTGTACTTTGTCACTATCCTTGCCAGTATATATATCGAAATCTAAACAATAGGCGTAGGTGTGATATTCTCTAACTCTATTACATCGCTTGCTACACCCCCGCCTCCAGTGTACTTTTCCGGCTCCCCCATTCTGAAAATTTTCTTACATTTTGGTTCCCTCATAACAGTTTGAGTAGACAAAGCGCTCGTAGTACCACTACCAGTAGTGTTAGGCAAATTTTAATGGTTATGTCATCGATCAAGTCAAATTCATCTTCAGGATTTAGCTGGAGGCGAGAAGGTATGTCACCGAGCCCCATCGGGTCCGTTTGCATCTCATAATTTTCTCTTTCATCCGATTCAAAACTGCACACACTTTCGCAATCAGAAGGTATACTTTCGAACAAAATAACATATGTTCTATATTACGTTCATTAACTACACGCGGCATCCTTATACGAGGGAGCGTTTTTATATTCGCGGAATGGGGGACAAGGGGTGGAAATAAAAAAACCAAATTATTTTTCTTTTTCAATATATTCACCTGCAAGACGGATACATTTCTCACATCTTTCAATTAATTTATTTATACCCTCATAAAAAAATGATTTCTCTTTATCTGCAAAATACGCCGAAACTGCCTCCTTGACTTCATTATCGGCAGTAAATTTTTTACACCACAGCTTTTTTTCATTTTCGGAAACAGGTAATAATCACTCGAGGCCAGGTCTGGGCTGTAGGGTGGGTGATTCACAATTTCGAAGCCCACCTTATGCAGGGCAGCTAACGCAACGCGGCTCTTGTGGACGGGCGCGTTGTCGTGCAAAAGCAGAACACCTTTTGTCAATTTTTCCCGTCTTTTCTCTTTAATGGCTTCTTTTAGTCGCTCTAATATTGAAGCGTAATATTCTCCGGTTATAGAAACGCCTTTATCTTTATAATCAATCAACAATATTCCTTCCGAGTCCCAAAATACCGTTGCCATGAGTTTCCCAGGTGATTGTGACACTTTAAATTTCTTGGGAGGTGCTGTGCCCTTTTTATGTCACTGCATGGAGTTGTTTGGACTCAGGTTCATAATGATGAACCCAAGTTTCGTCTCCAGTAACAATTCCACTCAATACACCATCCTTGTCTTCATTACAGAGGTCCAAAAATGCACGCGAACACTCTACGCGCTGTTGTTTTTGCGGCGGCGTGAGCATTCTCGGCACCCATCTTGCGCTGACCTTAGACATGCCGAGATGATCGTGTAGGATTTTAAAAATTGTTGTATCGGATACTCCAACCATTTCTGCGAGTTGTTTCTTCTTTAGTCGAGCATCTTCGCGTACAATTTGTTCAACTTTTTGGATAAGTGCTGGCTTGGTCACCTCAATGCTCCTGCCCGGCCTCGGGTCGTCTTCAAGAGATTCCCTTCCTTGTTTAAATAAACTATGCCACTTGTACACCATGGTTTTTCCTGGACAAGAGTCTCCGTAAACCAATGACATCTCATTCATTATGGTCGCGACTGATTTTCCTTGCCTGGTAAGGAACTTTATAACGGCACGATATTCGATTTTTTCCATATTTCACTTTTCACTCCTGATTATGTTACTTGATTGACGATAGCTCAAAGACTAACTGTCTAATAACAATGAAACTTTGTATTTATACTAATCATGAGTCGCTGCACAGGCCACGCTCCCAATGCGCCTACTCACCCCTCTACAACCCGCTCATTCCGCGAATATAATAACGCTCCCTCGTAATGCAACATAAATATGTACATTATGTGAAACCTACTATAGTCACAGTAATGAATAATATCATATCTCCCTCTCTCGACCAATACATAAATGTATTGACCGACAAAGCAAGAACGCTTCTATCTTACAGATCGGAGACTATGTTTCCAGTGTATAATAGACAGAAACTTACATCTAGGCTTTATGCCAATTAAAGAATGTTAAAAGGAATCATTCTATTATTAATAACACCCTATCAACTACATATGTTTCACCGATATCACGGATCGTCAGGTTGATTTGTGTTATTAATGAACAATTCCTTCAGAGTGTATTATCATATCTTTCGATACAGAAAATAATGAATAATATCATATCTCCCTCTCTCGACCAATACATAAATGTATTGACCGACAAAGCAAGAACGCTTCTATCTTACAGATCGGAGACTATGTTTCCAGTGTATAATAGACAGAAACTTACATCTAGGCTTTATGCCAATTAAAGAATGTTAAAAGGAATCATTCTATTATTAATAACACCCTATCAACTACATATGTTTCACCGATATCACGGATCGTCAGGTTGATTTGTGTTATTAATGAACAATTCCTTCAGAGTGTATTATCATATCTTTCGATACAGAAAATAATGAATAATATCATATCTCCCTCTCTCGACCAATACATAAATGTATTGACCGACAAAGCAAGAACGCTTCTATCTTACAGATCGGAGACTATGTTTCCAGTGTATAATAGACAGAAACTTACATCTAGGCTTTATGCCAATTAAAGAATGTTAAAAGGAATCATTCTATTATTAATAACATCCTATCAACTACATATGTTTCACCGATATCACGGATCGTCAGGTTGATTTGTGTTATTAATGAACAATTCCTTCAGAGTGTATTATCATATCTTTCGATACAGAAAATAATGAATAATATCAACATCTCCCTCTCTCGACCAATACATAAATGTATTGACCGACAAAGCAAGAACGCTTCTATCTTACAGATCGGAGACTATGTTTCCAGTGTATAATAGACAGAAACTTACATCTAGGCTTTATGCCAATTAAAGAATGTTAAAAGGAATCATTCTATTATTAATAACACCCTATCAACTACATATGTTTCACCGATATCACGGATCGTCAGGTTGATTTGTGTTATTAATGAACAATTCCTTCAGAGTGTATTATCATATCTTTCGATACAGAAAATAATGAATAATATCATATCTCCCTCTCTCGACCAATACATAAATGTATTGACCGACAAAGCAAGAACGCTTCTATCTTACAGATCGGAGACTATGTTTCCAGTGTATAATAGACAGAAACTTACATCTAGGCTTTATGCCAATTAAAGAATGTTAAAAGGAATCATTCTATTATTAATAACACCCTATCAACTACATATGTTTCACCGATATCACGGATCGTCAGGTTGATTTGTGTTATTAATGAACAATTCCTTCAGAGTGTATTATCATATCTTTCGATACAGAAAATAATGAATAATATCATATCTCCCTCTCTCGACCAATACATAAATGTATTGACCGACAAAGCAAGAACGCTTCTATCTTACAGATCGGAGACTATGTTTCCAGTGTATAATAGACAGAAACTTACATCTAGGCTTTATGCCAATTAAAGAATGTTAAAAGGAATCATTCTATTATTAATAACACCCTATCAACTACATATGTTTCACCGATATCACGGATCGTCAGGTTGATTTGTGTTATTAATGAACAATTCCTTCAGAGTGTATTATCATATCTTTCGATACAGAAAATAATGAATAATATCATATCTCCCTCTCTCGACCAATACATAAATGTATTGACCGACAAAGCAAGAACGCTTCTATCTTACAGATCGGAGACTATGTTTCCAGTGTATAATAGACAGAAACTTACATCTAGGCTTTATGCCAATTAAAGAATGTTAAAAGGAATCATTCTATTATTAATAACACCCTATCAACTACATATGTTTCACCGATATCACGGATCGTCAGGTTGATTTGTGTTATTAATGAACAATTCCTTCAGAGTGTATTATCATATCTTTCGATACAGAAAATAATGAATAATATCATATCTCCCTCTCTCGACCAATACATAAATGTATTGACCGACAAAGCAAGAACGCTTCTATCTTACATATCGGAGACTATGTTTCCAGTGTATAATAGACAGAAACTTACATCTAGGCTTTATGCCAATGTAGTTGATAGGGTGTTATTAATAATAGAATGATTCCTTTTAACATAGTCACAGTAGTTAGTAATCTAACCACCGTGCTACTTACCTTATTTATCGTAGATTATGTAATATATTGTATACTTGTGTTATAAAATAATTAAATAGACACTATACCTTAGAGTAACACCGAATTCGTTAAATAATAAATACTCTGAGCATTTTTTATTACATTCGGGAAAGTCCCATTGAAAAACAATACATTACCACATTTTCAAATAAATCTGTTAATCTACCTAGCGCACTCTAGAGTAAAAGTTTCGCATTAAACGATCAACGACGACTTTAAAAAAAGGAATTGCTTAGCAAATTGGCATCAGTCGGCATAAACAGTGGTTTTGAGAACTCTTAAATAGGTGGTTAGATAACTGACCACCAACCCTGAAAGAGTTAAAATCATTTAAATTGAATTTTTCTTCTTACATCACATCACTAGAATTTCAAATGAGCGTCCTTTCAACATCTTTTTTCATTACCACACTGCGTTATTCTTTAACGATAATTACATGAAAATTTGTACTGTTAATTGAACGTTTAACATTTGCAGACACCATTATCTCCAAGAATCTCGCTATTAATTACACTTCATCATAACGTAACACTGCAATCTGAGATTTTGTTCATTCATGGAGACACACATCAAAACAATCCCACGTATTTCCTGCTATACAAATTAGTCAAATGCAAATTTATACTGCACGATATTGTCGGCTATTAGATATTATATCGTTAAATTGCTGGAAAACGTTCTCTTGTCTTTTTAAGGAAGAATTGCGTGGGATATAACAACTGTCGTCTTTATTGTGTTGTTAATTTGTTTATCTTAATCTACATGTATATGATGTTAACGCGTAAGGTGGAAATATTAATGAATCATGACCAGAGTTGGGATGTGTTCCCGTGGGCCAGGTTCGTAGAAAGTAAGCAGTGCGCCTCACTAAAGAGAAGAACTTCTGCTTCGACTCCCCACATAATTTGCATTCACTTTCAAAAACTTTTTATTGGTAATCGAAGTATCAGTTATGACATTTATATGCGAAAAATAATACCTGTCAAATAGCTTCCTCTTGCAGCTCCACAGACGTCCACTCTTTTGTTAAAATTTTCAATGACATTTTGATATAATTGAGGTTCTATCTCACTAATGACACGAATAATGTCATCTTTCAAAGCAGGAATTGATTGTGGATTGTTTTTATGAACCTGACTTTTCACATAATCTCAAAGAAAATAGTATAACGGTGTCGAATTACATGATCTTGGTGGGCTATTAACATCACCATTCAGGAAATTTTTCTCTCAATAAATCAATTGATTCGTGTGCAAAGTGAGGTGTAGCGCCATCCTGTTGAATCCACATATCCTCTAGATCAATATTCATTAATTCAGGTCACAAAAATTCGGTTATCATCCGACGATATCGATCACCATTGATAGTTACAGCTTCACCCGCAGCATTTTCAAAGAAGTAAGGTCCAATTTCACCACCTGACTATAATGCACATCAAACAGTAACTCGTTCAGGGTGCATAGGTTTCTCATGAATAATTCGTGGATTTTCCTCACCACAGATACGGCAATTTTGTTTATTAACATAACCACCAAGTTCAAAATGTGCCTCAACGGAAAATATTATTTTTTGAGAAAAATCAGCTGGTTGTTTATCGATGAAATTGACAAACGAACGACGTTTTAAATGATCTAATAGCTTCAGTTCCTGTGTTATTTGAACCTTATATGCCTTCGGAGCTAAATCCTTGTGTAGAATACGCCATGTTGTTGATCCACTAAGTCCAAGTTGTTGTGAACGTCATCTAATGGACATTTCAGGATCTTCAGAAACACTTTCACGAACCAAACCAATATTTTCTTGTGAACGACCACTACGACTGTATTTTTCACTATTTTGATCTTCCACGGAACCGGTCTCTTGAAATTTTTTAATAATTCGACCAATAGCGTTTTCAGATGGACGATTATGTAAACCATAAAATTCACGTAATTTTCTAAAAACTCTTTTCACAGAACGCTGATTTTCATAAAATAATTCAACAATTTGAACGCGTTGTTGTACCGTGTACGAAGCCATTTTTATAAATGGCATACATCACACTTTTTAAATAAATCCTTCAAAAGTTTCGTTGAGAATTATTGATCAAACCCCATACAGCTCTTACTTAGCCCTTGGTGATTACCATCGCTTTACTAAACTTAGTTTCTGATAGGAAAATGATTTCAAAACAATGAAAAGCTCAAAGATGAGATAACAACTTTTGTTAATGGAATTGTAGCACAATTCTATGACGCTGGTATTCAAGAGTCGTTACAAAATACGACAAATATTTAAATTTAAAAATAGAAAAGTAATATACACGATGAAAAAATACAGTAAAGTGTTGAAAACGGGTATCAGTTGCCGAACAGACCCTCGCACCAATACATTCGCGAATTAATTGACTACACCTTGTATATATTTTGCGAAAATACAAACTAAAGTTAATTTTAGAGATTGCAAATTACTTTTTATCGCGCTATCCAGTTCGTTCACAATTTAATAATTATATTAGTCCGTATTTCTAAATTGCTTCTATTAACATGAGTTCATAGAGTTGGTAATATTACTGACAACCGTTAACAGTATCAAGGTTACACAAAATAGTAAATATAAGGTTTAGTAGGCGATTCTTGCACAATCGATGATTAAACAAAAATAGCAACACAATAAAGCGAAATTATTGTTTGTCTATTTTCAACGTTAGTGAGTGTTACTTTAGTTGTACAATATACAGTGATTGAGATTTTTTTATGTAATGCATTAGGAGGAAATCAAAATTAAATCGGAGAAAAGAATATGTGAAAACGTTTTCAGGAGTTTTTAAAATATTAAAAATTAAAATATAATAATAACAGATACCCTGAAATATTAGGTGCGCAACTATGTTCTCCCTGTTTTTTTGATGAAAATGCAACTTTATTGTGCAAAAATGTTTACAAATGAATCATTCAAAATATTGCCCATCACTAGCGACAACTTTTTCCCCACCTTTCTGGCAGACCACGAATACCGTCACGGTAGAAGTGTTCATCTTTTGAGGCTATCCACGAATCAAGCCATTTTGAGATGTCTACATATGAGCGGAACTGCTGATCAGCCAAACCATGTGTCATCGAACGAAACAAGTAATAATCGGACGGTGCAATATCTGGGGAATATGGCGGGTGGGGTTGGACCTCCCGTTTAAGCGTTTCTAAGTAGGTTTTAACGGGTTTGGCAACGTAAGGCCGAGCGTTGTCATGCTGTAGAATCACTTTCTCGTGCCTCTGCTCGTATTGTGGCCGCTTTTCGTGCAGTGCTCGGCTCAATCGCATCAATTGAGTTCGATACCGTTCCCCAGTGATGGTTTCGTTCGGTTTCAACAGCTCATAATAAATTACACCACCCTGGTCCCACCAAATACACAGCAAAACCTTCGCAGCGTGAATATTCGGCCGAACCGACGACGTAGAAGCATGACCGGGCAGTCCCCATGATTTTGTTCTCTTTGGGTTGCTGTAATGAATCCATTTTCATCACCCGTAACGATGCGATGAAGAAAACCTTTCCTTTTTTGCCACTGGAGCAGTTGTTCACAGGCGAAAAAACGACGCTCAACATCTCTTGGCTTCAAATCATAAGGAACCCAAGTTCCTTGTTTTTGAATCATTCCCAACGCATGCAATCGCTGGGAAATGGCTTGGCGGGTAACTCCTAATGCTGAGGCAAGCTCTTTTTGCGTTTGGCACGGATCCTCATCGAGCAATGCCTCCAATTCAGCGTCTTCGAAGGTTTTTGGTCTTTCTTCACGCGAACGGTCGTCAACATCGAAATCACCGTCTTTGAAGCGACGGAACCAATCACGGCAGTTTATTTCACTTAGAGCAGCATCTCCGTAAACTTTTTGAAGTTCTCGATGCGCTTCAGCCGCCGTTTTCTTCGAATGAAAGAAGAAAAGCAACACTTCCCGCAAATGACGATTTTTTGGCACAAAATCAGACATTTTCACACAACCAAAAGTATATGACGCAAAAACAAAATCACTAATGTGTCAAAGCGGTTTGTTTACCATATGTCTAACCTTGGCTCGAGACGTTTTGGTTATGTCACAATCGACCAGCACTTACTACTGGAGCCATCTCTTGAAAAACAGCGAGAACTTAGTTGCGCACCTAATAAAATCTGAATAATATAAAGCAATCAAAGAAGAAAGAAGTGACAGATGCAGGAAAAAATTGAACTATTCAGAATTACTTACAAAATTTGGATGCAACAGAAACCACTGATTATTTAATTTGGAGGGCCGTTAAAAAATTAAAACGACTCAAACGTTAATATCACTAGGACGTGTTGACCAGGGTACATGGGCAAAAAGCGAAACTGAAAAGGCACAGGTGTTCACTGAACATCTGAAAGGAGATTTGACTCGTAGATTTCTACAGTCATTGTCCAAACTTTCTTCATCTTGGTTTCCGGATTGGAACCACGTCTTCGATAATTATTCTACCTACGTTTCGTCCCCACTATGAGACATCTTCAGGATTAAATAGTTACAACTGCAACTTGATCTGAGATTGGACAGTCTCAGTGCAACAACGAAAATAGTAACAACTGTTAAGCCCTGAAGATACACTATACAGGTGGTGATGAAACGTCTGTAGCAAAATTATCGAAGACCTGGTTCCAGGTCGGAGGTCAAAATGAAGAAAGTATGGACAACGAAAACGGTAGCAACAGTTAAGCCCTGAAGATGTTCCATACAGGTGGTAACGAAACACGGTATCAGAATGATCGAAAACGCGGTTCCAGCCAGGAAACCAAAATGAAGAAAATCTAAAAGGTGTTTTTGAGCTACATTCGAAGAATTGAAACTCGAAGAAATTTCACTAGGCCCGAAATCTGGAGCTACCTGAAAAAGGAATTAAGTTCTTCATACAACCCTTCAACTACGTTTTAAAAGTGAACCAATTACCGTCACAATGGAAAGTACAATGAAATGAAAAATTTAGAAATAGTGTCTAAGATTTTCGAAAAGTTCCTGCTGTTCAAGATGCATCGTTTCCTGAATAAACAGAAACTAAGTCCCAATCATTTGTCTGGATTCAGAGAATATCATGCTACAAAGTAAGTACGCCGTATTATCAACAAAATGAATGAAGGTTTTGAAGAGAAAGGGTATTGTTCTGTCGTCTTTGTGGATGTCAAGTCCTTCTGGTATAGTTGGCACACTGTGCCGCTGTATAAATGAAAGAATTTGGAGAGTTGAACATGAAAAGAATTTTAACAAAAGAGATCTTCAAATTTACAGGTATTCATAAGCAGCGAATATGGATGGAAGCATCGCGCTCAACCCGAACTCAGTTTGAAAGAGATTCTGATTTCTGCCATGCTGTTACAATCTATGGAACTTGGGTATGCTTTCGCGATACAGCAATGAAACAGTAATCGATGGAATAGAAGCAGTCTGGTTCTCAAAGGTCTAAAGAGTTCCATACTCAAAAATCTGCTAGAAAAGATTTTGCTTTTGCCTTTTTTTTGGGATAAGCAATCGAGTAACCATTATTGATTTCTTGGATTAAAAATAACCGAAAAATACTACTGAATATTACTGGCCATTGTATTGGAAAAAAATTGATGAAAAGATGCGGAAAGTCGTCCAAACGTGTTTTATTTTTGCAAGCCAATACTTCTGCACACAAATCACACGTTGGCATGAAAAACAATGGTTATTATTTACTTGAACCCCTGCCATTTGTTTTTTTTGGATTTCCTTTTCTCCAAATTCAAAAATTTTGTCCCAACAAATGGATAATAGATGTAGAGATCTGGTTTTTGGAAATTAGATTTTTTGGATTGTTTTTTATTTATTTCAAGTTAGGTAAAGGTCACGTTAGGCAATATTTTTCACGTATCCCTCACTATTCTTTGCGCGGCCATTTAAAATGTCTTAAAAAAATTTAAAACAAAAACTACTAATGCTACACTACTATAACAATATAAGCCGTAACTTACAATGGATATGCATTTCCTGCATTCGGGCAGTATAATTGGTAATCACGTTTGAAACATGGAACCCCCTTTATAAGATTTCCACGAACTTCTATTCCTAAGGCAACCGATAAGGCTGTCCATAATATCTGAAAAATAATAAAAAAAATTAATATTACATGTATTATTATGTTTATATTATTATATTATATTATACCTAGTCTTGCCATAAATACTGATATAAAGGTTTTGAAGTACAAAAAGAAAACTGCAAGTTGGATTTAAATTATTTTTTGATAGTTTATTTTGGCAATAGTAAGCTACAAAATACAATTACTCGAAATGGCCGCCATTTGCCTTAATACAACGCCGAAGTCTGCAGGGCCACTCATTAATCGCTGTACGGACGATATCCATGGGAAAATTGTCGACTGCTTCTGTTAACGCTTGCTTCAATGATTCCAGGTTGCGATGGGGTCTTCTACAGACCATGCTCTCTAATATTGACCACAGTTTGTAGTCGAGCGGATTTAGGTCTGGGCTTGCTGACCGCCAATAATCAGTACTAATAAACTCAGGTACATGATTTTCAAGCCATTGCTGAGTTGTTTTGGCCTTGTGAGCGGGCCCAGAGTCTTGTTGGAATACCCATGGATGGTTTTGGAACATGGTGTAGTTCAGGGGCTCCACTACATTGCTTAAAATGCCTCGTTGATAGTTTTTGGCCGCTGTTTTAACGCCTTTTTCACAAAAATGCAAGGAAGTGACACCGTCATAGGATACTCCCCACCAAACCATCACTGAAGCAGGAAAATGACCTCGCTGAATCCTTGGCACCACTTCACTGGCTTCCTTGGAGGACCGTGCATACACCCTATCATTCCCGGGACCTCACAGCATTGATGGCCTGTGGTGTACGAACTATGCGAGGCCTGCCAGATCTTTTACGGTCGATTACATTTCCAGTATCAATGAATAACTTAACAGTACGATACACAAACACACGCGTAATATTTAACGGTTTCAATAAATCAAAAATACGGGTTCTTTCTATTCCACACTTATGAAGTGCAATAACCGCAATACGGCTCTCTTTATCCGACCATTCCATAATGACGACTCACGCTGTAGTGAAATTATTCGGTACTTTTGTAAAGCATATATCAAATGTCAGAACTGCCAACATAAAATTTTTGTGCTTTCAAGTTATCATCTGCAAAAAGGTGCGTTTACACTTGTATCAATACTTATGGCAGGACTAGGTATATTATATTATTACGTTTTTTTTTCTTTAATCGCTTACTATTATTACCTTTGGCTTGTAATTGGAATGTTATGTTTTCTGTTGGGTAAATAAATAAATATAACAAACCAGAATTATGTAGTTTGCATCGATGTGTAAGAAAATCCGGGGAAATCCAATCGCACGAAATATGTATTCACCTTAGAGAGTATCGGTTTGTTCACGTTATAATTCAATGTCAATACCGTATCGACTATATTATTATGCAAGTTTTTATTTACAAAACCTTATAATGGGTGTTTTCTTTCGCTGCATGAGAACTATCGATATCGATAACTATGGCTTGACAGCTGATAATGTCAAACTATATTGACATTTCTGTTCAGTAAGGTTTGGCAAGTCAGCATGAATCGTTTAACGCCGGAACAACGTTTCCAAATTGTGGAAATTTACTTTGGAAAAAATAAATCTGTTCGCGAAGTTCATAGGGTACTGCGTCCATTTTACGGTCAACATAATCGGCCTAGTGAGCAAGCAATTCGTGCAGTTATTGATCGTTTTCGCACTTATTTTACTCTTCTCGATTCAAAGAGACAAAGAAATGTGCGTACCGAAGAGAATATTGTTGCTGTACCGCGAAGTATTGAAAAAGACGCCGAAATGTCAATTCGTCGTCGTTCTCAACTTGTTGACCTTTGTCGTTCGACTACGTGGAAAATTTTACGTAAGGATCTTGGCTTACGTGCCTATAAAATACAGCTCGTGGAAGAATTGAAGCCAAACGACCATCGTTTGCGTCGCGTTTTTTGCTGATTGGGCTTATTTGAAACTGGTCGAAGGTGAGCATTTTTATCAAAGAATTGTGTTTAGTGATGAAGCTCATTTCTGGTTAAATGGCTACGTCAATAACCTAAATTGCCGTATTTGGAGCGAAGACAATCGTCAAGCCGTTAACGAATCACCATTACATCCATTACAATTGACTGTTTGGTGCTGTTTACACGCTGGTGGTATCATCGGTCCTTATTTCTTACGAAATTAGGAAGGAGCTGCCGTTACAGTAAATGGCGAGCGCTATCGCGCCATGCTGACCGAATTCTTGTTTCCAAAAATTAATCAGCTAAACATCGACGACATTTGGTTCCAACAAGACGGCGCAACTTGCCGCACAGCGCGCATAACAATCGATTTATTGCCAAATCAACTTGGTGACACCTTTATTTCTAGAAGTGGTCTTGTTCACTGGCCCCCTCGTTCGTGCGATTTAACGCCTCTGGATTCCTTTTTATGGGGCTATCTTAAGTCATTTGTTTACGCCGACAAACCAGCAGCTCTTGAAGCATTAGAAGCTAATATTCAAGCCACCATTGACGCCATACGGCCAGATTTATTGGAAAAAGTAGTCAAAAATTGGACTGATCGAATGGACCATGTAACTCGTAGCCCCGGCAGACGTTTGCCGGAAATCATATTTAAAAAATAAATGCCATGAAATTATCTACCAAATTATAATAAAAAAAATTTCATTCCAACAATATTTCTGTCTCGTATTACCATTTTAAGTCCTCAAGCTCTTAAAAAAACACCCGATATAAGAAAATCCGGGAAAATACAAATGCACGAAATACTCACCTTGGAGAGTATCGGCTTGTTCGCGTTATACGGCATTCAATGTTATGAAAATGCTTGTTGACATTATTCCAAATTTCCGCTAGCCGGTGTTGACAATATAGCGTATCTACTACATATATTATTATGCAAGTTTCTATTTACAAAATCTTATATTAATAATAACGTAACAACAAATCAATTTTTTGGTATACATATACATCAATTCCATCGTCATTTATTGCTCCAGGCGACGTGACCAACGCCTACTTTTCTTTTGATCACCGCTAGAATGTCATACCGTCTTTTTTTTCCGAAGAAAATTTCCCATGTCCCTGACCAGACCTGATTAAGCTGGACAATTAGTGACATTCGCTTTATCGGAATAATTAATGTTCGCACGTATATACGTTGTCTTTCGCCGCCGCCTTGTACATACTCTTAGTTCAGAAAAACGAAATTGCTTCAAGGTCAAATGTAGTATGCATATATCTTTTTTTACCTAGTTTTATTTCAACATTTTTCAAAACGTTCTAATTTAAGTACGTATTTTCAATGACTCTTACAGTCGACATGATCATTAACATCAACATGATCGTATGACTAGGTACTTTCTCTTGCTATATCGCCAATTATTTGCGTTTTAATAAAACGTATAATTGTAATGTATGTACAATTAGTGCCACGAAAAGTGTGACGATTTAAATCACAATTTGCGCTCTATATTTTTAGGGCGAACCTTAACGATAACAAACTAGAAAAGGGGCTCTTGTATGTCTCATTTACAAAAAAACGCACAATTGTGTGCGTTATGGGGGTAATTCAAATAGCGCCCGAATATATTTACATTACCTGATAACGAAAAGCTTCAAACAATTGCATTTTCACTCTCGATGTTTGGGAAATATTAAAAAATATACGAGTGGTCCCATAAGTACTCGGCCTGACCTAGAGATGGGGGTAGTTGTTTGAAAAATATCACTGTATTAGAAAGTACACAATCTATAAAGCATATGTTTCAAGTTTGAAGACGCCAGGTTGTTTAATATTTGTTTGGCAGCCATCAATAGTGAACGTTTTCAGTGAATTTGTAACAATGGAGAAAATTGGTCATCGTTACGTGATACAATACTTTTATTTGAAAGGCCTCAGCCCAACCGATATAAAAGCTGAACTGGATTCTACTCTGGGTGAGTCTGCTTCTTTGTTTACAACAGTGAAATATTGGGTAGCAGAGTTTAAACGAGGCCGTACGAGCTGCCAAGATGAGCTTCGCAGTGGTCGACCAAATGATGTGACGACTCCAGAAATGGTGAAGAAAATCCACAAAGCGGTACTGGATAATCGTCGAGTGAAAGTGCGCGAGCTAGGAGACATAGTAGACCTTTCAAAAAGTGTGGTACATCGCATATTATCTGAAAATTTGGACATGAGAAAGCTGTGTGCAAGATGGGTGCCGCGTTTGCTCACACTCGAGCAACAACAGTGTCGTGAAGATGTTTCAATTGAGTGTTTAGCGAAGTTTCACAGCAACAAAGAATTTTTGCGCCGTTTCATAACCATGGATGAAACATGGGTCCATCACTTCACACCCGAGACAAAAAAACAATCAAAGCAATGGACTCAAAAAGGAGAACCGGCTCCAAAGAAGGCGAAGATGGTTTCGTCTGGAGGCAAGGTCATGGCATCGGCTTTTTGGGATGCGCGTGGAATAATTTTCGTTGCCCATCATGAAAAAAGGAAAAACTATCAACGGCGAGTGTTATGCAAACATATTGTAACGTTTGAGTGAAGAAATCAAGAAAAAAACGGCCGCATTCGGTTAAGAAGAAAGTGTTATTTCATCAAGACAATGCGTCAGCTCATAAATCCGTTATTGCAATGGCCAAAATTAATGAATTAAAGTTTGAATTGCTACCTCATGCACCTCATTCGCCAGATTTAGCCTCCTCGGATTATTTTCTGTTCCCGAACTTGAGAAAATGGCTCAGGGGTCAAAGATTTTCCAACGATGAAGAAGTGATGTCGGCAGTTAATGGCTATTTTGAGGAGCAAGACAGTTCTTATTATAAAAAGGGTATCGAACTTATTGAACATCGCTGGGAAAAATGTATAGAGCTGAAAGGAGATTATGTTGAAAAATAAATATATTTCTTTTCAAAATTTTTGTGTTTTCTTTATTGAGTCAGATACTTCTGGGACCACCCTCGTATTTATTTCGCTCCGCAAAATATCGAGGAATTATGGAACGAAATTTCGCACTGGATTTTGCGTAATGTTTTCTATAGAATATTGAATTTGAACGTCATTTTAATTCCGAGATTTAATATTCAATGTCAATGTTTCGGCGGCGTACCATTTGATTTTTTTTTAAGTTAATGCCAGTTTAGAATGCTTGATGAAGATGTCGATAAACTTATTAAATTTATATTAGTTATAGTTAAAATTATTCTACTAATTTAAAAGTTTAAGGTAATGTGATGAGTTGGTGCAAAACTTTTTATGTTAATCATCATATCGATAGATCGATTGCAACATTAATAAAGTACAGTAAATGAAATTCAAGTACAAAATTTAGATCTAAGTAATTAGATTATTACATTTACAAAATAACACACATACTCGTACATATATGATATATGTTATTCATAAAATCGTATAATCAAAATAGTTCTCTTATAAATTCATTCGAAATTCTATTTAATTATAAATGAATATAAATTGTTATAGAATATTTTATATATAAGAATATATATATATATATATATATATATATATATATATACATATATATATGTACATATTATGTAAAAAGAGATGTATTGGTGTTCCTTTGAGTTTCTCACTTCATGTTTGATTTTGTCTCACCTTGGCTTGCGTCAAATATTATGCAAAAAGTGATATTTGTTGTTGTTTAAATAACTATATTATATGTGTAACTATAAATAAACCTCATGTTGGATTCCCAATATTATGTATTTTAATATTTATTTATGTTTTATTAAATCAACTTTAATGCGTTTTGAATTACTATTTACGATTCAAGTTAATTTGTAACTAATCATATGCAATTGTGTGTAAAATAAAATGTATAAATGAACTGACACTTACTTTCTCTCTCTCTCTCTCTCTATATATATATATATATATATATATATATATATATATATATATAACTTATTTATTTTTTTACTGTTTCTCAAGGTATTGAGTCGCGCACCGCCTTTGATGAGATATAGATTAAGATAAACATATAAAAAAGTATCTACCGGTTACAGTATTTAATAAATTCAATTTAGAACACACCAAAAATACATTTTATATACGTTTCATTTCTCTCTTCAAATTTTATATAATGTCTTTAATATGATACATTAAGTTGAATTTGATGGAGCCTGTGTTTGATTAACTTAATCACTAAGGTTGATATATAACCCCTTTCCACATTAACTTTTGTAATTCTGTATACGCAATTCGACAACTAAGTTGTCATCATCAGCAGACAATTGCAAAGTGTCGCACCTGGTAAACCACGGCAAAAAATACCTGTACGAAAACAAACTCCGTACGTGATCTACACCGTTGAGAACCAAGATGTACACTGTATTATTACATACATATTATATCATACAGTGTACATTTTGGTTCTCAACGGTATATGTAGTATTATATGTAATTTTGCCCACAGTAGTATATATTATAAAATATAAAGAACAGGAATCAAGTGAGTCTTGTGCCTGTATGTACATAGGTCAGTTGCCAATAACGCTAGTTGCTTCGCAGTATAGCTTACTATCAAAAGTATATGATTTCCCCCGCCGGTGAACAACTATGAATACGGTTGTTAGAACCATCTATGAAATAGCGACAAATATAATGTGTTCTTAATATGCTGGTGCACCCAACGTTGTAATTGTTAAAAGACAAATATTACTGAAATAATCTCGTCGATTTACAAGAAGTGTTTACGATTTCATATGCACAAACACATCCTCAGAATTGATATAAATATCTCAACATTTCCTGATGACTCTTTAAGGATATTAAAGTTTCCGTAGAAGAAACGATATGTACTAGAAATAACTAATAAACATAAATGATTCATTACAATAGGTATGACTAATTGAACGATAAAATTGTATAAATTGGTTTAAATAATAGACGTCATATAGAAGGATGTAGAATGACGTTCTTCCAATGCAGACGTCATATTTTTTCACCACTAATTATTTCCGTTTAGAAATCTTGTGTAACAACATTGAGCACTCACAATGCAAGTGTGGAAGTGTGAGATAAATAATAACAAAATTTCTTGCCTTTCATGCATATTGAACAAGTCGATGACTTAACAAATTTACACCAACTCATCTTGTGTAACCATGTACAACTTTATATCAAACTGGGATTTCCAATGTTCTTCTTTTTTCTGGTTACATTGTTTGTCACGGTATGGTGTTTGCGTTTTTAAACAATCGATACGATGGATTTGGTAAAATATAAAAACAGTCGTAAAGTAAAATAGTATAAAAATTTAATGGAAATTGTTTAGAATCCACAGAAAAAGTGATTTAATATAAAAATCTTTAATTAAACATTTAATATACAATAAACAGTACATTTTTCAATGACCTCTTATGTACTCTGCTAAGGGTTATGTGCGTAACTTGACATTTATTTAATTTATTTTTATTCAAAATACATTACAAATACAAGACATTTTCAATATACGGGTTGGTCAGAAATTTACGGATAATCGTCAGGCGAAGCGGTTCTATGATTAAAGTCGACAATGCTAACACAGAAACGTTGTATTGTCGGTACTTAAACCATACGAACTACTTAAAAGAAATATAGATTTGAAGATTCGAAACTGCGAGAGTTATTGGAAGAAGACCCAACCCAAACTCAAAAACAATTGGCAGAAGCGTTAAATGTGGCCCCAGAAAGGATTAGGGGCCGACTACGAGCAATGGGAAAAATCCAAAAGATGAGAAAATGGGTGCCACATCAATTGAATGACAGGCAAATGGAAAATCGAAAAATCGTCTGTGAAATGCTGCTTCGAAGATGTGAACGGAAGTTATTTCTGCATCGTACCCACATAGTTTCAGTGCGGCAGACAGTAGCAGTAGTTAAGCCCTGAGGATGTCCCATACGAGTGGGTACGAAACGTCGGCAGTTATACCAGTGACGCGGTTCCAGCCCGCGAGCCCAGAAGAAGATATTATGGACCACGACCGCGAAAGTCTACGTACTAGATATTACAAACATTTCAAAATGAAAGTCTATTTTCCAAGCAAGTGTACAAAGTACGGGTTATTTTGATGTTAATAATTATATATAAATGTATAATTAAGTTTCTTGCGATGGGAAATTAATGAAAATTATTATTTTCTGCTACGTCATCGCTAATTAAAATAACAGAAATTAATTAAGAGAATTTCTGCGCTGGAGAACGAATCTAAGCTCTATCTGCCGTTTTCTAGACGGCTGCCTTGCCAATTAGGCCTACCAGGTAGTATAACAACAACCACGTACGTGGTGAAGTTACCACTTTCCAATCAGATGTTAGCAAACGTAAAATCTAGTGATAATATTTCAGACAATACTTGGGCAAGACATTGAGAACACTTCCAATTGATATTTCAAGAATGTTTGAAAGTTGGTAAATAGTTGAACGTAGATATGTGGCAATAATTGCAGTACCAGTGTTGATAGGCTCCTCAACTAGTATAATAATTGGGGCACCTGGATTGCATTTTCTGCACCATCTCTTAATTACCATCGACAACAAACAGTCTTGGTATAGATATCTCAAAAATTGCCTCCTTAATAAAAGATATTCAGTTGCGATTTTATCCAGGCGAAAGTAAAATTCACACATCACAAACTTTAGGGCGTAAGAACATCAACATTTAAGGTCTGTCAAATCAAAATAAATAGCTTGTCACAGTTGTCATTTTGAATAACAAAAGAAATCTACACTGGATAACATTTTTCGATTTTTTTGCGATTTGTAACTCGTCCCATTTGACTGAAAATAAATCAGTTTTTACTGAAAAGCCTTTGTACGTACTGTAACAAATATTCAACAACATTTGCGGGACGTTATAAAAAAATAACATATCTATAAGATATCAAGTAAGTAACAACGTATACAATAACTTTCAATTATCTTCTCAAATATCCGTAAACAATCTACAAAAAAAACATTTATTTTTATCTATTTTAGAGACACATACGAGACCAAACTACAGATCACATGTTCTCAAATACCAAACAACGGTAAATGCTATTGTAGTAACATACGAGTTTTCACGCATGGAATGAGTGCTCTAGATGTCAGAGGTCCACTTTTAACGTTTTTTTTTTGTTGTTGTTGTTGCTGTCCCGCTGTTCAAACGGGTATTATTGGGCATGAACTGGTATCGATCGGCACAGACAACAAAACAACAATGGCAAAACGTTTAAAGACGTTTTATTACGTTTAATACGAAACGTAGATATACACAATATGAAAGTCAACGGTCTGGACCTTGACACGCCCGCCGCTCTGTCGAATTCCGGGTGATATTTCCGGTGTTTCAATTTGCGCAATCGAGCAATTGTATCGCATTAGATTACCGATTACAATAGCACCCTTTTCCATGTGAGACACGCGCTAAAGTACTCGTGCTTTGTGATAATTTTTTTGTATAATTTTCTGTAATAGATGCTTATACATTTTAATATTACATTAAATAAACCTTGAGGTCAAAATAGCTAAACGTTTACACATAAAAAGAATAAAATTCGGTACTACTTGCATATCGTCAGATCAGTGACAGGAAAAGCATTCGTATTGTGTACGTATTTAACCGGGTACTCAGTATTAACACGAGGGTAGCCGATTATATTTCGGGAACTGGCAACACTGTTAGTGTTGCCTCCGATCTGATGATTGCATCGTGAAGTTTATCATTTTTGACAATATATTTACCTTGACAGTTTTATTATACGGTCGCTATTTCTATTGTTGACAGCTACTTGATAATTTTATGTCAGTGAAAAAAATGCTCGCGAACATTTTCGTGCAATTATTTTTCATAACTTTCGGCGTGGATTATCTCAACAAGAATGCATCGACGAGCTGAATTCTTTATATGGTGAAGCACCATCGAAAGCTACAGTATATCGTTGGTATTGTGAATTCAAACTTGGACGGCGTTCTTTGGACGATTAATTTCGTGAAGGTCGTCCCGCAAATGTTGTTGTGTCGGAAAACATTAATGCAGTGTCTGAATTGATAATGCAAGACCGTCATGTGACATACCGTGAGATCGAGGCATCTCTAGGTATTAGTAACACCAGCGTGCATAAGATCCTGCATGAAAATTTAGCCGTTAAGAAGCTATGTTCACGTTGGATACCACATAATTTGATAACCTCTCAAAAAAGGACTCGCGTCGATTGGTACCAAGGTATGCACAAAAAATGGCGGTGTTTCAAAGAACATTTATAAAGTCATCACAGGTGATGAATCTTGGATCTATACGTATAAGCTTGATAGTAAACAGCAGTCGACTGTGTGGGTATTGCAAGATGAGCCAAAACTAACAAAAGTTGTTCGCGCTCGAAGCACATCAAAACAAATAGTCGCCTGTTTTTTCGGAAAAACCGGTCACGTTGCAACCGTTAGAGAGTTGTAGAACGGTCAATTCCGAATGGTACACAATTATTTGTTTGCCAAAAGTTTTTGAAGAAATAAGGAAAACAAACCCAAAACGACCACAATAACAATGCGAGCTCTTACAGGTTGGTTCAAACAATTGAATATTTGACCGGGCAAAAAATTGAATTGATGAGCCATCCTCCGTACAGCCCTAATCTAGCACCCTGTGATTTCTTTTTGTTCCCACACGTGAAGAATAAACTTCGTGGTCAACGGTTGTCCACGCCGGATGAGGCAGATGAAGCATTCAAAACTCATATTTTGGAGATACCGCCTTCACAGTGGCAGCAATACTTTGCGGATTGGTTTAAACGAATGCAACAGTGCATTGATTTTCAAGGAGAATATTTTGAAAAGCAATAAAACTATTTTCGATAATAAAAATTTTTTTTTGTTTGCTATTCCCGAAATATGAACGGCTACCCTCGTAAAATTTCTTACCTTATTATTATCAAAGATATTGGTCAATCTGATGTTTTAAATTAATAATTTTGCTTTACCGAATTCCACTACACACTTCTTGCTTTGC
The DNA here is from genome assembly GCA_031893035.1 of Dermolepida albohirtum. NCBI lineage: Eukaryota > Metazoa > Arthropoda > Insecta > Coleoptera > Scarabaeidae > Dermolepida > Dermolepida albohirtum. Next base: position 65,478 of record JAVIWB010002137.1, on the reverse strand, counting down.
TGAGTGTCTACTAGTACGGTCACATCAATATTCAAATCCAACTGAGTTTCACAGTAATTCTGCAATTACGAGGGAGCATTTTTATATTCGCGGAATGAGCGGGTTGTAGAGGGGTGAGTAGGCGCATTGGGGGCGTGGCCTGTGCAGCGACTCATGATTAGTATAAATACGAAGTTTCATTGTTATTAGACAGTTAGTCTTTGAGCTATCGTCAACCAAGTAACATAATCAGAAGTGAAAAGTGAAATATGGAAAAAATCGAATATCGTGCCGTTATAAAGTTCCTTACCAGGCAAGGAAAATCAGTCGCGACCATAATGAATGAGATGTCATTGGTTTACAGCGACTCTTGTCCAGGAAAAACCATGGTGTACAAGTGGCATAGTTTATTTAAACAAGGAAGGGAATCCCTTGAAGACGACCCGAGGCCGGGCAGGACCATTGAGGTGACCACGCCAGCACTTATCCAAAAAGTTGAACAAATTGTACTCGAAGATGCTCGACTAAAGAAGAAACAACTCGCAGAAATGGTTGGAGTATTCGATACAACAATTTTTAAAATCCTACACGACCATCTCGGCATGTCTATGGTCAGCGCAAGATGGGTGCCGAGAATGCTCACGCCGCCGCAAAAACAACAGCGCGTAGAGTGTTCGCGTGCATTTTTGGACCTCTGTAATGAAGACAAGGATGGTGTATTGAGTGGAATTGTTACTGGAGACGAAACTTGGGTTCATCATTATGAACCTGAGTCCAAACAAGACTCCATGCAGTGGCATAAAAAGGGCACAGCACCTCCCAAGAAATTTAAAGTGTCACAATCAGCTGTATGGCTACGGTATTTTGGGACTCGGAAGGAATATTGTTGATTGATTATAAAGATAAAGGTGTTTCTATAACCGGAGAATATTACGCTTCAATATTAGAGCGACTAAAAGAAGCCATTAAAGAGAAAAGACGGGGAAAATTGACAAAAGGTGTTCTGCTTTTGCACGACAACGCGCCCGTCCACAAGAGCCGCGTTGCGTTAGCTGCCCTGCATAAGGTGGGCTTCGAAATTGTGAATCACCCACCCTACAGCCCAGACCTGGCCCCGAGTGATTATTACCTGTTTCCGAAAATGAAAAAAGAGCTGCGGGGTAAAAAATTTACTGCCGATGATGAAGTCAAGGAGGCAGTTTCGGCGTATTTTGCAGATAAAGAGAAATCATTTTTTTATGAGGGTATAAATAAATTAATTGAAAGACGTGAAAAATGTATCCGTCTTGCAGGTGAATATATTGAAAAAGAAAAATAATTTGTTTTTTTTATTTCCACCCCTTGTCCCCTATTCCGCGAATATAAAAACGCTCCCTCATACATGCAAAATTTCATACAAATTTGACCACTTCCTGCAGCAATAGGTCCGGTAAATATTTCAATTAATTTATTTTTTTTAACAACGCAAAATTTGCAAGCGTGTAAAATTTAAATTCGTCTTTATTTACGCGTGGAATAAAAAAAGATAATAAATATTTCTTACTTGGTAATTTGTCTCTATTAGATAAGAAAATATTTGTCTAGCATCTAATTACATGGCTACGTGGAATGGGTTTTTAAATATTTGTCCACTAAATATGTATGTGGGCAGTTTGATTGATTTCATACTTTCAATTAACCAACTAATCAATGAATAAAAATAAGCAAGTATCAATGAATTTACATAATTGAGACAAGAAGAAATTTATAAAGGCGTGTTGGAATATTGCTTTTTTTTTAAATCGAAGGCTATTGGGAGCATGCCTTTGATAACAATTTCGGAATATTTACAGAAAAGTGATACGACGAGTGTTCAAATGTGATCAGCACTGTTAAATTGGAGCCTCATTTAGGGGCGATTTCGAAAAATCGATGTAAAGATCGGACACTTAAGACAACCATGACATCTATAACACCGTTTTATTATTTTGACTGTTATACAGTATTGTACAAATTAATGGAATCATGACAATTGTTTTAGTTTTCTGCATGTGGCAACATTGTTAGGTCAGTTCTGACAGTAGTTTTATGTCAAAAAACATAACCTATATCACTGGGAACACATTACACAGTTATTCAGTGCGTTTTAGAGAGTTTGTTCACATATACTCTTTCGAAGTTAAAAATTTGATTTATATTGTGCTTTTACCGGTTGTTCGCGATATGGATATCACGCCCAGAAAACGTGAGAAGACTGTGACATTAAGTGAGCACACTTCAATGACACAGAGAGATATTGCTCAGGAATGTGGTGTTAGTCAAGGAGCAGTAAGCAATGTCCTAAAGCAAAAAAAGAATACCGGAATAGCTGAAGTGAAACAAACGGGAAAATGTGGGAGAAAGAGGAAGATGACGGGATGTCCCTTTTTTGGTCAGAAATAGCAAGCTGAACCCAAGAAAAACTAGTTTTGAACTAAGACTTAGTCGGCGCTGGAGTGAAAGTGCATGACTCGACAGTTCGTAGGAGACTTTTAGAGTCTTGAAGAAAAGCCATTCGACCACGGAAGAAGCAACTCCTCACTCAACGAATGATAAAGCAGAGGCTTATTTGGGCCAAGAAATATGCCGGATGGAATGAAGAAGACTGGAAAAAGGTGTTGTTCTCAGACGAGTTCTATTTTTTGGTGCAGGGGCAGCGATCGAAATTCGTGAGAAAAAGTGGAGACGAAAAACTCACTGCAGCTCATATCGATCAGACTGTCCAACATCCTGTAAAGATGTTTTGAGGATGTTTTTCGTACATGGGGATTGGATTGCTGGTGCCTATAGAAGGCATGATAAACAGCCAGAAATATAAAGAGCTACTGGATAAGTATTTGGGAAAATATCTAACGAAATGTGAGCCAAACGGAGGTGCAATTTTCCAACACGACTCAGCTCCATGCCACAAATCGAAGGTTATGGTCAAATATTTTAAGGAAAAAGGAATAACTCTCCTCGATTGGCCTGGCAATTCTCCAGACTTAAACGCAATCGAAAATCTGTGGGCCATTTGAAAGGCTAGGTTACATAAAATGGACTGTACAACGAAGACAAAATTGATAGAAGCAGTAATTCACGTGTGGTTTCGGGACCAGAAAATAAAGGAAATCTGTCAAAAATTAATAGATTCCATGCCGAAAGGAGTTCAGGCTGTCATCGCAGCCAAAGGAGGGCATATCTCTTATTAAATTACTAGTAATTTATAATTTTAGCATCTCATCGAGATTATATGACAAATAAACGGTTTTCTTAGTTATAATGTGTTTGATTCCATTAATTTGCACACTGTATTTGTATTAATTTACGATTGCTATTTTCGTGGACACGATTGTAAGTGTTTTTGTGCACCGGAATTGCAACACTTATCAAAGAAAATTTGCCTTCAAATCAAGCGGTCAACATTGTCACCGACCATGCAAAATCACCGAAAGGGAGGATAGAAAAATTATTAACATTGCTTTGCAAAATAGATTGTTGTTAGATCTTCTGCAGTCCTTTAATAATATACTGCAGGATTAAAATCTCGCCAGCCTGCGAAAGAAAATGCGTTTTGCCGAAGCAAAGAAGAAGGGAACTCAAGGAGTTATTCAAGCTAGGGAGGTTTAACCAAATATTGAAACAAATATATCCTATAGTTGTAGATATGTGTTTAAATGTATACTAGCATATAAAGAGTGTTTCAAACAGCGCTGTTTTTTTAAGAATAAATAAAATATAGATGGCGCACTGAATTTGTCTGGGTATGTAAGCATTTAAAAAATGTGATGTATGACATTTATAAAAATGGCTTCGTACACGGTACAACAACGCGTTCAAATTGTTGATTATTTTATGAAAATCAGCGTTCTGTGAAAAGAGTTTTTAGAAAATGACGTGAATTTTATGGTTTACATAATCGTCCATATGAAAGCACTATTGATCGAATTATTAAAAAATTTCAAGGGACCGGTTCCGTAAAAGATCAAAGAAGTGAAAAATACAGTCGTAGTGGTCGTTCACAAGAAAATATTGGTTTAGTTCGTGAAAGTGTTGCTGAAGGTCTTGAAATGTACATTAGACGACGTTCACAACAACTTGGACTTAGTGGATCAACAACATGGCGTATTTTACACAAGGATTTAGCTCTGAAGGCATATAAGGTTCAAATAACACAGCAACTGAAGACATTAGATCATTTAAAACGTCGTTCATTTGTCAATTTCATCAATGAACAACCAGCTGATTTTTCTCAAAAGATCATGTTTTCCGATGAGGCACATTTTGAACTTGGTGGCTATGTTAATAAACAAAATTGCCGTATCTGTGGTGAGGAAAATCCACGAATTATTCATGAGAAATCTATGCATCCTAAACGAGTTACTGTTTGGTCTGCGTTATGGTCAGGTGGTGTAATAGGACCTTACTTCTTTGAAAATGCTGCTGGTGAAACTCTAACTGTCAATGGTGATCGATACCGTCGGATGATAACCGAATTTTTGTGACCTGAATTAATGAATATTGATCTAGAGGATATGTGGTATCAACAGGATGGCGCTACACCTCACTTTGCACACGAATCAATTGATTTATTGAGAGAAAAATTTCCTGGACGTGTAATCTCAAGAAACGGTGATGTTAATTGGCCACCGAGATCATGTGATTCGACACCGTTAGACTATTTTCTTTGCGGTTATGTGAAAAGTCAGGTTTATAAAAACAATCCACAATCAATTCCTGCTTTGAAAGATGAAATTATTCGTGCCATTGATGAGATAGAGCCGTAATTATGTCAAAATGTCATTGAAAATTTTAACAAAAGAGTGGACGTATGTGGAGCTGCAAGAGGAGGCCATTTGGCAGATATTATTTTTCGCATATAAATGTCATAACTGATACTTCAATTACCAATAAAAAGTTTTTGAAAGCGAACGCAAATTATGTGTCTTATTTATTCTTTAAAAAAAACCGCGAAATTTGAAACACTCTTTATAATACAGTAGTTTACGTTTTAAATTTGTGTTTGGATTTTATTTAAAATTGTAGTGTGGGCTACTGTAGTTACCTGATACTCTATCTAACCCACCACGCATATCGACCTGCCTTCAACGATGTAAATAATATGAATCTCTAATTAATGTAAGCAACTCACCTGTATCTTTTAATAAATCACAACCAAGTGTAATTAACATTTAAAGTAATTAACTTGCTCCATTAACATATCTTAAATCCATAGGCGGTACACAATTTTCGTAAGGAACACATTGAAATATTATCTGTTAAGCTGATAATTACTTACTCCTCCGGATATCTGCTGTTTGTTTCACGTAGTTTTTTTTTGCATCTCTCTCAGACGTCTAGATTCCCTAGCCTCACTAAATCATAAGCGGTATTTCCAAGATACGGATCCGGTTGCTACACTTTTTTTATTTTAACACACATACACAACGTGTAGAAACACGTGTCGCGTTGCCCGGCGTTACGATTTCGGCGTGATTTAATCGTCCTGGCGATATGCAAATTTAGTGTTTCACTTCGAGAGATTTATGTAGGGTATGTGTCTTGTGAAATTGTAAAGAAACACGCGATCTAAGCGAAAACAGACGGCCGAAAAGCGTCTTCTGCTTATTTGCGATGCAAAATTTATTAGTCGATATTCATTCGAAATGGAGCAAATAAAAATTATGTTGACAGATAACCGAACGGTTTCCTAAATAGCTGCCTACTTGAGATCATAAATTTTGTAATTCCTTAGTTGTAAGGCGCATGGGTGTGTGCATTTTTAAACAGTTGCTAACTAAACTGATGAATTAAGAAAAATTTATCTCTACTTTATAACGGGTGTCCCAAAATTAACGCAAGATTTGAATTAAATAGAGAACACAGTTTTTAGTATTTTGATTGTTATTTTTTATTGAATCATAAAGTACATAGAATAGGATTATTTATGGAATAACATATCGGGCAAATGGCCTCCACGGCTTTGCATGCACCTACGCACCAGTTAGTCGAAATTTTCCATGACCATTATGCATAAATGTGGCTGAATTTCGTTGATGCAGCGTTGAATCTCCTCCTTTAATGCACGGGTGGTTGTGGGCTTGTCTACATAGACCTGTGATTTCAAATAACCCCATAAAAAGAAATCTAATGGTGTTAAATCACACGATCTAAGGGGCCAACTCTGATCACCGAAACGAGAGAGTACACGACCTGGAAATGTCTCTTGCAGTAATTGCATTGTTTCACGGGCCGTATGGCATGTGGCACCGTCTTGTTGAAACCACATATTGACCACATCAATATCATCCAATTTCGGCAGAAAGAACTGTGTTATCATGTCGCGATATCATCGAGCACCAGTAAAAATCACTGCTTCACCAGCCTCATTTTCAAAAAAGTATGGTCCAATTATGCCTCCAGCCCAAAATCTACACCAAACAGTGACATGTTGTGGATACATTTGTTCTTCGACAATCACATGTGGGTTCTCAGAACCCGAAAAGCGGTATTTTTGGCGATTAGCAAAGCCATCAAGGTGAAAATGTGCTCCACCGCTTAGGATGATTTTGCTCGAAAAATCAGAATCCATTTGTTGATCCATTCGACGAACTCTCTTCGCTGTGCATGGTCATTAGGCTTCAGTTGTTGCGTTAATTGAATTTTGTAAGCATGGAGACACAGATCTTTAGTGAATATACGCTGTAGAGAGCTTCTTGAAATTTGCATTCTTGTCCACGACGCCGAATTGAGGTTCATGGATTGTCGCCGACTCTCTCATGCACTGCTTCGATATTGACATTTGAACGGCTTGTTTTTGGACGACCAGTGTGTTTGGCGTCTCCAACGGATCCAGTCTACCTGAATTTTTCAATCAATCTCTTCACAGTTGACGAAGTTAAAACACTATTCCGACCATATTTTGTATGAAATTTTCGAACTGCGGCCGCCAAGCTTTCATTATTTTTGAAATATTGTTCAATAATGAAGACACGTTGTTCTATCGTGTAACGCAACAACAAATAACAAATAACTGGAATTGAAGCCATTAGATCATTTAAAACGTCGTTCATTTGTCAATTTCATCAATGAACAACCAGCTGATTTTTCTCAAAAAATAATGTTTTCCGATGAGGCACATTTTGAACTTTGTGGCTATGTTAATAAACAAAATTGCCGTATCTGAGGTGAGGAAAATCCACAAAATATTCATAAGAAACCTATGCATCCTAAACGAGTTACTGTTTGGTGTGCATTATGGACCTTACTTCTTTGAAAATGCTGTTGGTGAACCTGTAACTGTCAATGGTGATCGATATCGTCGAATGATAACCGAATTTTTGTGACCTGAATTAATGAGTATTGATCTAGAGGATATGTGGTTTCAACAGGATGGCGTTACACCTCACTTTGCACACGAATCAATTGATTTATTGAGAGAAAAGTTGCCTGGACGTGTAATCTCAAGAAACGGTGATATTAATTGACCACCAAGATCATGTGATTTGACACCGTTAGACTATTTTGTTTGGGGTTATGCGAAAAGTCAAGTTTATAAAAACAATCTACAATCAATTCCTGCTTTGAAAGATGAAATTATTCGTGTCATTGGTGAGATAGAGCCCCAATTATGTCAAAATGTTATTGAACATTTTAACAAAAGAGTGGACGTCTGTGGAGCTGCAAGAGGAGGCCATTTGGCAGATATTATTTTTCGCATATAAATGTCATAACTGATACTTCAACTACCAATAAAAAGTTTTTGAAAGCGAATGCAAATTGTGTGTTTTATTTATTCTTAAAAAAAACCGCGAAATTTGAAACACCCTTTACCTTGCACCTGTCAAGTATGACGATGAAAATGAGTACAGTCTCCTTGTAGTGTACACTCAGAAATATAGTAAAAAATTTACATTGGTTTGTTCGTACAAGACTTTACAATCTGATTGTTTTTCTCCTAATTTTTTTTAATGGCCTTGTAGAAGTATTTTCAACAGAAAAGGATGGATAATATGAAGCGGTGATACACCTTTGCTGCCAGCGAAAACCAAATTTCTCATAGATGAAATCATCTTCGTAAACGTCATGAACAACACAGACTTCTAAAGGTCATCAGATCTTTATTTAATAGTTTTGACCGCTGCATGAGAGGTTGAAAATTAATAATTACGCGGAAAAAAAAACGCATGTAAAAAGTGCAAAACTTACCAATGAATAAAACTTGAAGTAATGGTCCAACATAATAAGTGAATAATAACATATCATAGTAAGAAAGATGCCCTATCACAGTATTAGTTGGGGTCCATTTAAACTTGTCCAAATCATTTTTCACTTAAATTTAAATCGCACTCACTATTAACAGTTATTGTTGAGAATTTTATTACTTTGCGTGCAATCAACAGCGCGTCTGAACATCAAATTTTTTTCGTTAACAATAGACAAATACGTTCTAACCTCAAAACTGCTTAACAAATAACTGACGATCGAATGAATCGGATACTATGGCAAGGTCGATTTCTCAGCATTAATTACTTGAAGTTGAAGACCCGCCCATCACTACTAACGATGACACCTCTTCTACGTAACAATTGAAGAACGGGTTTCCGCTATGTATATATTAAAACTGTTTGATGCAATGTTTTCCCACTTTTTTCCACCGTTTGGCCCGCTTGTGACCCGAGAAATTTGCACCGAAACTAATCGCTTACGTAAAGTCGAACGCTCTCTCTTGTTTTGGACGATTGCGCGTGTTTTTCGTCTTCACTTTTTTTTGCGACGAAAAAATGTCCTCGAACGGAGGAGTGTTGTCTTTTTTTTTCCTTTAATATTTTATTTTTTTTATTCTATCTCTCTTTCTTTCTCAAAGATCACTATGATTTATCGTTTTATAAATAACTCAGATGAATAATTATCTTAATTGGTTTTAATATAGTTTCATCGACACTCTAATTGATTAGAAAAGTGTGTGTCTTACGATAGGAAATAAATGTTAAACGTGTCACATTCCCATTGTACCGGGCAGGATGATCAAGGATGCTCGTTTCAGTAAGAGAGAGATGAAAAATGGGTGAGGTACTGCACCCCAAATAGGAGTTCGAAATTCTGTTAACCTTTGCGATGATTTGCTCAACCGTTACGTACCATTCTCCGCGTTGATAAACCGCTCCTTACAAGTACTCGAATGTTAAAAGAAAAACTTTGGCGTTGACAGATCTCACCTGATAAATACTCAAATCTTTGAACGAACTTTGCTTCATTCACAAACGATCTAGAATAAATCTCAGATTTATTGTACGAAATCGCGAAAAGATTTTGGAACTTCGATCGGTCAAACCTTGAAAGCTTGCAGTTTACTTAATATGATGCGTGTTTTTTAAGTAAAGGCTGTTTTGTTGTATACACTAATAGGTGGCACGCACGCCGCTACGAGTACTTGCGATGTGCCCCAGCATTCCTTAGGAACAACTGTGCTCAGTTGCAGTTGTGTAGGTAACCTGTACGGTGTGTTCTATGTCTTTAAAATGTTCAGCATTATCGCTACACTTGGCGGTGTAAGCCTAGTATGGGCTTTGCGTTTGTGCGGATTTTTCCGTGGTTCCAAGTGCGACACTGTGATTATAGGCTGATGATGATAACTTAGTTGTCGAAATCATATACAGAATACGAAAATTATTGTGGAAAGGGGTTATATTAACATTAATTGAAGAATTGACTAAAAGATTTTCAGATTTTGCTGAGCATATTCCTGCCATGAAGCTGGTATTTCAACCACATTTAGTAGATATATCTGAGGTTCCTACGGAACTGCAAATGGAGTTATTTGAGTTAGGGGGAGACGGTATCCTCAAATCTCTTTTTGACGCTAGAAATGATCCCATAGAAATGTGGAAAAATGCTGTTGAACATCCATGCCTACGAGAAAATGCACGCTGTTTACTTACCTGCTGCGAGTCAACATTTTCTCTCATAACAACAATTACAACTAGTTTAAGAACCCAAATTACAAACGCTCAGTTAGGGGATCAATTAAGGCTAGGGGTTACGAAGCTTCATACAAATATTGAATTACTTTCAAGCAAGGCACAAATGCAAATAACCCGCCAAATAGAATTCGAGATATTATTTATTTATTTTCTATTATATTTCTTGTTAATGTACTAAATTTACTTAAAAATACTTCTACTGTAGCATTGTTATTTGAAAATAAAGCTTATGCGACCTCCTTTGCTACTGTTTCTAAAATGGAAGAATTATATCCATGATTTATCTAAACTCCTTTCAAATGTATGTCTTGGAATTCGTCGCTTGAGGAAACTCGTTCGTGAACAGACGTTACGAATGTTATACTGTGGATGCTTTATTCCAGAGTAAGGTATGGCATTACTGTTTGGTGTAGCAGTACTGATTTGAATCGCATTTTTGTAATACAAAAAAGAACTCTGAGAATAATACATAACACGAATTTTAATCAATCATGTAGGGGCATATTCAGAAAACATTTTTTGTTAACTATTTTTGGAATTTATATATTCGAGGCCCTACTTTTTGCCTACAAACATAAAGACCTATTTGAAGAATACAGCGCAAGACACACAACTAATTACTATTATCCCAAGCACCGCCTAACCTTGATAGAGAGTGGGCTTCACTACTCTTCCATTAAATTTTTTAATAGTTTACCAGAATCGTTTAAAAAAATTTAGGTATTCTCAATATTTGCTTAATTTCCCACTAATAAAAGTAAGATACTAAAAAGAATTCAACTTCATTAAGAATATAGCGAGATACAATGGTTTTTATTCGGAGATAATCAATGGTTCAATTAGGAAGGCCAACATATGAAAAACAATCCGGGATATTACATGTCGGTTACCTCGAAGCAATCGGGACAAGCAGTTTGTATGTTTACCGTTCCATCGTTTGACGAAAAATTTAAATAGTGTTTTTAAAGAGCGCGGCTTTCAAGTTACTTTTCGGTCCACTAACTCAATAAAATCCCTTTTAGGAAATACAAAAGACAAAGTCAAGGATAACAAGAAATCGGAAATATATAGCATTAAATGTTTAGATTTTAGTAAACAATACATCGGCCAAACAAAACGCTCGATAGAAACTCGGTATAAAGAAAAAATCGAGTTTAGCAAAACATGTGTTGATTTGTAATCATAGTGATAACGCCGATTGCTTGCATTTGATTAAAAACGTATGTAATTATCGCGAATTAGATACGTATGAAAGCATGTACATTTTGAAGAATAGAGACCATGAGTTGAACACCGACGGGGGTTCGAACAACTCGCCTCTTCTCGGCCTGCTAAATTGACAGAAAAGTGACAGAGAGTGTAATAAATCACATGTAGGTACTTATCGGTCATGTCCGTGTTCCTTTTTTAATGTCTTTTATCCTAGTTTAAGTAAAACAATTTTTAAAAAATCTTGTGAAACGAATATAGAGTGTACATTTTGGTTCGCAACGGTACGGATCGCGTATGGAGTTTGTTTTCGTACGGGTATTTTTCGCCGTAGTTTACCAGGTGCGACACTTTTTAATTATCTGCTGATGATGACAACTTAGTTGTCGAAATACGTATACGGAATACGAAAATTAATGTAACAAGGGGTTATATATCAACCTTCAGTGATTAAGATGCTCAATATTTCAAACAAGAGTTCGTGATTTATTAATTAACATAGAACCATACAGTATATTTGAATATATAAATCGTAGTTCTCTACAGTAAGATTATGATGTGTAAGAATATGTTTTAACACATATGTAATATATCTGTCATGACGTTCGCATTTTCTTTTCTGTACAATTAATTGCAATAAAGTTATTATTATATACGAGTATATATATGTATAATTAATAATGCTTACATTTGAATTTAAGTTACCATTTTATTCATGTGCTCGACCGTTGTATACCATAACTTTAACAATCGCTTTTTATACGTATTTCAAATGTTTGCAAGAACTTCACAGGCTGCATCGACAAAATGACAAAATTCCCAGCTCTATCGTGCAAATTGTCCAAAAAATTTTGTGAAAAAGGTACTACACCTCAATCAGTCAAACCTTGAAAGGAAATGACATTCTAAATAGAACTGCCATTACAAAATATCTTCCGCAATTCCTAAGTTAATAACAAAACAGATTTAATAATTGTAAAGATATTCATTTTATCATTCGTAAACAATAACAGTCCTATGTGTCTAAACAAAACGAATGACACAGAGCAATCACCACCTTCTTGAAGAGGAAAAGAATTATGGACACGTCAGTTGTTACAACAACTAATAATTGTGTAATGTCTCACATAATACGCTCTACTTCGCGGGTCGTAATACTTTAGACAGATGAACGGAGACCCTTGGCCTATAACAGGTATGATTCAGACCCAGTGCTATGCAGTACATATCTCTACGCTCATGTATACATGTTGGAATGCGAAACTATTGTAAAATACAGAAATAAATCAACAGGCCGTTACATTAATGTACTTTTCAATACCTCTCAGAAATAGGTCTGAGTTTTAGTGCCTTCTTTCAAGAGAAATAATTGGATTAGTTTATATTACATTGCTCTAGTTCAAGAAAAAGCTTTCAAAGCCGTGCATAAAAACATTTTAATTTTTTAGAATCAACAATAAATATATTGCGAGTAAACGAGATAGTAAAAAAAATTAAATTCAGTATGTTTCATAGACAATACTATCTTGTTTCAAATTTGTTATATTTTTTTTTATAATATTATTATTAGTTGCGCAACTAAGTTCTCGCTGTTTTTCAAGAGATGGCTCCAGTAGTAAGTGCTGGTTGATTGTGACATAACCAAAACGTCACGAACCAAGCTTAGACAAATGGCAACAAACCGCTTTGACACATTAGTGATTTTGTTTTTGCGTCATATATGATACTTTTGGTTGTGTGAAAATGTCTGATTTTGTGCCAAATAATCGTCATTTGCGGGAGGTGTTGCTTTTCTCCTTTCATTCGAAGAAAATGGCGGCTGAAGCGCATCGAGAACTGCAAAAAGTTTACGGAGATGCTGCTCTAAGTGAAACAACGTGCCGTGATTGGTTCCGTCGCTTCAAAGACGGTGATTTCGATGTTGACGACCGTTCGCGTGAAGAAAGAATTGGAGGCATTGCTCGATGAGGATCCGTGCCAAACGCAAAAAGAGCTTGCCTCAGCATTAGGAGTTACCCGCCAAGCCATTTCCCAGCGATTGCATGCGTTGGGAATGATTCAAAAACAAGGAACTTGGGTTCCTTATGATTTGAAGCCAAGAGATGTTGAGCGTCGTTTTTTCGCCTGTGAACAACTGCTCCAGTGGCAAAAAAGGAAAGGTTTTCTTCATCGTATCGTTACGGGTGATGAAAATGGATTCATTACAGCAACCCAAAGAGAACAAAATCATGGGGACTGCCCGGTCATGCTTCTACGTCGTCGGTTCGGCCGAATATTCACGCTGCGAAGGTTTTGCTGTGTATTTGGTGGGACCAAGGCGGTGTTATTTATTATGAGTTGTTGAAACCGAACGAAACTATCACTGGGGAACGGTATCGAACTCAATTAATGCGATTGAATCGAGCACTGCGCGAAAAGCGGCCACAATACGAGCAGGGGCACGAAAAAGTGATTCTACAGCATGACAACGCTCGGCCTCACGTTGCCAAACCCGTTAAAACTTACTTAAAAACACTCAAATGGGAGGTCCTACCCCACCCGCCATATTCCCCAGATATTGCGCCGTCCGATTATTACTTGTTCCGTTCGATGGCACATGGTCTGGCTAATCAGCAGTTCCGCTCGTATGAAGACATCTCAAAATGGCTTGATTCGTGGATAACCTCAAAAGACGAAAACTTCTACCGTGACGGTATTCGAGCTCTGCCAGAAAGATGGGAAAAAGTTGTCGCTAGCGATGGGCAATATTATGAATGATTCATTTGTAAACATTTTTTCACAATAAAGTTGCATTTTCATCAAAAACACAGCGAGAACTTAGTTGCGCACCTAATATATACCTATTTATTTTCATTTTAATTATTTTATTTTAATATTAATATTAGACTGTTTTATATTATATTTGTATATATTTGTATATTATATTAATATTATTCATGAATCACAATCATTTACTACTGTGGGCAAAAAACTTACAATTCAGACACATACTACTGTGGGCAAAAAATAGTAAGACTTTGTTCATAATTTTTAAATTCTTAATTTATTCTTCCAAATCTATTTCGTCCCCCTCGAAGTAATCCCCCTGGCCCCAATACACTTGTGCCAACGTTTTTTCCAATTCTCGAAACAGTTGTTGAAGTCAATTTCAGGAATAGCCTTCAATGCGCCTAGCGATTCACGTTTAATGTCTTCAATTGACTCAAAACGGTTTCCCCGGAGCGGTCGTTTGAGTTTGCTGAATAGCCAGAAGTCAGACGGAGCTAAATCAGGCGAATACGGTGGTTGCGGCACGATATTGGTTGAAAATTTGGCGAAAAACTCACGAAGAATTAATGCAGTATGCGACGGTACATTATCGTGGTGCAAAAACCAAGAGTTGTCGGCCCATAATTCTGGTCTCTTTTTACGAATAGCATTGCGCAAACGACGCATAACACTCAAATAGTATCCTTTTTTGACAGTTTGGCTGGTCGGAAGGAATTCGCAGTACACCACACTTCGATAATCGAAGAAAACTGTCAACATAACCTTAATTTTTGACTTGCTTTGACGTGGTTTTTTGGGCTTCGGCTCACCTTTGATACGATATTCGGCCGATTGATCGTCTATTTCCGGGTCATAAGCGTAGATCCAAATCTCGTCCCCAGTTATGATGCTTTTCATTTTGTCTTGATAGTCGGAAAGCATTGTTTCACAGACGTCAACGCGACGGTGTTTTTCGAAAAAAATTGAGTAATTTTGGAACAAATCACTTTTCTTAGGCCCAAAACAACTTTCAAAATGGTTTTCACTGATCCTTCCGATATTCCAACGATGCCAGTAAGGTCTCTGACTGTTAGTCGTCGATTCTCAAGCACCAATTCCTTGATTCTATTGACGTGTTGATCATCAGTTGATGTTGATGGCCGTCCTGGACGTGGTTCGTCATCAACGCGTTCTCGACCCTCTTTGAATAATTTGTACCAACCAAAAACACTTGCTCGCGACAAACAATTATCACCGAAGGCCTTCTGTAACACTCTGAACGTTTCGGCACCAGAAATTTGATTCCGTACACAAAATTTAATGGAACTTCTTTGTTGAATAATTTCACTCATTGTAAAAATCGCCGAATCCATTTTTTGTACTTCAGAAAGACAAGCGTATACTAAACACTAATGATTATTTTGATGTGACATTTGGCACAGATGTCACTGACAGTCATACCAACCTAGAAAAAAAATGTTTCGACGAATAGGTTTTCGCGCGAAATTTAAATTAAAAAGTCTTACTATTTTTTGCCCACAGTAGTATAGACATATATATAAACTATTGTTCACAATTGGAAACATATAACTGCAAAAGATATTGCAGGTTGAAGAAAACAAAATAACTTGAAAAAGAGGGACCCCTCCCTCGAAACGTCGTTATTATAAAGTAAATATTTTATTATCCCAATGGTCGGAGCTCCCAATAAAAAAGAATAAAGATTTTAATTATTATAAATATTCATTAGTGCCAGTACACTAAACGATTTTTATAATCAAAACCTTGCAGAGCCGATAATAAACTTTGAATCGAATCGATCATATGTTTAAAGTTGGGTGCGGTGTAGGTGGACATATTTATAACGAACTACCGTCACCCAGTTCGCATTTTTTCCTATCTCTGAGCGGTCGTACTTTTAATATTTCAGCTGAACAATATAATAAGGCCAAGACATACTTTGAATTCTTCTGTATAAGGACACTAAATAAATATCGTGGTTTGTCGCAGTAACAAATACATGTCACGTTCTTTTTATTATGCGTTATTATTAACTGACCAGATCCATAAAATTATCATTGCATTGAATGTCTCTTGCAGTACATAAATATCGCGTATTATATGCATATATGCCAGGCATTTCATTCATAAGTATACAGATACGTTATTGCGAGACTATGGTGTGGTACTTGCTCATGTTAACATACGATATTTATAATCGTATATGTAAATTTATAGTTAATCGTGGGAATGAATATGAGTCCAGCGAATTCGATAGATATTGCATGTATTATTAGCAAGTCACAAGTTGTATTGGGTTGGCAACTAAGTACTTTCGGTTTTGTAGTATAAAATAAAACACTTTTTTTTAAACAAAGAATAGTTTTTAATCAATTATATATTTTCCATTTTGCTCAATGACCTTTTGCCATCTTTCTTTCAGCTGCATGATTCCGCGCTTATAAAATTTCTGGTCCTTATCAGCAAAAAAGTGAACCAGGTGCGAGTGAAGGTCATCGTCATTTGTGAAAGTTTTACCATTCAAAGAATTCTGCAAACTTCGAAATAAATGGCAATCAGATGGTGCTAAATCAGGGCTGTATGGGGGATGTGGCATCACTTCCCAGCCAAGCTCCAATAGTTTCCCACGAGTTGCCAAAGATGTGTGAGGCCTTGCATTATTTTGGTGGAAAACTACACCTTTCCGATTTGATAATTCTGGTCATTTTTCTTTGATTGCTTCAGCCAGTTTTATTAATTGTTGACAGTAAACATCAGAATTGGTCGTTTGGTGCTCCACAGACGTCCATTCTTTTGTTAAAATTTTCAATGACATTTTGACATAATTGAGGCCCACCAATGACACGAATAATTTCATCTTTCGAAGCAGGAATTGATTGTGGATTGTTTTTATAAACCTGACTTTTCACATAACTCCAAAGAAATAAGTCTAACGGTGTCGAATCACTTGATCTTGGTCGGCGATTAACATCGCCGTTTCTTGAGATTACACGTCCAGGAAATTTTTCTCTCAATAAATCAATTGATTCGTGTGCAAAGTGAGGTGTAGCGCCATCCTGTTGATACCACATATCCTCTAGATCAATATTCATTAATTCAGGCCACAAAAATTCGGTTATCATCCGACGATATCGATCACCATTGACAGTTGCAGCTTCACCAACAGCATTTTCAAAGAAGTAAGGTCCAATTACACCACCTGACCATAATGCACACCAAACAGTAACTCGTTTAGGATGCATAGGTTTCTTATGAATAATCCGTGGATTTTCCTCACCCCAGATACGGCAATTTTGTTTATTAACCTTGCCACCAAGTTCGAAATGTGCCTCATCGAAAAATATTATTTTTTGAGAAAAATCAGCTGGTTGTTAATTGATGAAATTGACAAATGAACGACGTTTTAAATGATCTAATGGCTTCAGTTCCTGTGTTATTTGAACCTTATATGCCTTCAGAGTTAAATCCTTGTGTAAAATACGCCATGTTGTTGATCCACTAAGTCCAAGTTGTTGCGAACGTCGTCTAATGGATATTTCACCATCTTCAGCAACACTTTCACGAACCAAACCAATATTTTCTCGAGAACGATCACTACGACTGTATTTTTCACTTTTTTGATCTTCCACGGAACCGGTCTCTTGAAATTTTTCAATAATTCGACCAATAGTGCTTTCAGATGGACGATTATGTAAACCATAAAATTCACGTAATTTTCTAAAAACTTTTTTCACAGAACGCTGATTCTCATAAAATAATTTAACAATTTGAACGCATTGTTGAACCGTGTACGAAGCCATTTTTATAAATGTCATACGTCACACTTTTAAAATGCCCACATACCCAGACAAATTCAGTGCGCCATCTATATATTATTTATTTTTAAAAAAAAACCGCGCAAACAGTTCTTTATACAAAGAAAGAATCAGTAACAAGATCGAAAAACGTTACATTTTGCACTCAAATTCGTTCCGTTACTAATTATCTTTATTAAACGTCTACTGTTTCGGTTTGAAGTGATTCAACGCAACCGATACAACGTCGGTTTCCCATGAATCGATATTCAATTACGATTTTTTTGTTCCATTTCCCATCCGAAATCTTAATTGTTTGTATTCATGCTGGAGATCACTGAATTTGTCCAATTAGTGGCAATATCTCTTCGAATTAATAACAGAAGCCTACAAAACAATGTTATCTAATTGAAAACACAACTAAGAACTCTCTCGAGCAGAAACGAAATTGCTTTTTTAAACACCTCAACATTTATTTTTGCCATAATTTATGAACTTAAGCGGAGTACCTAGTGTATGTAAAATATTTTTTTCGCTCGCGATAGCAATGTGCAGATATTTTAAATGTTTTTATAAAAATCTTAAATACAAAATGATGTCGTAAACGGTCAGCAATTTACGCGCAACCTTCCCAATTAAAATTACAACCATATTCTGCGATAGTTATCGACAGAACGCGCCTGAATTTGCAGTAGCGTATACTGGTGACATTGCTTCAGTATCACGAGTTGAATTTGATGGAGCCTGTGGTTGATTGACTTGATCAATAAGGTTGATATATAACCCCTTTCCACAATTAACTATTTGTAAATTCTGTATACGCATTTCTTCTTGGTTTGCAACGGTGCGGATCGCGTACGGAGTGTATTTTTCGTACAATTTCTTCGCCGTGTTTTACCAGGTGCGACACTTTGAAATTATCTGCTGATGATGACAACTTGGTTGTCGAAATGCGTATACAGAATTTACAAATAGTTAATTGTGGAAAGGGGTTATATATCAACCTTATTGATCAACTTCAGTATCACGATTAAAATCGTACATTGTGTCTTCTAAACAGAAGTTAATCAAAAGAAAAAGATGGATTGAATAATAATGGTATATTATGTCGTGTCTTGGTTTATGAGCGGAACGTAGAATACGTGTTTAACATTTAGTTCTTTGTTCATTGCTGGAAAATGAAGGAATGATTAAGAAGCACGTGGTGTTTTGTAATGGTGTGCATGTTGAAAACCGAAGAAAATATGCTAAATCTCTTCCGATGCATGTTGTTGTAATCGTAATTTAGATTAAATTAGAATACAGGGTGTTCTTTACCTTATTGAATGGCGAATTTAAAACTTTGCAAAAGCTATAACATACAAAGGGTACTGCAATATGAAGCAAGAATGAATCGTAGGAAGCTGCTTGTTGCTGCATGTTGAGACATGTTCATACGTGCATAGTTGCCGCGGCGCCATGTCAATGGGCTCAGTTATTCATTAACAAAAAGTGTAAATTACTTGCGATGGTATCGTGGTCACGAAATGAGATAAGGGCAGTTTTGCGATATAATTTCGTGCGTGGTTTAAACATAGACCAGTGCTTCGAAGAAATGACTCTTGCACTAGGTGATGTTTGTCCACATCGCACAACGATATTCAGGTGGTATAGAGAATTCCAAATGGGAAATTTAACTGTGGAGGATGCTGAGAGGCTGGGAAGGCAACCAACGTCAGTTACGGAGGAAAAACGTTACTACTCTGAGGAAAATGCTTGGCGAGGACAGGCGAGTGACGTACCAACAGATAGAGGGTACTTCAGGCCTAAATGCACCAGCAATTCGTTCGATTCTGCGTGATCATTTGCACGTGAGTAAACTTTGTTCTCTCTGGGTGCCGCATCGACTGACTGAAGAGCAGATAACACGATGTGTGACTTGGTGCCGGGAGATGCTAAAAATGTTTAATAAGGGACAATCTCGGTATATGAACAACATCGCGACAGGTTACGAGACTTGACTGTACTATTACGATGTGCCGACCAAAGCTCAAAACAAAGTTTGGGTCTTTGATGATGAGGACACACCCGTAGTTGTCAGAAGATCCCGATCTGTAAAGAAGAAAATGATAGCTGCATTTTTCAAATCGAGTGGAATTGTGGAACGCGTCGTTTTGGGCACACATAAAACAGTCACAGCTAAGTGGTATACTGAACAGTGCCTGCCTAAATTCATTGGATCTATGAAGAACCTGCAGCCAAAGTCAAGAATGGTCACCTGATTCCTCAATCACGATAATGCTCCAGCTCACCGCACCAAAGCCTGCACCGAATATTTGGCCACGACAGGATTGAAACTCCTCGAGCCCCCTCCCTATAGTCCAGATCTTGTTCCCTGCGGCTTTGCACTGTTCCCGCATGTGAAAATGAAGCTAAAAGGGAGGCGGTTTTCCAGTGATGAGGACCTTCCGCGGGCTTGGGACAAGGAGTGTGCTTTACTCCCTAGTGAAACTTAGTAAAACTGGTTTAAAGATTGGCTTCGGAGGATGGAGAGGTGTTTTGAGTGTAGAGGAAATTACTTTGAAAAAATTAAATAAACAAAGCTGTATCGCAAAACTTTCCTAGTACCCTTCGTATTACTATTATATTTATGGCATTGTGTTCCATAATGTCTCGATTTGAATTATTTATTTACTGCTGGAATCTTTCATGTTACAAGATAAACTCTAACTGCGATTCTGTTGTGGCTTACTCTAATGTTGTATTGTAAAAACCACTATATATATATATATATATATATATATATATATATATATATATATTCGGAGAAAAAGAAAAGAAAAAAAGTTTCCCCCTTTTTTAGGATTTCACACGTAAAATGATTTAGTTTCAAATGTAAATTATTTGTGTAACATGCTCTGATCTTTACTTACCACTGACGCTAGTACAATAGTTTATAACTTTATTTATTAGTATTTAGTATGACAAACCACATTTTAATGTTTTTAAAGAATTTTTTAAATTAATCTAGTTTTTGTAATAAAAAGATAATAATTGTGAGCATGATTAAAATATTGTACATGTTATTGTTTTTTAGAACTCCTGAGGAAGCTATAAATTTATAGCGAA
Source organism: Dermolepida albohirtum (assembly GCA_031893035.1). NCBI lineage: Eukaryota > Metazoa > Arthropoda > Insecta > Coleoptera > Scarabaeidae > Dermolepida > Dermolepida albohirtum. Next base: position 44,639 of record JAVIWB010002137.1, on the reverse strand, counting down.
ATATAGAGGATAAAACAAATGATTGTTTTTCAAATTTTTTAATTTTCTTAACAGTTGACCGAATACCCGACGAATTTCATTGATTTGGATTATATATATATATATATATATATATATATATATATATATATATATTAAGGGCAAATTTAAAACTTATCTAGTATTAGAAAACGATCTACGAATAAAATATTTTTTTAAGCATAAGTAAGATTTACTTTGAACTTACATTCGTTCGCAGATTACTATTTAATTTTTGCAGACCTTGTCTGGAAAAGTTACATAATTGATTAATAGTTAAACAAGTTCAATATTTGGGGAAAAATTTCTTTTGAAATATTTCTCAACATTTTTTTAGGTGCTGCAATTCATTTCGCTTTGCTAGAGTAAGCAAGGGAAAAACAAGAAAGCGTTGCTGATTCTATAAAATTTACCTTACGATTGATTTTTTTTAAACTTGTACCGTTATCTAAAAATATTTTAGTTTCTAAACAGTTACTCTCACAGGCGACTGCAATAAATATTTAAAAAAAAAAGTGCTATCGTCAAATAATACATTTTTCAAAATTTCAATTTGTTAATAACCGTGAAGCGTGGACTAGTTCACATGAAAAAAAATCCAAAATTGCGAAAGTAAAATGAAAAATTGAATATTAAATATTGCGAATGATTATAAAAAATTAGCAACTCGTTCATGGTTGTTGAAAAATTGGACGTTCTAAATTTTTCAAAATCATATTGAAACTTTAGGTAAATAAATATTTTGTTGGGGTTCTAATAATTGCCTAGATTCACATTCTGTTGTAGAGAAAACCAAACTTTTCTAAAATAAAAACAAAAGCTTACTATTTTGGTAAAATTCATTTGTTTTATTCAAAGTAATCGCCTTCGACTTCACTACAACGTTTTGCACGGTAAATTAATATGTCTAATGAATTTTTAAGTTCATCTTTAGAGACATCCTTCAAGATCGCTATCGACGCTTTTTTAATGGCTTTGACTTCGGCATAATGCTGTTCTGTAATCGGCAAATGTAGTTTGGAGAATAGATAGAAATCACAGCGGTCTAAATCCGGTGAATATGGTGAATGGTTGATGATTAAAATGCCATTTATCGTTAGAAAATCAGTGATAAGCGTCGAGCGATGAGATAGTGCATTATCATGTCACAAATGCCAGCTACCATTTTCACGATATCGAGGGCATACACGACGAATACGAGCCAGAAGATGCTTCCTAACACCAAGATAATATACAGCATTGACTGTTTGATTAGTTGGTACGTCTTTCGAGTCATAAAAACAAATCAACATTGTCTTCGCTTTTGACTCCTCCAAACAGTTTTTTTTCGGTCTTTCTTCGCTCAGATGCTTCCATTCAGAGCTTTGACGCTTGGTCTCTGGATCGTATTGAAAACACAACATCTCATCGCCAGTTACAATAGAATAAATGAAGTTTTCATCCTTTTTTGAGTCTTTAATCAAGTCTGAACAGTGTTGAATTCAGAACAATTTTTAATCACCAATTAGCTTGTGTTGTACGAACCTTACACAAATCTTTCTCAGTCCCAAATGCTGTGTCAAAATGTGATGAATTGAATCTCTGGAAATATTTAATTCAGTAAACAATTTAGCGAGTTCAAATCCAAATACACACTGTTACTTTATGCGCAATTTCTCTGTTTCTAATGATGCAAATGTCATGATATTTTGACATAACATTGGTGAAATATCTACCTTATCGACGCATAGTTTTTTTTAACAGATGGCGTCACTAAGAACCAGAGTAGGAAAAAGTTCTGCTCGCGAGCACAATTTTATTTAATTCGCTCGTTTTAAAATTTGTGCTCCCGAGTTTTATTATTTAACTTGTGAGCACAAACTCAACTTGTAAGAATAGTTCTTTTTAATATAGAAAATATAACTCGCTCGAATTGAATTCGTTCGCGAGCCAGTTTAATTCGAGCACTCTCCGTACTCCGTGCTCACTTTCATCTGAATGGTGTGGTAAATAAACAAAACTGTCGATTCTGGTGCGAAGAAAATCCACAAATTATTTATGAAAAACCATTACATTCACCTAAATTGACAGTTTGGTGTGGTTTTTGGTATGGTGGAATCATCGGTCCGTACTTCTTTCAAAATGAAGCCGGTAACACCGTTACTGTCAATGGAGAGCGGTATCGATTGATGATAACTAACTTTTTATGGCCGACATTGGAAGAAGTTGATCTTGACAACTTTTGGTTCCAACAAGACGGGGATACGTGCCACACAGCAAATGCAACGATAGAATTATTGCGAGAAAAGTTTGGAGATTCGATTATTTCAAGAAATTGTGATATTGAATGGCCTCCAAGAAGTTGTGATTTAACACCATTAGTCTATTTCTTGTGGGGTTATTTGAAGTCATTGGTCTATCGAAATAAACCAGACTCTCTTCAAGCTTTACAAGTCAATATTGAACGTGCCATTCATGACATACGACTAGATTTAGTGGAAAAAGTGCTCGAAAATTGGGTTCATCGAATTCGTTCCTGCAGAAGAAGTCGTGGAGGCCATTTGAATGACGTTTTATTTAGAACTTAATTGTATCGATTGTACTTCACATTAAATAAAAAACTTTTGAATTTTCTTAACAATAAGTGTGTTTTTTTTTTTAAAGAAATCATATTACTCTTATTGGAAAACCTTGTATAAAAACGCAAAGTATCAGACATGCCATCTACAGTTACAATTCATACTAACAGATAAATTTGCAAGCTATTCGCGTTCCCTAATGTAACAGTATTATTTACAGCCTTGGTGGATTAATTGGTGTAGAATTTTTCGATAATGGAACGAAATAAAGCACTCGACTGGATATTATTATTCCGTCTATCATTACCTTGTCAATTTTTTCGGTCGGATTGCTTGCATATGTTACGTAATGGTGATAGTTTTTGTCCGAACGCAGTTCTCTGTTCTATAAATTGTGTTTTACAAGGTAAAGAAAAGAAGTAACTCGAGTATAATTAATTTCGGAAACGGAGGCTGTCGAGAGCACTTACATAATCTCATAACAACTTTTCGATTAAAAAAAATTGTCTATATCGTTAATGACAGACATATTTAATTAAACACAGTGATTTTTGATCCTGAAAAAAATACAAGCTTTTAAAAATTACTAGAAGGATATTTTAGTAATTTAATAAATCACTATTTTGACATAGGCGTCCTGTTATTTGGGTACTATTGTTTTTTTTTTGAGAGTTAATCGATACTGTTTGATTCTCTACTGGTGTTGTTATTTTTTGTCGACCTGGCCGTTTTTTTATTCAGTTATATTATAAATCAAAATACTTACATACATATATATACTGTTTTAAGCCTCATATATATATTCGATTTTTCTGCCGCTTGGGGTAGAATATTAATTAAGCTAGCTGGAAAATTTTTTAAAAAATTTTTATTTGGTGAGTTTTTAAAATATTTACATAAATATATTTGGAGTGCTTCTGACTTTTGCACTAGGTGATATTTGTCCACATCGCATAACGATATTCAGGTGGTGTAGAGAATTTCAAAGTGGAAATTTAACTGTGGAGGATACTGAGAGGCGGGGAAGGCCACGAACGTCAGTTACGGAGGAAAACTCTACTACTGTGAGGAAAATGAGGACAAGCGAGTCACCTACCAACAGAAAGAGGGTACTTCAGGCCTAAAAGCACCAGCAATTCGTTCGATACTGCATGATCATTTGCACGTGAAGAAACTTTGTTCTCTCTGGGTGCCGCATCGACTGACTGAAGAACAGATGACACGACGTGTGACTTGGTGCCGGGAGATGCTAAAAAAGTTTAATAAGGGACGATCTCGGTATGTGAACAACATCGTGACAGGTGACGAGACTTGACTGTACTATTACGATGTGCCAACCAAAGCTCAAAAAAAAGTTTGGGTCTTTGATGATGAGGACACACCCGTAGTTGTCAGAAAATCCCGATCTGTACAGAAGAAAATGATAGCTGAGTGGAATTGTGGAACGCGTCGTTTTGGACACGCAGAAGACAGTCACAGCTAAGTGGTATACTAAACAGTGCCTGCCTAAAGTTATTAGATCTATGAAGAACCTGCGGCCAAAATCAAGAATGGACACCTAATTCCTCAATCATGATAAAGCTCCAGCTCACTGCGCCAAAGCCTGCACCGAATATTTGACCACGACAGGATTGAAACTTCTCGAGCATCCTCCCTACAGTCCAGGTCCTGCTCCCTGCGACTTTGCACTGTTCCCGCATGTGAAAATGAAGCTAAAACGGAGGCGATTTTCCAGTGATGAGGGCCTTCTGCGGGCCTGGGAGTGTTATTTACTCCCTAGTGATACTTGGCAGAACTGGTTTAAAGATTGGTTTCGGAGGATGGAGAGGTGTATTGAGTGTAGGGGAAATTACTTTGAAAAAATTAAATAAACAAAGCTGTATTGCAAAACTTTTCTAGTACCCTTTGTAGAAGTATACGTTTTTAGCTTCATGTTTTTTTTGATTTTATTTCGTTAAAGCTCCTAAAATTACAAAGTAGAATAAATTAATTCTCAAATAGTTAGTTGTAAAATATGTATTCGAATATATAGTAGCATATGCGATATAGAAGTTTACGTTGACGTGTTTAGATTTTATTTCGTGAGAACTCTAAAATTGTAGTGTGGGCTAGTTTGATTACCAGACACTGTACAGTGTGTGGAAAGAGTAATGTCGCCATTTAATCACGTCTAAATGTTAATTCTACTTTCTAAGGCGAATTCGTATATTTCCGCTTCCCAATAAATAAGTTCTTTACATTAGCCGTGTTTGCATATTTGAAAGTGCAAGATACGGATTTTCCTTAGAAAATAATATTGATATTCAGTCGGAAGTAGAGAAGAGGAGGTGACATTTATTCCGTATACATTACATCATTATGAAAAGAATATGAAAAGTGAAACACGAAATAGCGTAGTATTGATTTATTCAATTTTTATTTAACAAACAAATTCAGTAAGAAATTAGCATATGTCTTTTGTTTGTTTTCCAAGATCCATACACCAAAATATGGTTTTCAAGGTATTTCTCGTTGTAAAACTTGTATTTCCGCCATAGGTGAGCGTGTTTTTTTCCAATTCAGCCACACACCAAAGAGAATACGAAGCGTTTCGAAAAATTCAGGTCAAGTTCATCAATATTGATATTGAAAATGTCACCGAGTGAAAGTTTTTTTCTTCACCACACCAGAAGCACATGCAGCCGCGTATATACATTTAGGATGTCCAATTAAACATGGATTAGATGTGTGATTCCGCTTTTGTTTTGCATAATAACACGCCTAACCATAGACGTGTTCGGTTTTTGTATTTTTTTACCTTTCTCTGGTGTTGGATTTTAATCAACTGACAGTCGTCGACATCTACGAGGGAGCGTTTTTATATTCGCGGAATGGGGGACAAGGGGTGGAAATAAAAAAACCAAATTATTTTTCTTTTTCAATATATTCACCTGCAAGACGGATACATTTTTCACATCTTTCAATTAATTTATTTATACCCTCATAAAAAAATGATTTCTCTTTATCTGCAAAATACGCCGAGACTGCCTCCTTGACTTCATCATCGGCAGTAAATTTTTTACCCCGCAGCTCTTTTTTCATTTTCGGAAACAGGTAATAATCACTCGGGGCCAGGTCTGGGCTGTAGGGTGGGTGATTCACAATTTCGAAGCCCACCTTATGCAGGGCAGCTAACGCAACGCGCCTCTTGTGGACGGGCGCGTTGTCGTGCAAAAGCAGAACACCTTTTGTCAATTTTCCCCGTCTTTTCTCTTTAATGGCTTCTTTTAGTCGCTCTAATATTGAAGCGTAATATTCTCCGGTTATAGAAACACCTTTATCTTTATAATCAATCAACAATATTCCTTCCGAGTCCCAAAATACCGTTGCCATGAGTTTCCCAGCTGATTGTGACACTTTAAATTTCTGTGTGCACATCTTGGTTTTCAACGGTGCGGATCGCGTACGGAGTTTATTTTTCGTACAATTTTTTCGCCGTGTTTTACCAGGTGCGACACTTTGAAATTATCTGCTGATGATGACAACTTGGTTGTCGAAATGCGTATACAGAATTTACAAATAGTTAATTGTGGAAAGGGGTTATATATCAACCTTATTGATCATAATAATTAAGTTTGCAAGTGAAGCAAGACTCTGGAGTGTTCAAAACAGCTGGAATAGATTTTCAAAAAAAATAAATAAACGTGGGCAGATTCATTTTCAATCTTCACCATGAGATCTCGTCTAAATTGTGTCGGAGGTATCTAGAGAAATTAGAATTGGAAGAAATAATTGTTATTGTAAAATTACCTCCTCAGAGCCTCGACTCGAAACCTACAGAGCTGAGTCAGCCAAATAAATACGAAAATCAACTCCAATATTCACAAAGACACTATGGACGCAACTACAAGATGCATGGCCAAAAATAAAACCGGAAACTTCAGCGAAATTTCTAGAGAGGATGTCGAAATTGACTTTGTTCCAGGCAGTAATAAAAGCTAAAAGTGGTCACATCGATCAATCAAAAATTTACATAAATTTAAAAGAATATTTGTCAAAATTGTTAAAAATAAACATTTCGTAAATTATACAATAAAATTTAAATTTTTCAGTAAATATTCCACTTGTTTCTCTATTTTCTGAGTATTTATTCAATGAGGTACAAATCTATTTTCGTTGGTTAACAGAAGATAATGCTTGTAACGTTGAATGGTGACGTTAATTGGAAGAGTTATTGAATGCACAGAATAAACAGTGTAAGACGTCTTTAACATAATTAAAATGCAAGCAAGAATATTTGATTAAATTCCCAGTACACACATTGACGTTATATTTTTCAATTTGCATATTTACAGAGCGTCAGCATTATCTACATCTGTATTTGTGTTCTTACCGCAAAAATGATAAGCAATTGCATTTCGCTGGAAGTTAAACGAAAAGGAAACGGCTGATGCTAAAACATATTTTACTTTTTATTCACCGGACGAGGATGTAATACATATGAATATGAAATTAATGTCGATATATTTAAACGATTTTTCGTAATTATTCTTGAAGTTTCTTTGACCGAAGTAAATTTTAATTTTGGTTTATTGTGCGATGTGTTAGGTTAGCAACTAGGACTGTTTTCTTTTTGTTAGGCTTAGTAAAGTAATACCTACATAATTTTTTGATAAAAACGGATTTATTTCTAACGTTTCGAAGTATTCCCCTCCTCAGTCAATGCATTTTTTTTAATCCGCGGTTAGTTTAGTTTAACAATATGTTCCAACTGTCTCTATCATTAAGCTTGTAAATAACTAGATTCAAAAAATTTTTTGTAAAATATCATATCATCTAGAGTAGAGTAGAATTGCTTTGACTGAAGTAAATTTTAATTCTTGTTTATTGTGAGACGTGTTAGATTAGCAACTAGGACTGTTTTCTTTCTATTGAGCTTAGTAAAGTAAAACACAATTTTTTGATAAAAACGAATTTGTTTCTAATGTTTCTAATTATTCCTCTCCTCAGTCAATGCCTATTTTGAATCCATGATTGGTTTAGTAGAACAATGCTCTGATACACGTTCCAATTGGCACTATCATTAAGCTCATAAATAACTAAATTCTAAAAATAAAGAAGCATAAATTTTGATTGTGATTTATTATCCTAAGGTATTATTAGGTTAGTAACTAGGACTGTTCCCTTTCTATTGAACTTAGTAAAGTAATACACAATTTTTTGATAAAAACGAATTTGTTTCTAATGTTTCGAAGTATTCCTCTCCTCAGTCAATACATCTTTTGAATCCGTGATTGGTATAGTAGAACAATACTCTGATACACGTTCCAATTGGCACTATCATTAAGCTCATAAATAACTAAATTTTAAAAATAAAGAAGCATAAATTTTGGTTGTGGTTTATTATCCTAAGGTGTATTAGGTTAGCAACTAGGACTGTTCCCTTTCTATTGAACTTAGTAAAGTAATACACAATTTTTTGATAAAAACGAATTTGTTTCTAATGTTTCGAAGTATTCCTCTCCTCAGTCGATGCATTTTTTGAATTCGTAGTTTGGTTTAACGTTACTTAAAGATAAGTTCCAACAGTCACTATCATTAAGCTAACAAATAACTAAATTTTAAAAATTTTTAACAAAATATCATGGCGTACCAGAGAGGTTTTATCGAAGGTGAAATTAATTTTGATTCTGGTTTATTATTCTAAGACGTATTAAGTTGGAAACTGGGGTTGTTCTCTGTCTACTGGGCTTAATACAGTAATAAAGAATTTGTTTATAAAAATGAATTTATTCCTAATGTTTCCTCTCCTCAGTCAAAGGACTTTTCGAATCCGTGGTTCGTTTAATTTAACGATAGTCAGAGATATTTTTGTGTCACTATCATTAAACTTTCAAAAATTTTTAGCAAAAACTCGTGGGCACTAAATAGGCTGAACAAAAAGAGAATAGTCTTCCTATCTTTCATAATTAACAATTAATAATATTTTTGAATGAACAATAACAGTGTTAATGAAGTAAAAAACATGAGATGACTAACTGATTAATTTACATTCACTATTACCTGCAGACAACTGCATAAATATGTACATGTTAGAGCAGAAACTGGTATGTGGTGGGTGGGTTATTGCCGGAAAACTATCATTGAATATTACGAGACAGGGTCGCATCGACAATCCAATAAACTGACGCACTTGCAATTGGTATTTTATTTTTATAAAATATTTTAGTTATTAAATGTACAAAAAATTAATGCAAAAACAAATCTTGTAGGTAATTTTATAAAACTCTTTCGTTGCTAATAAAATAAAAACACTTTGTTTTTGCATAAAAGATGTAATCAACTTTTAAATCACTTACAATGAATAAATATCTATTTGTAATAACTAGTCACCTTTGGGGCCGAAATTACAAACAAGTTTTTGCAGCGAAGACACCTTCGAAGATTAAAAAATGATTCGCTCATAAATCCTTCCAGAGAGTACAAAGAACGATTTGGCAAATTTGATTGAGTTAAGATTTAAAAACAACTGAAGCAGGTAAAAAGTTTCAAAAACCTAGGGACTATTCTGACAAATAGGAGATTCGATGAAGTGATAAAAAGAAGAAAGGAAGCAACACGAAGACTATTCAACAGTATCAAAAGTACTTATATAATCAAAAAAGAGATAAACAAACGAACCAAAACAGAATTTTTTAAAAAGGATAGCGATCCCAATACAGGGGTAGCCGTTTATATTCCGGGAACTGACAACACTGTTAGTGTTGCCTCCAATCTGATGATTGCATCGTGAAGTTTGTCATTTTTGACAATATATTTACCTTGACAGTTTTATTATCCGGTCGCTACTTCTATTGTTGACAGTAACTTGAAAATTTTATGTCAGCGAAAAAATGTAATTAACTCACGAACATTTTCGTGCAATTATTTTTCATAATTTTCGGCGTGGATTATCACAACAAGAATACGAGCTAAATTCTTTATATGGTGATGAAGCACCATCGAAAACTACAGTATATCGTTGGTATAGTGAATTCAAACTTGGACGGCGTTCTTTGGACGATGAATTTCGTGAAGGTCGTCCCACAAATGTTATTGTGTCGGAAGGCATTAATGCAGTGTCTGAATTGATAATGCAAGACCGTGATGTGACATATCGTGAGATCGAGGCATCTCTAGGTATTAGTAACACCAGCGTGCATAAGATCCTGCACGAATATTTAGCCGTTAAGAAGCTATATTCACGTTGGGTACCACATAATTTGATAACCGCTCAATTGGTGCCAAGGAATGCACAAAAAATACAATGGCGGTGCTTCAAAGAACATTTATAAAGTCGCCACAGGTGATGAATCTTGGATCTATAGGTATGAGCCCAATAGTAAACAACAGTCGACTGTGTGGGTATTCCAAGATGAGCCAAAACCAACAAAAGTTGTTCGCGCTCGAAGCACATCAAAACAAATGGTCGCCTGTTTTTTTCGGAAAAACCGGTCACGTTACAACCGAGCCTTTGGAGAGTTGTAGAACGGTCAATTCTGAATAGTATACAACTATTTGTTTCCCAAAAGTTTTTGAAGAAATAAGGAAAACAAACCGAAAACGACAGATCATTCTCCACCATGACAATGCGAGCTCTCACAAGTCGGTTCAAACAATTGAATATTTGACCGGGCAAAACATTGAATTGATGACCCATTCGCCGTACAGCCCTGATCTAGTACTCTGTGATTTCTTTTTGTTCCCACACGTAAAGAATAAACTTCGTGGTCAACGGTTTTCTACGCTGAAAGAGGCAGTTGAGGCAATCAAAACTCATATTTTGGAGATACTGCCTTCACAGTTCCAGCAATGCTTTTCGGATTGGTTTAAACGAATGCAAAAGTGCATTGATTTTCAAGGAGAATATTTTTGAAAGTAATAAAACTATTTTCGATTATAGAAAAATTTTTTTTGTTTGTCATTCCCGAAATATAAACGGCTACCCCGTACTAACCTGCGATTCGGAAGTATAGTCAACAACTAGAAAACTGAAAGAAAAAATACAAAGCACACAAGAGATTCCTCAACAAACTAGATAAGGTATCGATATATTTTCGAATAAAACAAAAGATTTGATGTCGAAGAACAATTTTTGTTTTATTTCATTTTAAAAGCATCGATTAGACCAGTTTGTACTTGCTTTTATATATCAATGATACAGTTAACGAAATTATAAAGCATTTCTTCAAGCTCATAAAATATTCTTATTAACGTCGCCCCTCTATAATTGCAATTTCACAGCATTTTGTCGACTACAATCCATTTAGTTGTCTAATATTAATTGAAATATTGCGGTTAAAAGACCAAAAACCACAGAATAAATCGCGAACTGCCAGCTTCTGTACACCTTACATTTCCGTTTGTACACTGTTAATGTCACGGAACGTATAGTTTTTACGTAATAAATAGCAAAATACACTACTGGTCATATTTATTTGCCCACCCTTAGTCTTAGCCAAAATTATTAAACTATCAAATGTGTACTGAAAATTCATTTATTGTACCAATACAATAGTGTAAAATAAACATAAAATAGTTACATTTTTCTTATATAAAAACTTTATCATTAATTATTATTAAATTTTGCTCTCATCAATGTGCCCACCTTTATTTTTGATACTTGCGGTACATAACCACGGCATCCTTTCAATTAATTTTTGCAGTGTATCTTCTGGAATTTGTGCCCAGGCTTCTTGAAGTTGTTCCCACAGTACAGTGGTGGATGATAGAGCACGTTCTGGAACCTTCCGGTCCAATTCTTCCCAAAGAAGCTCTATTGGGTTCAGATCAGGACTTTGAGCTGGCCACGCCATTATAGAGATTTGCCCTTGCTCCTCTAGTTGACGCAAGTCATCGCCACACAATCTAGAAGTGTGTTTCGGATCGTTGTCCTGTTGAAATACAAAGTTTTCGCCAAGAATCTTTAGTCCTGAAGGAACAGCGTTATTTTCTAAAATTTCCTTGTAGCCTTCTTTTCTTAGGATTCCCTCAATTTTGACGAGATCGCCTACAGATCTTCCACCAAAACACCCCCAAATCATTACTGAACCTCCTCCAAGTTTTACGGTAAGCGCAATACATTCTGGCAGTACTTCTTCTCTTGCGGATCTTCTTACGAATATTCGCCTTTTACTACCGAAAAGTTCAAACTTCAATTCGTCTGTCCACAACACATTATTCCACTGATCAATCGTCCAATTCTTATGTTCTTTAGCCCAATTTAGTCGTTTTATCTTGTTTTGCTTTCGTAGTAGTGGTTTTCGCAGAGCAATTCTTCCGTATAAACCCACTTGCCTAATCCTTCTCTGTACCGTGGACACACTAATTGGTTTAGCACGCGCTCTATTCATTTCAGCAGCAATTTCTGGTGCTGTTTTTCGCCTGTAGCGTCTACTTATTCGTATTAGATGCCGGTCATCTGCAGGTGTCCTCGCTTTGCGTCGTCCAGATCTTCTTTTGTTGGAAAATGTACCACTTTCTTCAAATTTTTTAACGTTATAATCAACGGTTCTGGGATTTAATCGTAATTCTTTTGCAATTTCGCGATTACTTTTACCCGTACGATGAAAAGCAATTATCATAGCACGCACTTCAACAGATAATTCCTTCCTCTTCGGCATTGCATTAAAATATTCGCAATAATTCTCTACTTCACTGTTTTCGCAGCAAAAGATGAACGATGACTGACATAAAATTTATTTCCCTTTTTGAATAACACATCCTAATATTGTAATTAGTTAGTACAATAACACAATATTGGTAATACCTTTCGGAAATGCAGGTAAAACTGTTAATACTGTAGGGATTAGCCTATATAATATTTATGGTATTTTTCCAATTTATGACACTTTTACGATACATCATAAACAATTTCAGATTTTCGTAGAAATTCATATGGAATTACTTCCACTAATAATATTGTTGAATAATTATAATACAGATTGTTCGAAAGATAATCCGTATTTCAGGAAACACATAAAATTGGGGTGGGCAAATAAATATGACCGGTAGTGTATATAGATACTGATATTTTCATATTTCTGTATTATTTTCATACTTAGTTCGGCCCTGATTCTTCTAATGATTGCTTTAAAACGCTCGCAAATCGCCTTTTTTTCCGATCAACCATGTAGTTTTGAAATCGATCCTTGGACATATTTGTCAAGGTTTCGATACGGTAGTACAATAGTAAAATCGTGGTTGACGTTTGTTATTGTCCGCTTTTTTTATAACTGTTCGATATTAATAATGCTTGAGTTAGTGGCATGAGTTTTGATGTATTGAAAGTGTACGCCACCCACAACTACGGAAATTTAAATATTGGGTCTGGGAAAAAGTTCGTGGCGTTTTTCCCGATAGATGGCATTGGTTGCCGATAACTAAAGAACAACAAGTCACAGCGACACCACCGACGGCTCGTTTTTTAGATGACCTTCCGAACGTTAGTTTGAGCGTAGAAACATTGTAATCGGTGCAGTGGTTGGAAAGTTATTCGCACTTGAAAATGGAGAAGAATAATGAGAAATTTCGCTATATTCTGCAATATTATTATGATAAGGGGAAGAACGCTGCGCAGGCTTGTGATAAAATTTGTGCTGTGTACGGTGAAGGTACTTTATCGAAATCTGTTGCGCTGAAATGGTTCGCTCGCTTTCGTTCTGGAAATTTCAATGTGAAAAATGAGTCACGCTCCGGTCGTCCAATCACTGAAAAATCTGATGAAATTCTTGAAAAAGTCCAACAAGATAAGCATATCAGCAGTGTCGATATTGGCATGGAGCTAGGCATTGACCACAAAACTGTTTTGAACCATTTACACAAAGCTGGTTACAAAAAAAAGCTTGACGTATGGGTTCCTCATGAGTTGAGCGTGAAAAACATGATGGACCGAATTAACATCTGCGATGCGCTGCTGAAACGGAATGAAATCGAGCCGTTTCTGAAACGTTTAATAACCGGAGATGAAAAATGGATTACGTACGATAATCGGAAGTGTAAACGATCGTGGATAAAGGATGGTGAGCCGTCACAAGCGTTCGCTAAGCCAACATTGACGCCAAAAAAAGTGATGCTGTGTGTATGGTGGGACTGGAGGGGAATCGTCCACTACGAGCTACTTCCAACTGGTCAGACGATTGATTCTCAACTCTACTGTGCACAACTAGAGAGATTACGCCAGGCGATTGAAAGAAAACGGCCCGAATTGATTAATAGGAAAGGTGTTGTCTTCCATCATGACAACGCCCGACCACACACTTCTTTGATGACCCGTCAAAAATTGAGAGAGTTTGGTTGGGAAGTTTTGATGCACCCACCTTACAGTCCGGATATAGCACCCTCTGACTATCATCTGTTTCGATCTCTGCAGAACTCTCTCAATGGAATTAAGTTGGTTTCAAAAGAAGCCTGTGAAAACTACTTGATTCAGTTTTTCGACCAGAAACCACAGAAGTTTTTCACCGATGGGATCATGGATCTACCAAAAAAATGGTGAAACATTGTCGATAATAATGGAGCATATTCGGTTTAAATGAATTCGTCCACGCGCCATGCGGGGACCAGTTGAATTTTACTGAAAAAACGCCACGAACTTTTTCCCAGACCCAATATATTTAACCCAATGATTTCCTATTTTTAGATCGGTTATTAAATTTACATTTAATTGTCGAAATGTCATGACAAGAATGGTCTATTTTTAATAGGGCGACAGGAAAGGCTTCGTTGTACAGGGTTTTCCAATAAGAGTGATATGATTCCTTTAAAAAAACACACACTTATTGTTAAGAAAATACAAAAGTTTTTTATTTAATGTCAAGTACAATCGATACAATTAAGTTCTAAATAAAACGTCATTCAAATGGCCTCCACGACTTCTTCTGCAGGAACGAATGCGATGAACCCAATTTTCAAGCACTTTTTCCACTAAATCTGGTCGTATGTCATGTCTTGGAGGCCATTCAATATCACAATTTCTTGAAATAATCGAATCTCCAAACTTTTCTCGCAATAATGCTATTGTTGCATTTGCTGTGTGGCACGTAGCCCCGTCTTGTTGGAAGCAAATGTTGTCGAGATCAACTTCTTCCAATGTTGGCCATAAAAAGTTGGTTATCATCAATCTATGCCGCTTTCCATTGACAGTAACGGTGTTACCAGCTTCATTTTGAAAGACACAGGCTCAAATCAAAATTACCATCGTTCAATTTAAATGTGATATTATTTGCAGCTACTTCTGCTTTTACTTGAGCCCAAATTAGTTCTATAAGATTGAGCTCACAGAAATTTGTGAAGTCTCAAAACTGTTGGATTTAGCAGGCGAAATTATCCATCTACGAAATTTAGATGTTTTACTTTACTTTTTATCAATACTTTTCTATACTTTTCAAAATTACAAAATATATACGCTGATAATAATCCAATAAATAAATAATGACAGAAACTGTAATATAACCTCAAATTTGCAACATATATAGCGCTTGTGTGTAAACAAGGCTTCAATTTCGCAATGTTTATTTGTGTTTAACCAATCAGAAAACGATCACGTGCCGATAACACATATTTATTAGCCTATCTGTTCGTGATACAGGCTATAATGTAAATAGCCACGTGTTGGTGGTCATCGTAAATATTCGATATGCACTTATTACAAACCTAGCGTGCTTACAAGTGTGACCAGTCTGGCAAATAATTTAAATGTGATTTTTTTGTTTTTTTTTTAATGATGATGGAATCTTTGCAGTATGAATTATCTGTTTCAATATGACGTACGTCTTTTTTAATAGAAAAAAATATCTAGCGGGTTTTTTTTCTATTTTTGTAACAGCGTACTGTAAATTTTTTCTCCATTCAACGTATGTAAGTTTTAATAATTTTTAGTAGATTGAAATTACGAATTTAACAAGTCGAAAATTCGTTAAACGTCATAATAATGTGTATTCAATTCTCAAGTACTTTTTTTTTAATTTAAATCTTTAGCATTCAATTTTTTTTAAGTAACAAATGATGTAATTCGGCGTTTAAGTACTTCAACAATGGTTGAGTAAACTTGCGCTTTGATATCGTCAATGTGACGTTTCAATACCGATATTTCCAAGAAAAACTGCGAAAAAATGTACATCAAACGGATACACATAAAAAGCCCAATTGGAATTTGCCAAGTGCGAATAGATTTTTTGCCATTTTTTCGACATCACAAGATACTTCAAATACATACATTAAAACCCATTGTTACTATTTTGTCTTTCCATCTGCAGCACATAAGAGAGCTTGCTTGAAATGTTAACGTTTCATCCTTGAACTTAGTGTTACATGCCTGTTTTAGAATGTATAATATCAATATTATTTAAATGAATCATCGTTGAGTGTTTTTCGCGTTTGAAATTTTATTTTTAACCTTTAATTGTGTATTAAGTGTATGCGAATGTGAACGTTATAAATTCGTAATCCAATTAACGTGATTGATATATATTTATTTTAAACGTTAAGAAAACGTAATCATTTTTACGCGAACTTCGATTAAAGATAGTCGATGTACAATCACGATTACAAAGTATGAAGACGATGAGTATGTGTTATAATCATAAAAGACTACTATGTAATTACGCAAGATTTATTAATATTATTATTGTAATAATTATAATTATTATCCATCATCGATGTTTATCTATATTTAATGAATACTCTAAGCATTAGTAATTTTATGCAGAAGGCAATCGTGGGCCAGAATCTACGTACAAAGGGTACTAGGAAAGTTTTGCAATATGACGCAACAATGAATTGTAGGAAGCTGCTTGTTGCTGTATGTTGAGACAAGTTCATACGTGCATAGTAGCCGCCGCGGCGCCATGTCGATGGGCTCAGTTATTCATTAGCAGTGAGAGTGTAAAGTGCTTGCGATGGCACCGTGGTCACGAAAGGAGATAAGGGCAGTTTTGCGTTATAATTTCGTGCGTGGTTTAAACATAGACCAGTGCTTCGAAAAAATGACTCTTGCACTAGGTGATGTTTGTCCACTTCGCACAACGATATTCAGGTGCTATAGAGAATTCCAAATGGAAAATTTAACTGTGGAGGATGCTGAGAGGCCAGGAAGGCCACGAACGTAAGTTACGGAGGAAAACGTTACTAGTGTGAGGAAAATGCTTGGCGAGGACAGGCGAGTGACCTACCAACAGATAGAGGGTACTTCAAGCCTAAAAGCATCAGCAATTCATTCGATTCTGCATGATCATTTGCACGTGAAGAAACTTTGTTCTCCGTGGGTGTCGCATCGACTGACTGAAGAACAGATGATACGACGTGTGACTTGGGAGATGCTACAAAAATTCAATAAGAGACAATCTCGGTATATGAACAACATCGTGACAGGTGACGAAACTTGGCTGTACTATTACGATGTGCCGACCAAAGCTCAACACAAAGTTTGGGTCTTTGATGATGAGAATATACCTGTAGTTGTCAGAAAATCCCGATCTATAAAGAAGAAAATGATAGCTGTATTTTTCAAATCGAGGAATTGTGGAACGCGTCGTTTTGGACACACAGAAGACAGTCACAGCTAAGTGGTATACTGAACAGTGCCCGCCTAAAGTCATTGGATCTATGAAGAACCTGCTGCCAAAGTCAAGAACGGACACCTGATTCCTCCATCACGATAATGCTCCAGCTCACCGCGCCAAAGCCTGCACCGAATGTTTGACCAAGACAGGATTGAAACTTTTCGAGCACCCTCCCTACAGTCCAGATCTTGCTCCCTGTGGCTTTGCACTGTTCCCGCATGTAAAAATGAAGCTAAAAGTGAGGCGGTTTTCCAGTGATGAGGACCTTCCGCGGGTTTGGGACAAGGAGTGTGCTTTACTCCCTAGTGAAACTTGGCAGAACTGGTTTCAAATTGGCTTCAGAGGATGGAGAGGTGTATTGAGTATAGAGGAAATTACTTTGAAAAAATTAAATAAACAAAGCTGTATTGCAAAACTTTCCTAGTACCTTTTGTATCTACCTACAAAGATTACAATGTAAAACTGTTTTATAGAAGATTGAAAAGCATGAGGAAAGACAAGGAAGTTACAATGACATACATAGAAGATAAGGAAGGGAAATTGTTGGTGGAAGACCAATAAATACTGCAGAGATGGAGAGAATATTTCAAGGAACTCCTCGATGATAATGTAAGTGACAGAGCACTACAAGAAGAAGTAGAGGACAGATAAGATACAGGGAAGGAAGAGAAGGTTTGATAACCGAAGAAGAACTAGATGAAGCCATACAAAAAATAAGATTAGGAAAGGCACCAGGAGCGATGAAATAACACAGGAAATGATAAAATATCTGGGACCAAAAGCACGGAAAGACTTCTTAGGGATTTGTCTCTATTTTCTCTCTACACAAGGCCACAAATTTTATTCGCTAAATTAAAAAAAACTGCATTGAAATGCAGCCACAAATGGGTTAACAAAATACTTCGCTCGTCCAACTATTCCTGTCCCACTACGCGTCGACGTGAGCGCGCCAAAATATCAACGAACTTGATGTAACAACCCAATACTTTTAGCTGGTAATTCGTTTTTTCTTTTTAGGTAGTATATTTTATATCATTACTAGCTGTACCCTGCGCGCGTTGCTACGTCACCAACTAAAATAAATTTGGAGGAAAGACATTACCCAAATATTCAATTCATTTTGAGTCATTTTATTGATTTTGTTCATTTTGAAAAAATTGTGACATTGCAGCGTTTCGTTTCAATTCGATATTTATTGAAGTGCTGTGGGATACACAATATTTCTTGTTTCTCCATCTGGTGCGTAAACGAATAAATCAGAAGGTTTTCCGACGCGTGAGCAGGCCACATAGAGCTGCCCATGTGAGAAGCATGGATTCTCCAAATTTAATCCACACACTTGTAACGATTGTCCTCGTGCTTTGTTGATAGTCATTGCTAAAGCGAGTCGTACCGTGAACTGCAAACGTTTGAATTCGAATGGCTTATCTGTCGGGATCATTGGAATACGTGACAACAGTACGTCTTCACCTTTGAATTTTCCAATTGGAATGGCAGTGGCGCCATCTGTCGAAAATTGGTCGTGCCAACTTAGAAACCTTCGTGGGCTCATGCACAACAACTTTGCTAAAGATCATCACATGATCAAATGCATAGTTTACGATTCTATAAAGGACATGCAGACAAACATTCATCTTTATATATTATATATAGATAAGCCTCTATACTGAAAATCTAAATTATAGTGCTCCGCGCACACAAAAACCACGACCAATAAATTACGTCTAGTGTAGCCAACATAAAAATTAAAACTAATAACATGCCTGCGCAGTTTTCCGCCGACTGATAACTAATATTAAAGATAATTTAATTGTAATTAAGTGTTAAATTATTGCTAATTCCATACACCCTTGGGCTCGACGAAATGACACTGAAATATATGTTAATTATACAGATAGGCATGTGATAATATTAATAACAGAACCGGGATGTAGAAATGACCCGGAAGTGCCACGGCTCGTTTCTTGGGAATGATTTATTAAATAAAAACACTTACGTCCAATAATCCATCAAACCGATTACAACGGCGTGTACTTTTACCCCTAATGAGGATATACCGGTGTACCTGTGTAAATAAAAAATAAAGGAGTGCGTTACAAAGGGACCTATAAGAAGAATGAAGGTCACTTAATACACACATGAGGAGAGAGAGAGCGACGCATGTTTTATACGCTTTATATACTTTTAGTTTTACTTATGCATTTTAAAACGTTGTACTATGTGAAAGGTTATTCTTAAAGAAATATTAAATGAATTGTATTTATTTATTGTGGACTGTGTGTGTGCATGTGGTTGGGTTTCTTGTTGAATTAGGTCATGTCTTTGGTAGATTGCGGAAGTTAGAAAATTGTGAATGTATGTAATATTGCCCGTTTAAACGAAGCTATTACATAGGTGCATTACATAAATAATAGGATAAAAGGATCCGGGGAAAATTCTCTTGTTGTATTAACAATGAATCGTTTAAAACAATCGTTTTTTATGAATTGAGTCGATTGCTTTTTTTTTAATAAAAGGCAAAGAAAAAATAGCCGCATTTATATTAGAAAATTTAATAACAATTTTTAGCGGTGATTTTAAAGATTTATAAAATAATTGCCTTCTTCTGGGCAAACAAACAGAAACAGAAACAAAGAGTAATATATTTATAGGTTATTTTCACTAGCTGCATCACAAGTGTCAAGGCTATATATTAAATGCACTAAATAATAACATCGCCAGTTACAATGTTTGGATTCGAAATTAATCGCGGGATTGATTACACAAGCTAACCAATAAATATTTTTTAAAAACTTTTTCCAAAGTTTAACCTGTTTCTTATGTATTTTGGTGTGCTGAATCCAAATTTTCAACCGCATTTCCAAATATATTTTAAAAAAATTGAACCAGAAAATTACATCAAATGTTTTGCATTTAATAAATTTATTTCTGGACGTAATCTCAATGTAACGATTGTCCTACTTTTTTAAACCATCAGGGATGTATTCTAAGCCCTCTGCTTTTTTATTGGTTTTGGTTGAAGCAATGGATGAAGCAAAGAAAGAAGGGGTAAAATCGTACGATATAGGCCTTTGGAAAATGAAAAAGATAGATATATCAAAGCTGTGCTAGGCAGACGATATGGTTATTTTACCAAAAGAAACACTTAACGCATTGTTGACCGGTCACGAGTGAACTAGTGTTATCATGCCCAAACGTTGTTGACCGATCACGAGTTAACTCGTGATTGCACTTGCATTAGCAATTTCAATTTATGAAACTCGGGGCAATATAGAATACTGCAAAAGCTTTGTTCATCGTGTTTGGACGTGTCCCTTTTATTAAAAAAAAAATTATTTTTCTAAATATTCAGATTTTTATAACAATTTTAGTTCTGTAAAAATGGCAACCATGGCAGATCGTGATAGCGAAGAATTTTTCAATGAATTATAAGCGGATGACTTATCTGATTGTCCGAGCGATTTGGAAATAAATTGTAGTGATTCGGAAAGTGATAGTGTATCGGAAGACAGTTATGAATCTGAGATTAAACCAGCAAAAGTCGATCGCACAGACCAGTATTTAGCAAACAGCAGCATCTTTAGAAAAAGTGTGAAGTGGTCTTAAAAATTTGCATTTTTTCGCATTAATTTTACTTTGTTTAATGCATTTAAAATTTACTGTAACTCTAACTTACAAAATAAGCTTAGATTCAAAAAATTTCTATCGGAAGTAGCTAGGGAATGAATAACTGTAGATTCAAATGAATGCAGTTTTCGCGTACTTCTAAAAAGGCTTCGTGCAATGATCCACCTTTCAGGCTGTTAGGACAACTAGAAGACCACGTTTTAGAAAAAATAGTCACCGGTGTAAAAATTAATCCAACTAGAACATGTAGAGCATGTTCTTTAAAAGGAAAGCGGAGCGAAACAATATATATTTGCAAAACGTGCTGTGTACCATTACAAGTAGGTGATTACTATACGGCATATCATATGTTACTAAAAAAAAATATTAAAAGTTTATTGAAGATTGTTTATATTGTTTCAGTTCCACATTGAATTACGAAATAATAGCCGGTGACATGAGATAGTTTCAGCGTAACATTACCGTTCAACAATGTGTTAATATGAATCTGCAAATACATAAGGAGGCCCTTATGAAAGTGAAAATGCGAATTAACAAAGGAAAGACAGACTATGATAGTGGGAAGAAAACGAGGACAACATGCAATAAAAATGGATGAGGAAAAATTAGACCAAGTAGAGAAATTAGTATTTTGGATCAATATTGACACATGGCGGAAGAATTGAAGAGGAATGCAATAGAGAGAAAATCCGCAGAAGGAAGATTATTTAACAGTGCGAAGAGTACTTTTCTTGGACAGAAAGAGATACCAAAAGAAATTAGAGTCCAAGTATTCCAGAAAGTAGCAATACCAATACTCGTATATGGGGGAGAAACGTGAACAATGACAGAAAAACAGAATAAAACGATAGCAGCTACAGAAATAAGATTTATAAGAAAAACGGAGGACAAAACAAGAATGGACAAGATTAAGAACATAACAGAGAAAATTTTAAGCTAAGACCCGAACCAGAAAAAATTAAAAAAGTACAATTTAGAATGTATGGTCATATGAAAAGGATGCCTGAGCAGAGGAAAATCAGGCAAATTCTTGAAGCCATGAGAGGAAATGAAGAGTAAAAGTGGCAGACCCAGGAGAATGTAGCTGAAGGACGTGAGAGATGTGGTAACCAGAAGAGATTAAAATGGGATATGTAAAAGACAGATATAGTAAATACATTCAACTCCACACGCCTTCCATCCGCAAAGGGTAGAAAGGCTCGAGAATTAAGAAAGTATTATTTTGGCGTTTAGTATTCCTGTGTACTCTATGTATTCCTTCAAATTTAGATATTAATTTGACTTATTTTTATAATGTTTAAAAAAATCAAATCACAGCAAGAACAATAACAAATTGTTTCAAACATGCAGGATTTCTTAAGCATCAAAACAAATTCGATGACGATGATGAAATCCCGTTAAGTGAGTGATAATGTTGAAAATAATGGTGATGATCTACCTCTAACTGTGGAAATGGATGCTAATTTTGAAGACATGTGCGTATCGAAAGAATGTTATGTGTACTAAAACTTTGTTAAATGACGATATTGTGAGTGGCTAAAGAGAACTGATCTTGATAATGTTGAAGAATAATGAAGCTGAAGATCTGCTAATACGTCATTACCGCTGTGGAAAGGTTGTGCAAAATATAGATGTTGTACGTATGTATGAAGCTAATTTTTGAACAGCCTGTGCTAATGTAGAAATGTATTTGAATGTTATGTTGTACTAAAACAATGTTAAATGACGATATTTTGCAATCTGTTAAATAATAATTTTTTGTTCAAAATAAATTACTAATACGAATGACAGTGAGAATGAAGAAGAGAATAATTTATTTTTTGTTAGATATAATGAATTTCGGCTATAATGAACCATTTTTAGTGGCCAGTAGTAGTTCATTATAACCGGACACTACTGTATGTCCCCATAAATACGTTTTCATTTTGATCAAATATGAGAAAAAATTGTGAGTTGATTGGTACCCTTGTCAAATATAAATACGAAAGCCACAGGTTAAAATCAAACACGTGTCATTTGTTTAAGTTACGATGTCGTACGGAAGTGATGTTTGCAAAAAAAGAAAATGTGAAAGAAATACACGCGAGTTCTTGTAGAACTTTTTTCGGCGCTATTTTTCCAGAGTTACGAGGGAGCGTTTTTATATTCGCGGAATGAGCGGGTTGTAGAGGGGTGAGTAGGCGCATTGGGGGCGTGACCTGTGCAGCGACTCATGATTAGTATAAATACGAAGTTTCATTGTTATTAGACAGTTAGTCTTTGAGCTATCGTCAACCAAGTAACATAATCAGGAGTGAAAAGTGAAATATGGAAAAAATCGAATATCGTGCCGTTATAAAGTTCCTTACCAGGCAAGGAAAATCAGTCGCGACCATAATGAATGAGATGTCATTGGTTTACGGCGACTCTTGTCCAGGAAAAACCATGGTGTACAAGTGGCATAGTTTATTTAAACAAGGAAGGGAATCCCTTGAAGACGACCCGAGGCCGGGCAGGAGCATTGAGGTGACCACGCCAGCACTTATCCAAAAAGTTGAACAAATTGTACTCGAAGATGCTCGACTAAAGAAGAAACAACTCGCAGAAATGGTTGGAGTATCCGATACAACAATTTTTAAAATCCTACACGATCATCTCGGCAGGTCTAAGGTCAGCGCAAGATGGGTGCCGAGAATGCTCACGCCGCCGCAAAAACTACAGCGCGTAGAGTGTTCGCGTGCATTTTTGGACCTCTGTAATGAAGACAAAGATGGTGTATTGAGTGGAATTGTTACTGGAGACGAAACTTGGGTTCATCATTATGAACCTGAGTCCAAACAAGACTCCATGGAGTGGCATAAAAAGGGCACAGCACCTCCCAAGAAATTTAAAGTGTCACAATCAGCTGGGAAACTCATGGCAACGGTATTTTGGGACTCGGAAGGAATATTGTTGATTGATTATAAAGATAAAGGTGTTTCTATAACCGGAGAATATTACGCTTCAATATTAGAGCGACTAAAAGAAGCCATTAAAGAGAAAAGACGGGGAAAATTGACAAAAGGTGTTCTGCTTTTGCACGACAACGCGCCCGTCCACAAGAGCCGCGTTGCGTTAGCTGCCCTGCATAAGGTGGGCTTCGAAATTGTGAATCACCCACCCTACAGCCCAGACCTGGCCCCGAGTGATTATTACCTGTTTCCGAAAATGAAAAAAGAGCTGCGGGGTAAAAAATTTACTGCCGATGACGAAGTCAAGGAGGCAGTTTCGGCGTATTTTGCAGATAAAGAGAAATCATTTTTTTTATGAGGGTATAAATAAATTAATTGAAAGATGTGAAAAATATATCTGTCTTGCAGGTGAATATATTGAAAAAGAAAAATAATTTAGTTTTTTTATTTCCACCCCTTGTCCCCCATTCCGCGAATATAAAAACGCTCCCTCGTAATAACACATTTTGGTTTGAGACAAAACGATTTTTTATAGAACCCCAAACAACACAAGCTTATTTGAATTTACGTTATTGTCTCCTGTGTTAAAACGAGTCTTTATTGCTGCCTCTAATAGAATTTACTTTTATTATTTTTCCTCTATCACATCAAGAATCTAGATCTAAAAACTTCATGGTTAACAAACGAGGTCCTTGTAGTTGTTTAAAATTTTGATTTATCGAGTGAACTACAATTGCGAATTAGGAATTTCGCAAAACACATATACACATATAGAAAGTAACCAACCACACTTTACAAAAAGGTCGCTGTTAATAATATTCCGTCATCTTACGTTGTGCAGAAGGTGAAGTACTTACTTGATTCTGCTTCCTCGTCCACGTACATATGTAAACGTGAATTTTTCGAAAGTAAAAGTAACCGTACGAATACCTATTCATTATTTATTACATCCAAGTACGCCTGATTCAATAATAAGATGACTCTCCGTCGGTTTTTTCGCAACGTATCCTCATTTAGATTTAATTAGTTCAACGTAATAGTACTCGATGTGGGTGGGTGTTTCGGACTGATTGAATCGAAGGTAGCATTCCGCGCATACCGAAAAGTCTAGGAAATTACACCTCGTCAAAGTTCCGGGGTTACGTTTGATCGATAACGTCTTATAAAACTGACAGGACAGATCATATCTCAAATATTTCTTTAATTATGTTTATTGGAATTTGCATATGTAGATATTTTATGTGACACATACATATAGGTGTATATTACAGAGATAAGACGTACAATCCGCGATAAAATTAATAATTCGTTTCAAAAAGAGAGATACAAATTTCTGAACGAACCCAAATGGTTCAGAGCAAGGCAAAAATCACATTTTTTTTTGACATCTGTATACATCACCCTTGTGGTTTTGGAGATTAATCCATAATTATTTTACACTGTACATTAGTTTCTCCTATGTGATCGTATACATGTTATGCACCGAAATATACCGTTGAGAATTTAATAAATATTCGAAAAGAAGTTCTTACAGTCCCCATAACACATCATTATTATCACCAACAGCTTAACACTAAACATAAAGAGTGTAGAGGGGCATTAACGGACCATGAGTTATTATTACCTCCAGCGAACAATAGATAAATGAATTTTTATAAATTCTTATGGTGATAACAAGAAATACGAATTGAATAATCAAATACGAGGGTAGCTGTTTATATTTCGGGAACTGGCAACACTATTAGTGTTGCCTCCGCTCTGACGATTGCGAAGTTTGTCATTTTTGATCATATACGAGGGAGCGTTTCTATATTCGCGGAATGAGCGGGTTGTAGAGGGGTGAGTAGGCGCATTGGGGGCGTGGCCTGTGCAGCGACTCATGATCAGTATAAATACGAAGTTTCATTGTTATTAGACAGTTAGTCTTTGAGCTATCGTCAACCAAGTAACATAATCAGGAGTGAAAAGTGAAATATGGAAAAAATCGAATATCGTGCCGTTATAAAGTTCCTTACCAGGCAAGGAAAATCAGTCGCGACCATAATGAATGAGATGTCATTGGTTTACGGCGACTCTTGTCCAGGAAAAACCATGGTGTACAAGTGGCATAGTTTATTTAAACAAGGAAGGGAATCCCTTGAAGACGACCCGAGGCCGGGCAGGAGCATTGAGGTGACCACGCCAGCACTTATCCAAAAAGTTGAACAAATTGTACTCGAAGATGCTCGACTAAAGAAGAAACAACTCGCAGAAATGGTTGGAGTATCCGATAACACAATTTTTAAAATCCTACACGATCATCTCGGCATGTCTAAGGTCAGCGCAAAATGGGTGCCGAGAATGCTCACGTCGCCGCAAAAACAACAGCGCGTAGAGTGTTCGCGTGCATTTTTGGACCTCTGTAATGAAGACAAGGATGGTGTATTGAGTGGAATTGTTACTGGAGACGAAACTTGTGTTCATCATTATGAACCTGAGCCCAAACCAAGACTCCATGCAGTGGCATAAAAAGGGCACAGCACCTCCCAAGAAATTTAAAGTGTCACAATCAGCTGGGAAACTCATGGCAACGGTATTTTGGGACTCGGAAGGAATATTGTTGATTGATTATAAAGATAAAGGTGTTTCTATAACCGGAGAATATTACGCTTCAATATTAGAGCGACTAAAAGAAGCCATTAAAGAGAAAAGACGGGGAAAATTGACAAAAGGTGTTCTGCTTTTGCACGACAACGCGCCCGTCCACAAGAGCCGCGTTGCGTTAGTTGCCCTGCATAAGGTGGGCTTCGAAATTGTGAATCACCCACCCTACAGCCCAGACCTGGCCCCGAGTGATTATTACCTGTTTCCGAAAATGAAAAAAGAGCTGCGGGGTAAAAAATTTACTGCCGATGATGAAGTCAAGGAGGCAGTCTCGGCGTATTTTGCAGATCAAGAGAAATCATTTTTTTATGAGGGTATAAATAAATTAATTGAAAGATGTGAAAAATGTATCCGTCTTGCAGGTGAATATATTGAAAAAGAAAAATAATTTGGTTTTTTTATTTCCACCCCTTGTCCCCCATTCGGCGAATATAAAAACGCTCCCTCGTATTTACTTTGACAGTTTTATTATCCGTTCGCTATTTCTATTGTTGACAGTAACTTGAAAATTTTATGTCAGTGAAAAAATGGAATTAACTCGCGAACATTTTCGTGCAATTATTTTTCATAACTTTCGGCGTGGATTATCTCAACAAGAATGCATCGATGAGCTGAATTCTTTATATGGTGATGAAGCTCCATCGAAAACTACAGTATATCGTTGGTATAGTGAAATCAAATTTGGACGGCGTTCTTTGGACGATGAATTTCGTGAAGGTCGTCCCACAAATGTTGTGTCGCAAAACATTAATGCAGTGTCTGAATTGATAATGCAAGACCGTCGTGTGACATGCCGTCAGATCGAAGCATCTCTAGGTATTAGTAACACCACCGTGCATAAGATCATGCATGAACATTTAGCCGTTAAGAAGCTATGTTCACGTTCGGTACCACATAATTTGACAACCGCACAAAAAAGACTCGCGTCGATTGGTGCCAAGAAATGCACAAAAAATACAATGGCGGTGCTTCAAAGAACATTCATAAAGTCGTCACAGGTGATGAATTTTGGATCTATACGTATGAGCCCGATAGTAAACAGCAGTCGACTGTGTGGGTATTCCAAGATGAACCAAAATCAACAAAAGTTGGTCGCGCTCGAAGCACATCAAAACAAATGGTCGCCTGTTTTTTCGGAGAAATCGGTCACGTTGCAACCGGGCCTTCAGAGAATTGGAGAACGGTCAATTCCGAATGCTACACAACTATTTGTTTGCCAAAAGTTTTTGAAGAAATAAGGGTCTCC
The DNA here is from genome assembly GCA_031893035.1 of Dermolepida albohirtum. Taxonomy (NCBI): domain Eukaryota; kingdom Metazoa; phylum Arthropoda; class Insecta; order Coleoptera; family Scarabaeidae; genus Dermolepida; species Dermolepida albohirtum. Next base: position 17,038 of record JAVIWB010002137.1, on the reverse strand, counting down.
CAACTAATAGGTAACTGTATTGAGTGTGATATATGGAACATATCCCCACAATATAAAAAATGATTCTGGGAATACTCAGACTGACAGCATGTCGAGTTGTTGAATATAAAGAAACAGGGAATATGTTAGAACTGAAAAAGATAACTGGTAGACCTTCTGTGCTGGAATCTTTTGATGAAGGTGTTAAAACTGTTGTTTGTAATGGTTCACAACATGTTTCATGACAATGAACCTCCAACGTTGAATAATAGCTTTACTTACGTAAATAACACTAGTGAACTACCAAATATAAGTCACTCAACATTATATCGATTAATAAAGCAAATGAGTTTTAAGTAAGAATATTTGAAATATATTAATATATCTAAATATAATTCTGTTATAACACATGGATCAATAAGCCCCGAGACTAACAATGAAAACAACATTTTTTTTGCAAAATTTTTTTTTATTCATCAACATAATCACCTTTTAGGGTGATACAATGGTTCCAACGCTTTTCCAATTTTTCAATACCATGTTCATAAAAAAATTTATTTTTCGCTTCAAAATAAGCTTCAGTTTCAGCGATGACCTCCTCATTTGAGCCAAATCTTTTTCCCTGGAGCATTTTTTTAAGATCAGCAAAGAGCCAGTAGTCACTGGGGGCTAAATCTGGCGAATATGGGGGGTGGGGAAGCAGATCAAAACCCAATTCGTTCAATTTTGCCATTGTTTTCATCGACTTGTGGCAGGGTGCATTGTCTTGGTGAAAAAGGATTTTTTTTCTCTGCATGTGCGGTCGTTTTTTTTGCGATTTCCTCCTTCAAACGCACCAGTAAGTCAATATAATAATCACTGTTGATCGATTTACCTTTTTCGAGGTAGTCAATGAAAATCACGCCATGTGTATCCCAAAAAACTGACGCCAGGACTTTGCCAGCTGACTGCTGCGTTTTTGGACGTTTCGGACGGCTTTCGCCAGCTGTGCGCCAGTCAGATGACCGCCGCTTCGACTCTGGAGTGTAGTGATGTATCCATGTTTCGTCCATGGTCACGTAACGACGCAAGAAATCTTTTTTGTTGCGAGTAAATAGCGATAAACAGCTTTCTGAATCATCGACTCGTTGCTGTTTTTGTTCCATCGAAAGCAATCGCGGCACCCACTTGGAAAAAACCTTTTTCATGCTCAATTTTTCATGAAGGATAGTAAATACACTTACATATGATATCTGTGTCATCTCAGCAATTTCACGGAGCTTCACTTTACGATCTTTCATTATAATTTTTGTCACTTCACTCACATTTTCCGGTGTAACGGCTTCTACAGGTCTACCCGAGCGTTCCGCGTCATTTGTGTCGGTACGACCACGTTTAAACTCGGCAAACCACCGACAAATCGTTGCTTTTGATGGACAAGAGTCCGGGTAACATTTTTCAATCCATTGTTTTGCTTGCGTGGTGTTTTTACCCATTAAAAAACAATGTTTTATCAGAACACGAAACTCGGTTTTTTCCATTGTTTAAACAAACTACAAAACGACTTTACTCCAACCTCGATAACTCAGCTGTTTCTGGTCCGATCGACTTAAAATTTTGACACGTTTCAAGCAAAGGTTAGTACTCTAGAAAGACGTGGTTACTGGTTTACTACGAGCGCCATCTATGGGTTAGTCTCGGGACTTATTGATCCATGTGTTATGTTGCAGATACCTCAAATGAAGCAGAAACAGTGTTCTTACTGAAAAAAATGATGGCATAAAATGAAGACACCAATATCTAAAAAATATTTTATTATATGAATCACAGAATGAACTGATTTTGTATTTAGATGAAATCTAGTTGAATGAGGGTCATACGAGGTAGAAAGTATAGATGACACAAATGTTTTAACTCGTAGATAGGTCTTTGTGGAGGGACTTGCCGCAGGCTTAAAAAAATCTGGGAAGGGACGTCCGCTTATAATATTACATATTGGTAGTTCAGATGACTTCATAGAAAATGGTTTGTTACACTTTGAAAGGAAGAAAACATATGACCTATCATGAGGAAATGAACGCCATGGTGTTTAAGAACTAGCACACATATAGCTGCAACGTTGAATACAAAATTGATTACGAAATAAGCAGATAAAATATGAAAACATATCTGGTACGTAGACTTCCGCGGTCGCGATCCATGCTATCTGCTTCTGGGCTTCCGAACTGGAACTGAGTCAGTTTCAGTGCAGTAGTTCAGCCCTGAAGATGACCCATACAAATGGGTACGAAACGTCGGCAGATATACAAGTGACGCGATTCCAGCCCGGAAGCCCAGAAGCAGGTAGTATGAAGACATATGTTCAAAGCATAATTAATAATTTTGATAAAAATGTTCGAAAGTAAATACAATTCATATGTAATTGATGAATCGTCAAAACTACAAAACAAGACTGTTCTTCGTTTACCTCCTTACTACTGCGAGCTAAATCCGATTGAACCTGTTTGGGCGTAAATAAAAAATCGAGATAGCTGTGAAAAAGAAAGCTTTTAAATTAAACGAAGTTAAGCAACTTTTACACAATGCTGTCAATAATGTAACTGCAACCACTTGGCGAAACTGGATAAATCATGTTATCAAAGAAGAAGCACGTATGAAGGGTCTTGATGGAATTATCTATAAAGAACCATTCATAATTTCCATTCGAGAAGATGATAGAGATGATGATGATTCGGCTTCCTCATCATATTTTTGTCATTAACCTTAATTAATGATCATAAATTATAGTTACAAAATTTAAGCTACTTCCTACTGTGTTTATTACTTTTTTGTATTACAAATATTAGATAAATACATAAAGTAATTTAATCAACTTCAATTCCCCAGTGGTTAATTTAAAGTTATAGTTTTTTAACACCTAAAATTCTAAACTTAAACGCGAGATATCCATTGGTTTTGGCATGGACTAAAGACCTTCAAATCTCGACATGTTTTTCCGTTAATAGTAGTTGAGTTAAAAGTTAAAAAATCAAACAAAACTTACCGGTATTTGGACGAACGTTCCGTTGTTTATTTGAGGATACGAATACAGAGGCACAACAGGAACCGTTCCGTTCTTCAATAATATGGGACCCTGGATGGGCGTAACGGGAGGAACTTCCTGTCCGTCATCATAATAATCGTCGTCGTAATCTATGACAGCGTGAAGTCGCGTTTTGGAGCCTCCGCCTTGAACCCTTGTGTATGTGGGTGGTGCGGGCGCGGGTGTCGATGGATTTACATTGTCTTCAACACTGAAAGGCGTTTGCGGTCGGGGGTAATGATAACCGTGTGATTGTGTGAAAAACGGGGGTGATACCGGAAATGGAGCACTGAAATTGACCAACGCCATCTTTCATTTGGGTGGTGATATCGTTCATTCGGCCAAACACATTGTTTTCGATTGTTTTAATTTTACCTGAAACCAAAGATAATTTTGTTTTTAATTTGCATTTATTTACAACACGGATTTATATCCGCGGCTTTTTCGAATACATTTAGCAAAGTATGGCGAATAAAAATCCGTTAATGTCTGGTGTTTCCTCCAATTTATTAAATGATCAACATTTCTTCAATATTTTCGATGGATAAATATTGTTGGAGTATAAGACAGTACTTCCCAACCCAAATTACCCAATGCATTGTTCGTTAGATGGACTGTATAGGGGCGAGCGTTATCGTGTAGGAGAATAATACCCTTGCTTAAGAGACCGCACCTTTTTGTTAGCCCGGACAGCTTAACCTTTCCAAGATGCTCACTATAATAAACTGAAATAATGGTTTTTCTTTCTTCGAGAATTCAAATACAGTTGCGATAGCTTTACCAACCTGTGGTTGTGTTTTAAATTTTGTGGGCGCAGTTGAGCTTGAGTCGTCGCTCAAGCTCACCTCCCCCCCTAAAAATTCGCGCTCGAATAGCGTCCATTTCACGCTAACATTCTTCTTTTCAATACGTGACAAAAATTATCGCCTTCCTACTGGAAGCAAAACCTGCGATTTTGCTGTTTCGCGGAACCCACCTAACGCGAACTTTATTAAATTTCTTGTTGCGGATAATAGTGTGGACAACTCCTTACCACATCGATATTTGTACTCTGTATACGTATGTCGACAACGAAGTTGTCATCATCAGCAGATTATTGATGACAGTATCGCATTTGTATTCTCGACAATGCTTACACAGAAAAAAATTCTGCATTCTCATCCCACCAAAACACGCACTATATGAGTATGTGCGCGTGTGTGAAATTAATAATCTGCTGATTATGACAACTTAGTTGTTGAAACACATATACAGAATACGAATATTGATGTAATAAGTGTTTTTTTGTCTTTTTTTAATTAATATCAATGACGTCTTTTAAAGGTATACGTATGGTGCTGTAAAAATTGAGTATTAAGGATTATTTAGCAGTTGTTTTTAATATACACTAGAGCTTAGTACAAACTGTCTTCTTTTTCAGTGAAATGGGCCCTGGCAGTATTTTTCATAACAAAAGCAACTTTATATAACGCAATCTGGCTCGTAGACTTCCGCGGTCGCGGTCCATACTATCTGCTTCTGGGCTGGAACTGCGTCACTGTTATAACTGCCGACGTTTCGTACCCACTCGTACGGGACATCTTCAGGGCTAAACTACTGCAACTATCTGTCGCACTAAAACTGGTGTAAGTCGATGGCGGACGGGTTTATGTATTGATAATGGGTCATGGGTCAATGGAGTGTTGCAGTTGCGGTTGTGTTGCTTGAAGATGCAGGATTGCCAGGCGTTGTGTAGTGGGTAGCCATCACCACGGTTAAGGTTATTGAAGTGCTTAGAGATCTCTATAGATTCGCGGATTTTGCGACCATAGTAATGGTTAGTACGGGATAGAATCTTGGTAGAATTAAATTGGATATGGTGCCCGGTTTCCAGCCTATGCTCGGCAAGTGCAGAACCAGCTACGCACAGCAACCTAGTACAACGCTCGTGGTCAGAAACACGGGTGCCGACAGACCGCTTTGTTTCGCCCATATATACACTGCCGCACGAGCAAGGAATCCCGTACACACCTGGTGATTCTAAAGAAACACGTTCTTTTACGGAAAAAGGGTCAGATAATTTGGAATGGGGTTCGAAGATGGTTTTGATGTTGTTTTTGAGAAGTACCCTACTGATGCGGTCGGTAACACCTTGTATATAGGGTAGATGGGCTTTAGAGAGGGAAGAGATGATGTATGCTGTGTATTGAGTTATGGGACTTATGGGATTAAGATGTCGATCTATGATTTGATGAATGTTATGATTGGAGAAATTGTTGTTTATAAGAGCTTTGGTAACATGACTTAATTCCTGGGATAGAGAATGCTGGTTAGATATGTTTAAAGCTCTTTGGACTAAGGAATTGATAACACCCTGTTATTCATCTTCTTTTTCGTTTCATATTTCGAAGGAAACATATTTCGATACTTTGCATTTTAAAATTCTTGTTAAGAATATAGTTTACAATTAATTAATAGATTTCAACAAATTAAACTACAAGAAAACTTTAAATGATAATTAATTAGCGGTTTTTTCTTTCTAGACAAACATTATTAGGCATATTACAATAAATAAAACGCGCATATCATTTTTAAAGCAAAACACGTGAGAAAAAAAAAGTCGAAATCAATGAACTTGCCGATTTCTTAAGGTCAATTGAAACGTTTTCGAATTTACCCAACAACCATCTGGCCCTGTGCGAAAAATGTCCCAATTTGTCAGTTGATTGATTAACTTTAACTAGTTTTGCGTCGCCAATATAAAAGTGAAAAGAACGGACAAAATTAAGAGACAGAAAAAAAATAGCCAACCAACAAAGACGAGAAAAAAAAGCATTTCGTTGTTTTGTCATATCGATTGAAATTAACATAAAAAGCGGTCAGAATTTAAATTGCTTGGAGTTGCCCTCCGAATTCTACATATATATATGTATATATACATCAAGTTTGTTTGCAAATTTTATGACGTGTACGGAGTCAATACCAACAATCGAAAATACAGTGGATAAGCAGTAGTTTACGAGGTCGAAAATATACATAGACAAATATATAAATACATTGTTTGTTATTTGCATTGTGGATATATAGATAGTGTCGAGTTATTATTTTGTTGACCAGTGAATTGTATATTTGAATTTATTAAATTATTGAAAGGCTGTCCGATACCTTTTAACACCTGGTGCTGTTGCAATACAATCCAACACGTATATACTAAAAAGTGCCACCTAATGTATTGTAAAGTACGATGTGTTACTTCCTTCCACTTTATTATGCAATCTTTATTGAACATGACCATAATAAAATATGAAAATTACTTAAAATATAGTAATTGTAATATCTATTATAATATAATGGGTGATTCATTATGATGTACTTTTTTCAATAGCGACTTTTTGACAGATAAAGTGTCGTGTCAAACTTTCACACTATTTTAGTTAAGTACTATGTGACATTTTATTATGAAAAGGCTCAGCCCGGCACAGCGTCTACAAATTATTCAGCTGTATTGTGAAAATCATTGTTCCACGAGAAACGAGTTTCGTGCGCTTGAAGCAACTTATGGTCTACGTAATCGACTCACGGAACGCACAATTCGCTATACCATCGAAAAATTTGAAACTCAATTTTTATTATTGGATAATACGCAATCAAATAGACCATATCCAGACTGTAGTGAAGAAAATATAGCGATGGTAGAGCTGAGAGTGTACACGATGACCGTGAAGAATCGATTCGACGTAGATCTCAATAGCTTGGCTTGCCGTATGCCACAATTTGGCGTATTTTACATAAGGACCTTGGTTTAAACACAAACAAAATTCAATTCGCTCAAAAATTGAAAGCGGCCGATCTTTCGAATCGTCACCGTTTCAGTTTTTAGGCTCTTGAAAAATTTGAAGAAGATCCTCTGTTTTCGACCAAAATTTTGTTCAGCGATAAGGCCCATTTAAAGCTTAATGGTGACGTTGATAAACACAATTTCCGTATTTGAAGAGCAACCCGAAGAGGTTCAAGAGCTGTCATTATATCCAGACAAAACCACGATTTGGTGTGGTTTATGAACAAGTGGAATAATCGGTCCATATTTCTACAAAAATGAAGACGGCTGTAACGTAACTGTGAACGGAGCCCGTTATTGCGCCATAATGAACTATTGGGTTGGCAACTAAGTACTTTCGGTTTTTACTGATAGAGAGCATTGCTTTATTTTTTGTATAACGTATGTTAATGCTGTACTTTACTGTTTGTCGCGTGATACTGGTCACATTGACGAAACTTCAGAAGCAAATAGTCCGTGATTTTTATTAAAGCTATTAGTTGTGGGTTAATTTTAAATGGAGTGCAGAAACGAACATTTTCGACATATTTTACTATTTTATTTCCGTAAAGGAAAGAAAGCTGCTGCGGCTCACAAAAAGATATGTGAAGTTTACGGTGCTAATTGCTTAACAGAGCTCACGTGTCAGAATTGGTATAAAAAATTCCGTTCTGGAGATCTTTCCCTCAAAGATGAGCAACGTTCTGATCGGCCTACTGAAGTTGATAATGACCAAATCAAAGTCATAATTGAAGAGGATCGTCATATAACTGTTCGAGAGGTTGCGGAAAGACTACATGTATCGCACACAACAATTGAAAAACATTTAAAATGTCTTGGGCTAGTTAAGAAGCTTGATATTTGGGTACCTCACGAATTGAAAGAAATTCATTTAACACAAAGAATCAACTTTCGCGATATGCACCTTAGACGAAATGAAACCGACCCTTTCTTAAAAAGAATCATCACTGGTGATGAAAAATGGGTCCTGTACAGTAACATAGTTCGAAAACGGTCATGGAGCAAAAACACGATAAACCAGCTCAAACCACATCGAAAGCTGAACTGCATCCAAAAAAGATCATGCTGTCAGTTTGGTGGGATTACAAAGGTGTTGTGTTTTTTCAGCTGCTTCCAAGGAACTAAACGATCAATTCTGATGTTTACTATCAACAATTAATAAAACTGGATGAAGCAATCAAAGAAAAACGGCCAGAATTGTCAAATCGGAAAGGTGTAGTTTTCCACCAAGATAATGCAAGGCCTCACACATCTTTGGCAACTCGTGGGAAACTATTGGAGCTTGGCTGGGAAGTGAAACCACATCCCCCATACAGCCCTGATCTAGCACCATCTGATTACCATTTATTTCGAAGTTTGCAGAATTCTTTGAATGGTAAAACTTTCACAAATGACGATGACCTTCACTCGCACCTGGTTCAGCTTGTTGCTGATAAGGACCAGAAATTTTATGAGCGCGGAATCATGCAGCTGAAAGAAAGATGGCAAAAGGTCATTGAGCAAAATGGAAAATATATAATTGATTAAAAACTATTCTTTGTTTAAAAAAAAAAGTGATTTATTTTATACTACAAAACCGAAAGTACTTAGTTGCCAACCCAATATTTGCTGCCTGAAATTGAAACCCGTGGTCTTGACACCATTTGGTGTCAACAAGACGAGGCTACTTGCCACACCACCCGGAAAGTATGGCTTTATTGTGAGATCAATTTAGTGAACATTTAATTTCACGTAATAGACCTACACAATGGCCGCCTAGACCATGTGATATCACACCTTTAGACTTTTTCCTTTAGGCCTACGTAAAGTCCAAAGTCTACATGGATATGCCTGCTACGATTGAGTAATTGGAAGCCAACATTACTCGTGTTATTCGTCAAATACTTCTTGAAACGCTCGGATGCGTCATCGAAAATTGGAACTTCAGAAATTGTCCATAGATTTTGTACTCTACGTAACCCCAAAGGAAAACGTCTAAAGGTGTGATATCACATGATCTCGGCGGCCATTGCGCAGGTCCATTACGAGAAATTAAACTCATTTACATTCATTTAAAGGAAATAATTTTTTAAAAATAAATGTTGAGAATGGTTGTTTTGTATGATAATAAAGAATAATAAGAAGATAAAATTAAAGTTTCAATTTTTTTGTTTTTGAAAAAGGTACCTCCAAATGAATCAGCCGTTATTATTCATCGCAACTGAGCTCTGTCCTATTTTAATTACCAAATATTGTACATGCACTCTTCACAAATCCGAAGAAATGGTTCGCTGGACAAAGATTCACTTTAAATGTTATCAGATTATACAGGGTGTCTTCAAAAAGTTGATTGTATAAATACACATACTGTAGAGTTCGATTATTTATAGAAGAAACTATGACTCATCAAAATCTGCGCGGCGAGATTCTACCATAGGCGTAACACGGTGGCATCCAAACAATACTTAACCTAACTTTAATATTTCTGTATATATTTTTTACTTCAATCGTAATAATTTTTCACTTACCACTGATAAAATGGTTCTGAAAAAATAGTCTTTTATATAAATTATGAAGCTAACAAGTAAAAACAGCGAAAACAGCACACACACTATAAACACACGAACAACAATGGACACCACTGCAAACAGGGTCGCCCCTTCAGCGCATAATTGACTCGTCCTAAACCAAACTTTATCCGAGCGCATTGACCTTGAAGTTTCTTCTCTAAATAATCGAACTCTAAGGTAACTATGTTGAAAATTCGCAAAAACATTTTAAAAATCACATTTTCTTTGTCGGACCGAAACTCCAACCACATCATAAATAAATAACCAAGTTTTTCGCTTATTAAATTCAGGACTCTCGACGAAAGAAATAGAAAGTTTCTTCGCAAGATTTATAAATGCAGTGAAACGTATCAATTCGTAATTTACACATTAACGAGTTTACGTGATAGATGCTACATTGGAAGAGCTATTTGATAACTGACTTTCAACTTCCAGAGTAAATCGCGCTTGTAAATCAGTTGTATTTTTTGTAGAATTATTTTGAACAACCAGGAAGAGTGTCTGCGTCTTAATTTCTCCAATTAAAAAGAATTTTATGTATCAGCGAATATGACTGTCAAAACTGACCACTTTCTACCTATAAAATTAAAAAAATCGATTTTGATACGTTGTGATTTTTTTGTTCAGCAAGAACACGTTGCACAATCTGTTTATTGAAAATGAATGATAGTAGTAGTCTGTAGACAGAGATAGAACGATTACAAAATAGAAAAATAAAAATGTAATACTATCGGAACGTAAAATTATATAATTTCTAGTTGTACTGTCACAAGTATTACTAGATTTGATTAAATTATAAATTAATACATGCAAAATCTGAAATTATTCATATTGGATTACTTACAACATAAAATATTATGCCATGGCATTTCTGTTCCTATTATTTTTCCATTTAATTAACGAGTTGTTGAACTTTCGTCGCCGAAAGTGTTATTTATGGATTTAAGTTTGTGGAAAATGTCTGTAACACCATTTCGGTGTCACTTCTCGATTTGTTTTCAATCAAAATTAAACTTTCCGGTGATGTAGATTATATGCAAATTTCCAATTCGGAAATTTCGATTCTGTGTGCGTTCTTGCGACTATAAAGAATAACTCTGGTGTACGAAACGAAATTCGTCATCATCGAAGATCACGTAAAGGGAGTTAAGAAAGGTGCGTCAATGTTGTAAATAATTTTACGGATGCCAATGTTATTATCCAAATGAACTAATCGCGTATTCATTATTTTCTACAATACAATAGGTTTTAATCTTTTTATACTTAATATACAGTTCCAATATTGGCAACGATATATGCATATAACAGGTTTTCCAATAAGAGTGATATGATTTCTTTAAAAAAAACACACTTATTGTTAAGAAAATTCAAATTTTTTTTATTTAATGTGAAGTACAATCGATACAATTAAGTTCTAAATAAAACGTTATTCAAATGGCCTCCACGACTTCTTCTGCAGGAACGAATTCGATGAACCCAATTTTCGAGCACTTTTTCCACTAAATCTAGTCGTATGTCATGAATGGCACGTTCAATATTGACTTGTAAAGCTTGAAGAGAGTCTGGTTTATTTCCATAGACCAATGACTTCAAATAACCCCACAAGAAATAGTCTAATGGTGTTAAATGACAACTTCTTGAAGGCCATTCAATGTCACAATTTCTTGAAATAATCGAATCTCCAAACTTTTTTCGCAATAATTCTATTGTTGCATTTGCTGTGTGGCACGTAGCCCCGTGTTGTTGGAACCAAATGTTGTCAAGATCAACTTCTTCCAATGTCGGCCATAAAAAGTTGGTCATCATCAATCTATACCGCTCTCCATTGACAGTAACGGTGTTACCAGCTTCATTTTGAAAGAAGTACGGACTGATGATTCCACCATACCAAAAACCACACCAAACTGTCAATTTAGGTGAATGTAATGGTTTTTCATAAATAATTTGTGGATTTTCTTCGCACCAGAATCGACAGTTTTGTTTATTTACCACACCATCCAGATGAAAGTGAGCCTCATCAGAGAAGATGATTTTCTTTAAAAAAAACGTTATCGTTTTCAAGTTGTTCCAAGGCAAAATCAGCAAATTCACGACGTTTACGGTGGTCCAACAGCTTCAGTTCTTGAGTGAGAACAATTTTATAGGGATGCAAACCCAAATCCTTTCTCAAAATCCGCCAGGTTGTGGTTTGAGACAGTCGCAATTGTTGAGAACGTCTTGGAATCGACAAATTACGATCTTCAGTAACACTTGCCTGAACGGCAGCAATGTTTGCATTACTTCGAGCGGTTCTTTGTCTTATTGGCACTTGAAAATTATGTAAAGAAAATGTAACCTCAAAATTTTTAACGACCATAAAATGGCAAAAGCGCACGAAAAGTTGCAATTGGAGAACGATTATTTTGATAATAAAACTGAATAATTTGTAAACGTTGTTGTTGCGTATATCTCTCCATGATGAAATTGTAAACACTACTGAATACAATGAAAAACAAATGACAGATCATGACATACTACAAATAGCCGAAATGTCACTTCCATCCCTATTGGAAAACCTTATAGTAAAAAAAAAACTTTAAAAACGTAAATTGCCATAAGAAAGTGTTCCTACGAATAGCATTAAAAAAACAGTAAAGCGTACTTTGGTGGGCTAGTTTATCAGAAAATCTAACGTCAAAACGCCCCATTTTAATATCCCTCAGTAAAGGCGTTCAAAAATTTAAAGAAGCACGTCCAAATCATTGGAAGCGAAGATGCTGAATGAATCACACATAAAACTGAACGACAAGCCACGCGGTCATAGGCAGAAAGGTGCAGGGAAGAGCATTCGACAAGTCGCACGCAGACAGAGACTAACCACGCACACCTGCAGCTTATTTATCGGTGCGAGAGCGAGTGAGATATAAAAAAAAAACAAAGCATGTTCAGACCTGCTTTTAGCGGTCTAAATAAAATACGCTATTGAATTAAAGTTGTCACCAAATTGATTTTGCAATAAATCGATTGTTAAGCGCGCTGTGTGGCAAGTTACGCCGTCTTATTGGAACCAAATGTCGTCGATTAATCGTCGATTAATTTTTTGCAACAAAAATTTAGTCAGCATAAATTTTAATTATTCTTATTGTGATTATTTCGAAATTTATTGTATTTTCTAAAATCTTTTGACACTTCTTTGCGGTCCCTACTTCTATTCAATATTAATATAACTTGTATTAATTGAAATTTATATTATTTTAGGTTTAACGCCTACTCTGGATAATTTAACAAGAATTAATACTTGTTCCATACGTACAATAGTTATCAATACTGTCAAATAATGTAAAGTTTTACTTTATATTAACACAAAGAAATATATTTTTACAACATTTGTTAAAAGTCTATGTATCCTTTGTTATATAATCACAAGTGTTTGGAAATAAGTAGAATAATACTTGACATATATATTCAACATATATAAAAATCGGGTTTGTTAAAAAAAATTCATTTTGTATACAGAGTGTTCTTAAATTTCATGACCTACAATTCTGTATTCTTTATATGCCAATTTTTAAATTAATTTTTTTCATCATATGTCTCGTTATTATTAAAGAACATAACAATATCTCTCTCTCTCTATATATATATATATATATATATATATATATATATATATAATGGGTGTTTTTTAAACTGCATGAGAACTATCGATGTCGATAACTATGGTTTGACAGCTGATAATGTCAAACTGTGTTGACATTTCTGGTCAGTATGGTTTGGCAAGTCATCATGAATCGTTTAATGCCAGAAAAACGCTTCCAAATTGTGGAAATTTACTTTGGAAAACATAAATCTGTTCGCGAAGTTCATAGAGCACTTCGTCCATTTTACGGCCAACATATTCGGCCTAGTGAGCATGCAATTCGTGCAGTTATTGATCGTTTTCGCAATAATTTGACTATTCTCGATTCAAAACCATTAACAAGACAAAGAAATGTGCGTACCGAAGAGAATATTGCTGCTGTAGCGCGAAGTATTGAAGAAGACGCCCAAATGTCGATTTGCCGTCGTTCTCAACTTGTTGGCCTTTGTCCTTCGACTACGTGGAAAATTTTACGTAAGGATCGTGACTTACGTTCCTATAAAATACAGCTCGTGCGAGAATTGAAGCCAAACGATCATCGTTTATGTCGCATTTTTGCTGATTGGGCTCATTTGAAACTGGCCGAAGATGAGCATCTTTATCAAAGAATTGTGTTTAGTGATGAGGCTCATTTTGGTTAAATAGCTACGTCAGTAAGCAAAATTGCCGTATTTGGAGCGAAGACAATCATCAAGCCGTTAACGAATCACCATTACATCCATTAAAATTGACTGTTTGGTGCGGTTTACACGCTGGCTGCATCATCGGTCCTTATTTCTTTCGAAATGAGGAAGGAGCTGCCGTTACAGTGAATGGCGAACGCTATCGAGCTATGCTGACTGAATTTATGTTTCCAAAAATTAATTCGCTAAACATCGACGACATTTGGTTCCAACAAGACGGCGCAACTTGCCATACAGCGCGCTTAACAATCGATTTATTGCAAAATCAATTTGGTGACAATTATATTTCCAGAAGTGGTCCTGTTCACTGGCCCCCTCGTTTGTGTGATTTAACGCCACTGGATTACTTTTTATGGGGCTATGTTAAGTCATTGGTTTATGTCGACAAACCAGCAACTCTTGGAGCATTGGAAGCCAATATTCGAGCCACCATTGACGCCATACGGCCGGATTGATTGGAAAAAGTAGTCAAAAATTGGATTGATCGAATGGACCATGTAACTCGTAGCCGCGGTGGACATATGCCGGAAATCATATTTAAAAAATAAATGCCATAAAATTATCTTCCAGATTATAATAAAAAAAATTTCATTCCGACAATATTTCTGTTTTGTATTATCATTTTAAGTTCTCAAGCTCTTAAAAAAAACACCCGTTATATATATGTATGTATAGTTGTTATACAACGTTATTTTTTTATATCAAAACTAATCATTTTCGATCACAACCAAAATGATTAGTTTCAGATTCAATGGTCAACGACTGTAAAATGAAATCCCATTATCCAACAGTACAGTTGCATTCTAAACTTTTCGCCGAACTTGTATGCTATAACAATTAACATATTTTTTAGATTATTGCTATTCTTATTTGCATAAAGTATTTCATGCACCTAACAATTAGATATCGGAGGCGGAAGTAGTTTTAATTGTTACCAATATAGTACAGAAACGGTCCTATAACGCCTTACGGTATGTCGACCTTGAACACGCTAAAATCAACCCACTCCCACTCGTATCTCTTAAATATCAGTATGACTATGTATATACATACGTGTATACATATAATACAGTTGGAAACTGATACAATTTCGCATAAAAACTGATTCGTAACGGGGGACAATAAGTTCCGCAGATTAAACACGATTAATATGAATTTCACCTCCAAATATCATTAAGCGAACCAGATGAAACGATTGTGTCGATCGTTCTGCGGTTTCTGTGCTTGTATTGTTTTAGATTTAAAACTAAATTCGTCTAGAGCAAGTACAACGGTAATTTAAAATCTATTAAAAAAATGCGTTGCGTAAATATGAATTTCAATAATAGGGGAAAGTACCTTTGAAGGTAAAGTATGTTTTTATGTACCATTGTAATTCACAGACAAGAAAGAACGTTTCCAAGAATGAATAGTTAAATGACTTAGTTGAAAATGAACAATTTACGTTACCTAAGCTTTCGTAATCATGTATACGTTTTCTAGAAATAACACAATATAATTACAATACTCATGTGGAGATTAGATTATACGAAGACTTAGAAAAGATTAGATCTGAATGCATTACTAGAGTTGGGATGTCTTCCCGCGGGTCAGGTTCGTACGCAGCGCCCCCGCCAATGTAATGTTATAAAACAGGTAAAGTTTAACGATGAATTTTTCGATTTATATCATAATTGTGCTAAGATAGACTGTAAAGTTTGCGATAAAACCGTTGATGTGCTGCGACAAACGGAACTGTAAAAATTATGTAGAGTATACAATACGAAAATAGGAAAAATAACGTGCCACCAAAAACGCAATTTATGTTTGATTTACTGTTCATGGTAATCGCTTGTGATTTGCGACTTCATCTACTCGATAAGTAACTATTTCATGACTCCTGGAATAAATACAATCACAACTGGAAGCTACCATTCCGGAGAGCGCCACAGAGCCATATACCATAACGGCATCAAAAACACGATCAAAGCTGTAGTAAAAGATAAACAGCTGTGGTTATAATGGGTATCCCAAAATTAACGCAAGATTTGGATTTGTCATCATTTGTGCAGTAAAGTGTTGGCAACCCTAAAAAAAAACAATTCGACAGCTGACAGTTTAGGGTTAGTAAAAATGGAGCGCTACACGATACAACAACGTATCCTCACTATTGAACAATATTTCAAAAATAAGAAAGCTTGGCGGCCGCAGTTCGAAAATTTCATACAAAATATGGTCGGAATAGTGTTTTATCTTCGTCACCTGTGAAGAGATTAATTGAAAAATTCAGGGAGATTGGATCCGTTGGAGACGCAAAACACACTGGTCGTCCAAAAACAAGCCGTTCAAATGTCAAAATCGAAGCAGTGCGTGAGAGTGTCGGTGACAATCCAGGCACCTCAATTTGGCGTCGTGGCCAAGAATTTCAAATTTCAAGAAGCTCTCTGCAGCGTATACTCACTAAAGATCTGTGTCTCCATGCTTACAAAATTCAATTAACACAACAACTGAAGCCTAATGACCATGCACAGCGAAGAGAGTTTGTTGAATGGATTATTGAACAAATGAATGCTGATTTTTCAAACAATATCATCCTAAGCGATGAAGCATATTTTCACCTTGATGGCTTTGTTAAACGCCAAAATTGCCGCTTTTGGGGTTTTGAGAACCCACATGTGATTGTCGAAAAACAAATGCATCCACAACGTGTCACTGTTTGGTGTGGATTTTCGGCTGGAGGCATAATTGGACCATACTTTTCTGAAAATGAGGTTGGTCAAACAATGATATTGATGTGGCCAATACGTGGTTTCTACAAAACGCTGCCACATGCCATACAGCCCGTGAAACAATTCAATTACTGTATGAGACATTTCCAGGTCGTGTACTCTCTCGTTTCGGTGATCAGAATTGGCCGCCGAGATCTTGTGATTTAACACCATTAGATTCAGTGGCGGCTCGTGAGTATTTGACATGGTGAGGCAGATAGAATAATAAATATTCAAAATTGTTTACAATTGATTAATAAACTCTATATACCTACTACATATAAAAACAGTTTATATATATTTATATATATATATAGGGCTTCCAGTACAAACAGGGCTGCCAGACGTGAACTGAGCCCTATATCGCGCCCCATTCGATTTTTAAGGGAAAACGAAGTTTCAAAGCAAACCCTTGTGAAACGAAAATAAATATTCTAAAAAATCAAACAAATTCTAAAAACATTAATCGAAAATAAGAACTCAATCTTCTAGGATTTAAAAATAAAAAATAAATACATTCCTATTATAATATAAAATTTAATAATATAACAAATATATACATATATATGTATATATATAAATC